>CP092882.1:27162773-27175825 GCA_030710605.1 Cordylochernes scorpioides
TGGAGATTTCTCAGACTGCTTGTCATATCGCTCAGGTACATCTTCAGCATATCTTCCAGCTCTGTTGACTTGAGCTTTCTGTGTGGACAGGAACGAGGTCTTACTCCAGACGAGCTCTACACGCTGGAGATGCTGGAAACCTGCGGCGTGTGTGTGCTGCCCGGCTACCTGTTTGGACAGAGGGAGAATACCTTCCACTTCAGGTAATATCCAGTACTACCGCCCTCAGATATCACCTACATATCTACTGACACATCTACATATCTACTGACACATCTACATGACTACAGGCTCACCTTCCTGCCCCAGGAACCCCAGCTCCGCATCATCCTGGAGCGCATCGTACAGTTCCACGGCAGCTTCATGGAGAAATACAAGGATTAGCCTCACCTCTCGTTTTTCTCTTATTCATCACAATTATCCGCCGCTTCTCTACACAGTAGCATCATATATAATTTACTGCCTCAGCATATAATTATTAAGTATATATATAAAATAAAAGGATTTGAGCACGAATGTTCCTTTCATATACCATAAAAATTCTACAGTCCTTACCTCGATTAAACAATATTCCCCAATATTTTTCATCGCTGTAAGGACAGTAGGAGTTTGTTTGGCATGTAAAAGAAACATCCGTGCTCAAATCCTTTCATTATATATGAATGAATGGTGTTAATTATTAATCATATTTTCTACACACTTTGAATAGAGTTGTTATCAAGGTACAGATCTTCTGTTGGAAGATCCCTCTCATTTCAGGGCGATATCAAAGAAAAATTAAATTTAGTGCATAAAATGGCTTTAATAATCTATGTAAATGAAGAATAAATTAATTTTTTGAATATGTTTGCTTCTCATACGTTTTCCCCCATATACAGATGATATTTAATGATATAGTTAGTGTCTGAAAAGAGAAAGTAATTATCAGAGTGTCTCTATATGCTTTAATATGCAAATAAGCCTCGAGAGTTCGATAACAAGATTTTAAAAGAAGTAGGACCTTTAAATTCCTTTGATGGACACAGGCGCAGATTTATCAGCAGTATAAATTAATATATAAAATAAAAGGATTTAAAAGCGCGAATGATTCTTTTATACATAAAACGAACTTCTACTGTCCTTACTGCGATGAAAAAATATATTGGGAGGGCTTGGCTCATCAGTGGTGAACCCTCCCAGCGGTTTCGCCAATTTAATCTACCAGACCGCTCCTCAGAGCTCTAATACTGTATTGGATCATTCTGCTTTTATATGCTACACTGAAGGATGGAATCTTAGAAATGGTTTTCAAGTAAACTATGGACATAAGCTTATAGGACAGTAGAATTAGATTCAAATATTTGCTTCGAGCAATGCTCTTCAGCAAACTATAAAGACAAGGCCATTATTTAAAAGCGCGAATGTTTCTTTTATACATAAAACGAACTTCTACTGTCCTTACTGCGATGAAAAAATATATTGGGAGGGCTTGGCTCATCAGTGGTGAACCCTCCCAGCGGTTTCGCCAATTTAATCTACCAGACCGCTTCTCAGAGCTCTAATACTGTATTTTTTATTTTATATGTATAGATGGCGCGTTATTGCTTTGTGTTAATAAATTAATATAGCAAGAAAAATCGGACGTGAAATAGAAAAAAAAAAGCAACCAAATTTGTACTGGGTTTAAAACTCATCTCGAAAGACTAGAGGTAGTTTTCAAATGTTTCCGTGAATCAAATTTAAAACTAAACACGAAAAAATGTAGAATTTCCTTCGAATACACAGAGATACTGGAAAACATAACAAGCCAGCATCAAGTAAAGTCATCAGATCAAAATATCAAGGCGGTTAAGAATTTATCCAAAACTAAGAAAGGTAAAAAAATAGTACAAATGTGATATTGTACTGGGATAAGGTGCTTAAATTAAGAAAAAGGCATCTCCTTATCGTGCAACTGAAAGTTGCTGATGGGTTGCGCCATCTATCGGAATTTGGCCAATTCTGGAATAATTAGAAATCAACGAGAATAGACTAGAGACTAGACTCACAAAGAAAAACACCCCATTTGAATAGACTATGGAGAACAAGAGAATTCTTTCCAAACTTTGAAGATGGCTCAATTAAATACACCTGTCCTAGCACGTTTTCATCCTAAAGATGCCACCTGAGTTTACACAGATGCGTCGAACGTTGGAGTTCAAACAATCGACGGAGTGGAGAAAAGGTTGTGTCATACATTGGTAGAACCCTGGGCAAATCAGAACTCAATTATTCGAACACCGAGAAGGAATGCTTGGCAATGGTTTGGGAAATTTTCAAGTCTCTCTATGGTAAGTAATTAAAAGTGATGACAGATTATCATGCTTTATGCTGGCTTAAAAACCTAAAATATACGACTGGAAGACTAGATAGATGGGCTCTCAGAGAGAGAGAGAGAGACTCCAGGGATATTATTTTGAAGTGATACATAAGTCAGGAAAGAAACACTTAGATGCAGACTGCCTATCGAGAGGATCTTTGCATTAAACAGAACCTGAAAATGATTTCTATAAATCTTTTACGCAAATAATGAATGAGAAGGACGATTTTATTGACAACTCTAGAAATAGCCTTGGAGGAAACGATGGCAAGCGCTCCACCACCCAAAATGTTAAAGAAGAGGATGGACTCCTTTATGAAAAGAACCCAAACTCCAACAGTAATCATTTGCTACTTGTTGTTCTACAAAACAAAAAAACAAAGAGGAGATTATTAAAGAATACCATGACCATATACTCTGTGGCCACTTAGGGGTTGCAAGAACGACATACCGATTAAAATAAATAAATATTATTAGCTCTCTATGCTAAAAAGAATGTCCCGAACTATGTTAAAACATGTAACCTTTGCCAGAGTCATAAAGGAACATACCAACTTCCTTCAGGGTTTCTTCAGCCTATACCTCCAGAAAATTACCCATTTGAAAGAATTGGTATAGATTTCGTGGGCCCTTTTCCATTTACTAAAACTAGGAAAAACGGATAGTGGTTTTGACAGACTACCATACAAGATAAACAGAGACAAAACCTGTTACAGATGCCACAGCAATGGAAGTCGCTAAATTTCTTGTAGAAGGTGCTTAGGCACGGAGCTCTTCGTTATCTAATCAGCGATAGGGGTTCACAAGCAACCTACTGAAATAAATTATGAAAATTTGCACTGCTTCATCACGAGCTACCATCCGCACAAACAAATGGATTAAAGGAACGTTTGAACAGAACATTGATCAATATGCTGAGCATGCATGTAAACGTGAATCAGAAAGACTAGGATTAAATATTGACATTCATCATCTATACTTACAAATCAACATTGCAAGAAACGACTGGATTTTCACCATTCTTGCTTCTATATGGTAGAGAGCCAGTGTTACAGCATCCATGTTGACATCGAGTCCTACACCGGTGATCATGATGACTACGTGAAGGACCTACTGGAAAAAGTTGAGAATTGCAGAGAATTTGGCATACAGAACTCGAAAAAAGTTCAAGAACGGATGATAAAATATTACAATTAAAAAATCACGATTGTAAATACAACATAAGAGATTTAGTAGCCATATGGACATCAATAAATAAAATAGGGAAATGTGAAAAGCTTCTAAGGAGGTACTTTGGACTATACACAATGTCATGAAAACTATCAGAAGTGAACTATTTGGTAAGGTCTAAAGTTAAACCTAACTTAGACCCACACGATGTCCGCATATCAAAGATGAAACCCCACTTTCAAGGAATACAGAAAGACCACGAGGACGTAGTGGAACCTGAAGGAGGAGGTAATGTCGCAGAAATCATTGATTACTAACGGATGTACCCGGCTTCGCCCGGGTTTTACACGAGTAAAAGTTTGCCTAACGAATATTTGATAAAAAATATTTTTCGAGCAAACATTCACTCTATACTGAATCGATTTTAATAAAGATATATATAAATATTGAAAACAAAATATTTCCTGGCCGCTTACATGAATATTTTAGATGGCAGAGCACCATCTAGTGTAAAGAAATCAACTAAACGTTGATTGAGCTTGTTCCAAGGATATTTAGCCAACCTTATTTCCTAGTAAATCAAGAAAATTCAACCACGTACGCGTTTCGGGCTATTATCCCTCGTCCGCGTAGTACAGACTGTACAAAAATTGTCCTAGATTTTCCTGAGATATCAATATAAATATATATGTAATGTGGTGAGGTCTGGTAGCCTCTTGTAGAATTCTGTCGACTAAATATGTGATGAGTGATCCTGTTGACTCTCGCTATACTGTGTTGACCGAGAGGAACAGTCAGGATGTGGAGTTTTCCAGTACCTCTCTGCACCTTGGAAGACCTTTAAAAGTTTTCACAAAGTACAGGCAGTCGTGGTCGAGGCAGAGTGGAAAGCTTGGGGATGTCCATACACAAAAAACGAAGACACAGTTGCACTAAGAAAGTTCCGTTAACAGATAAAAGTTGAGCTAGGAGCGAACGATGGAGATAGAAGAGTTCTTACTGGGTTACATGGTCGATGAGGTGGACCTGGGGTACAACCGACGAGGTCTCACGCAGATGGTGAACTGCCTGTAAAGTGACTGTATTTTTGGCTAAAGACGGGGGCTTTTTATATATTTTCCGAAAAAGGGAGCATTGCATTTCACCAGATGTGAAGAGGGTGGCTCGTCTGGTGAAATTCTAAACTGGTGCCGTGGCAGTTTACATATTTAGACCTTGTTGTTTTGTGACTTCCATCTATCTCGAATTTAGACGTTATGACTTCTATCTCTTCAGCTCAACTCTTAATCTATTACAGAGTTTTATTTATTTATCCTCAGTTTGTACAAAGTACATTACATATGATGATGTAATGACACATGTCAGTAATGCGTATAATCATTTACAGATGTGTTTCTATTATACAACATTAAAATCTTGTTATAAGTTATATACAATATGGGGTTGTTGGTTTAAATTACCATATATATTGACTTATATATAGAGAGAGTGAGATATACAAGGTGATTCAAATCTTGCACAACTTTAAAAATTAATAACTGCGCGAATATTTGCGCTAGAGCAATGCGGTAAACACCATTGTGTTCAGGATGCAATGGGGCTTTTTAGGGCAAATAATGAAGATTTCGATATTGATTTTAGCTACAATTTTATTCGTTAGATGGCGCTCTACCAGAATCAAAGATTCAGCGACCAAATTGTTTGATTAATTGAAAAATATAACTGATCGATACGTATTTTTCTTTTTGAATACCAGGAAAGAACCTTAATAATATCAAATGAAAAATTAAAAAAACACTATTTCGCCAAAAGTAGAAGAATTGGATGACGATTTTTAAATGCCTTCCGAGATATGTAAAATATGTAAATGCAAATTGAAACAGGTAGCAAAAAATTGATATTTTATATGTGGTTTGCTGGAATCCTCTCAGTGATTTGAATTTAGAAGATAATAAATTTCTATTTTTGTTATTTCAACTTTCTCTCAGTATCGATTATATTTATTTTAATTAATCTGAAAAATATTTATCTATCTCTGATAATTTATTTTACTCCGGAATGCCGTCACTACAGGATAAAACACTTTTGGTGAAATCTTTTTATTGCAATTCAGAAACTGCCACTGCATGGGTTTTCCGGCAAATTGATATTGATGAAAACTAGCTGTCGAATGTTCTGTGGACAGATGAAGCTCACTTTTCTCTAAACGGAGAAGTTAAAGCTCAAAACAGCCGCATCTGGGCAACAGAAAAAACCCTAGGAAATTTACAGAAATACCACTTCATCAGTCCAGAGTTACAGTTTGGTGTGGGTTCACTTCTTTTATTATTGGGCCATTTTTCTTTGAAGAAATAAATCGAATAACTTTTAAAACCTTTTCTGTAACTGGTGAACGTTATGTTCAACTTTTGAGAGAAAAGGATATTCCCATATTGCAGGACAGACAAGCACTAAGCGAAATAACATTCATGCAAGATGGAGGACCTCCTCATATCTCCCGCGGTGCCAAACAATTGCTGAAGGATACGTTCGGTGAAGATCGTGTGCTATATAAGTCGCCACTTTATACACCAGTGGCCTCCAAGATCACCAGACTTAACGCTTTGCGATTTTTGGCTATGGGGGTACATTAAGTCGCGTGTTTATCGATGCCGGCCTACCACATTGGCCATGTTTAAGGCTTCTATCAGACCATGGCCATGTTGAAGGTTTCATCAATTTTAACAGATATGTTATTTAATGCTGTCCAATCTGTCATCTATCGTCTGCAGGCGGTGTTTGAGAATGAAGGGCGCCACATTGAGCAAGGATTGTGACCTAATACAAGAGAGAAGGCAGTTACCTCATGTGTTATATAAGCTGCCATGTATTATATTATCTACCAATATTTTTCAGCTTTTTGTTTTGGGTTATGGAAATAATAAATGCTGTCCTCACATCTTGACTCTTTTAATTTTATTTTTGTGAACAGCAATTTTTTGTTTGTCATTTGCTCACATCTTATATTTTGTCGTGCCAGACCAAAGTGTTATAACTTCTCGAATAACACTAGTACATACAATTTTACCCTTTATGTTTAGTTTATCGCTTTTCGCTCATTAGAAGAAATAACATAAGGAATATTCTCTGTACACCCCTAACTTTAAAAATTTTGCGCAAAAAAAAAACAACAAAAAAAAAAAAACAAAAAAACAAAGTGATTCTAATACCACGTTATTCAACGCAAAAGGTCGATCTAAAAATGATTTTCATTTGTGGAGACACATTTTTAAATTTGTGTACAGTATAATAAGCAATGATAACATTTGACACGCCCATAGGATATTTGGTATAAATAAATTTCGAATTTTTCAATATTTGTCCTAAAAATTCCATTGCATCCTGAACACAATGGTGTTTACCACATTGCTCTAGCGCAAATATTCGCCGAGTTTTAATTTTTAAAGTTGTGCAAGACTTTTGGATCACCCTGTATATATTCGCTAGATGGCGCTCTACCAGAATCAAAGAGTCAGCGGTAAAATTGTTTGATAAATTGAAAAATATAACTGATCGACACGTATTTTTTCTTTTTGAATACCAGGAAAGAACCCTAATAATATCAAATGATAAATTAATGAAACATCACTTCGCCAAAAGTAGAAGAATTAGATTTTTAAATACAATCAGAGATATATAAAATAGGTAAATGCAAATTAAAACATGTAGCAAAAAAAAATTGATATTGTAGTTTGCTGGAATCCTCTCAGCGATTTAAATTTCGAAGATAATAAATTTCTAATTTTTTAATTCAACTCTTTCTCAGTATCGATTACACAGGTCTACAAAATCTTTAAAAGTTTTTGATGTTTGAGCATTTAAAATGCTTTTTTGGTAATCAAATGGCGATGATTCCGTATCTGCACTTAGTTTTTCTGTATGCCATCAGAATCTATAGATAATGGCCATAAAGTGTATTTCACCAAAATAATATTTTCATTCTACAGTTACGAGCGTCATCCGTTCTTAATTCTTCATCTCCTAATCATTTGTCATCTCTGTCACCGTTTGCTTTTTCTTTGGAATGGAGCCCTCCTATTGGTTGGGTACGATCACCACACCTTTGCCCCCCCCCCCATCATGCCCCCCCACTCGCTTTTTCGTTTTTGTAACTATTGTGTTGGAGCGGGTCGCTCCTTAAATAAATGCATATATTAGTTAATAACTAAATGGAATCCTCTCTTTCTTTTTCCCAGTAAGAGACGCCTACGGAAGCCAACAGTACATAGACAGATAAAGCACATAGGCTATAGTTATTAACTAATATATGCATTTATTTAAGGCGCCAATTTATAAATGTAACAAATAGTATTTGAATCAAAACATTCAATCGGGTAAAACACGGGCGTTGCCCGGGTCATTCGGCTAGTATTTTCATAAAGAAAACTGCCAAGTTATTATGATTGCTTCATAATTTTTACAATCATCACATTTAAAAATTCTTCTAAAATATACGCCATTAACTTCATACACTGCGTGACATTGAAAATGGAACACCAAGAAATAGTGGCCAGAAAATTATGCAAATTTCAGGGTAGACGCGCCTAACCGAGTTATGCAAATGATGTAAAATGCGCAGCTCTCGTGCGCACATGGAGTAAGATATAAGGGAAGGAACTTGCAGAAAGGACAGTATTCGTGTCGTTATTTATTCAAGGAAAATCATTGTAGAAATTTTGTTCTTGTGTCAAAAGACACGTGTAATAACAGAGAATGCCAGGTCATCGTAAACGGAGGCAGTTCAAGCAGACAGACGCTTTTACGAGGGGCATGGTGATCGGACTGAAAAGGGCAGGTTGGTCCATACGTCAAATCGCAGCTGATACACACCTTGGTGAGTCCACGGTGCACCGACTGTGGAGAAGATGGTTGGAACAAGGAAATGTGGCAATTTATAGGAATGTCGGTGCAACCAGAGTGACGTCAGCACGTGTGGATCGGCGTATCCTTCGACAAGCAGTGGCGGCCCCACAAGCCACTTGTACCGCCATCCTGCAACATGTGCAAGACACCCTAGATCATTCCATCTCGACCAGAACCATTTCCCGTCGATTGGTTGCTAATGGCTTGCACTCATGCCGTCCGCTAAGAAGACTGCCATTGACCCCACCGAATAGGCGCCAACGTTTGGAATGGTGCCGGGCTAGATCGACGTGGATGACGGAATGGCACAGGGTCGTGTTCTCAGATGAGTCGCGTTTCTGCTTGTCCAGTGATAGTCGCCGTGTACGCGTGTGGCGTCGACGTGGAGAAAGGTCCAATCCGGCAGCAATTGTGGAACGCCCCACCGTGCGACAACGTGGAATCATGGTTTGGGGCGCAATCGCGTATGATTCCAGGTCACCTTTACTTCGTATTCAGGGCACTATGACGGTCCAACGATACTTTGATGATGTGCTGCGACCGGTGACACTCCCCTACCTTCAGGGGGTACCCAATGCCCTTTATCAGCAGGATAACGCCCGACCGCACACTGCTCGCATTAGCCAACAAGCTCTGCAAGATGTACAGATGCTTCCCTGGCCACCGTACTCTCCTGATCTCTCACCAATCGAGCACGTCTGGGACATCATTGGACGCCGTTTGCATGCCTTGCCACAGCCGCGTTCAGAAGACGAACTGTGGCAAATGGTTGAGAGGGAATGGAGAGCCATCCCTCAGGACGCCATCCGTACTCTGATTGACTCTCTACCTAGACGTGTTGCTGCGTGCATCGCCGTCCGCGGTGGTCCTACTTGCTACTAAGCCGACGCCGTTCTCGCTCTGTATTATGACTATCATTTTGAAATAAAGATCACTTATTGTTCGTCCCTGTCTCTCTCTGTCTGCCGAGTTTCATCACTTTCTGGCCACTATTTCTTGGTGTTCCATTTTCCATGTCACGCAGTGTATAAAAATGAAATTTTAACAATCAAAATAAATAAATCACTTCCAAACATTATACCAACACATCTAATTTGGAATTGTCAAAAATTAAACAAGTATTTAAATTTTTAGTGAAAATATATTTTATTCACACAGATTAAATTTAATAAAAATTATTATATCAAGCATCATTCATTTAAAAGCTATGCCATCAACTTTATGAAAATAAAATTTTAACACATTAATAAATTCACTTCCAGACATGGTTTCCAAAAGAAGATTCTGCAAAAACGACCCAAATATTTTCTGTTATATATGTGGCGAATATACTGTAAAAGCGCAAAGAAATGCAATAACAGACTTAGTAAAGCGGGCGGATTTCGCATATTTTGGTATAAAATTAGGGGACCAGAACAAGACATGGGCTCTACATAAGGTATGCAAAACGTGTGTCGAAACACTGCGTCTGTGGACAAAGGGTGAAAGGCAACTGACATTTGGGATTCCTATGGTTTGGCGAGGGCAAAAAAAAAAAATGACAATGATTGTTACTTTTGCGTACAAGACTTGAAAAACTTTAACAGCAGCCTGGCCACGAGAAAACGTGAACTCGTGAAATGTGTTTATATTTATTTTATTTTATATTTTATTCTCTATCTTCGTTGGTGTATATAAATAATATTTTACATTTATATATATATTCTTTCTCTCAATTTACAGCTTGGCCTGTTGAAGGATCGATAAGATCCGAAAGCTAGCATATTAAAAAATTTTATGTATAAAGAGACGCATTGCTATCGTTTGTTTTTATTTAATAATTTATAGCAATTCTTTTGTCTATTTAACAGGAATGGTAAGAAAAAGCTTATATACAAAGACCTATATTCATCTAGACTTCCAAACCCACACAGCCCAAATAGTCCCCTCCCAGTTTTTTCATTCAGTGCTAATAATCCTCTTTATGATGAATCAGAAGACACTACACAACAAGATATCGAACTGGATGATTCTGATAGTGAGAACTATGGAGAACAAGAATGTCCCAAACGTTTTTCACAACCAAAACTGAATGATTTGACACGTGACCTGAGACTTTCAAAGCAAGATGCGGAACTGCTTGCATCAAGATTCATTATTGAATCATCTTCAATCATTATTGAATATTAGGTAGTGTAGTTTCTATTAAATGAGATTGTATGCTACTGAAAAGTTATATATTTGCATGATATTTTATTATTACAGAATTATCATAAGAACTAAAAACATGAATATCTCGCGCTATATATTGATTACATCACACAACAACAACCAAGTCCTTGGTCAAAACCATATAAACATATTATATATTACATAGATCATCCCTCTTCTTTCGTCAGAATCGACGGGAAGTCTTCACGTACAGTTCCCACCCTCAATTCTGGATTTATCTTTATGCGCTTATAAACCTCATTCCTGGGGATTGGAAATTCCACGACCATCGCATCCTTCCTTTGCCAGTCCATCAATAAATTCAATGCCCTCGATGAGAGAGTGTCCTCTGACCCAAAATAGCGTCTGTCTATTCCCCTCAGCATCTCCACAATTTCATGTTGAAGATGTGAGCTGATTTCTGAAATAACAAATACAACTTGTAAATATCCTGTACGCACTGGGTTTAAAAATAATCGACTCTAAACCAAATTAAAGACTCAAAGCCAAAGTTGATATTCAAAACATTTTTATATTTATTGTTCTATTGGAATGGTCAAACAGAAAAGAATAAAATAGGCAATGAGAATGAAATGGGAAATTATACATAAAATTAACCTGTTAAAAATATATTATGAGAATTTACTTACCTTTTTTTGATGCTTCAGTTGGAGGGCTGGAAAACTTCTTCCACTAAAATTTTAAAACTACATTTTTAGACGATTTTCTTAGAACCTCTCCCCGATCTGTCTCTACTGCTGCCTTCCCTCTCTTCTTCTTATCGCCTTCCTCAAAATTTCCGCCAATTTTTTTTAACAGAGTAAAAAAAAAAAAATTTCTAAAATATTCCAACTGTTAAAATAATAATAAAAAAAAAATAAAAATTAATATTAAAAATTATTATTCAAAATATTATTTTAATAAGCGAATATTATTTGAAAATATTTTTAAAAAAATAGCTGATTAGTTATTTAAAAAAAAAGGAAATTTATTATAATATAATAAATTATATACATTAAAAATTAAGTAATAAAAGAAAGGTGAAGAGATGGGTTGGTTTGACAATGATGAATGCTCGACGTCCACTTCGTTCTTGTCGAGGCAGCTTCATCATTGTCCACCAGCTTTCTATTAGGTACAGTGGGTGAGCTTTGTGGAGGTCACCGAAGTGGACCCTACAATCTGACCATGCTTCAGGCCAATGGATATCAGCGCAGACCTGCGATCCGAGTATTGAGTTCTCTGGGAAACACATATTCTCTCATGTACTATCCTTTATAGCAACCAGTTCTACTGGAAACTCACCATCCTTCACATCCCGGCTAACTATGGTGCTACCAGCTTCACATCCCGGCTAACTATGGTGCTACCAGCTTCACATCCCGGCTAACTATGATGCTACCAGCTTTACATCCCGGCTAACTATGGTGCTACCAGCTTCCTATATACTGTCTGAGAACACTCAGGGGTCAACAAACTGCAACTCGCGAGCCACATGCGGCTCTTTGGATGAGAGAAAATATCTTTATTTAAGGGGCTGCTAACCAAAATGAATGATTTTTGAGCCCCGATGGACGCATAAAGCGGAATATAGATAAAGCACAGCTGGAAGGGGCTGGAGATGGGTGGCCAGGGGATCATCGCCAGGTGAGGCCAGGAGAGCCAGGATGTAGAGGAGGATCAGGGGGGGGGGCAGGGTGGTGATCGGCGGAGTTCAGGGGGTGGCAGAGACGGGTTCAATGGTGTTGAGCCCAGGGGTGACCGTGGAGAGCAGACATACCGCAATGATTAAAGTGTATGATTTTTAAGCCCAAAAGGTGTAGCAGGCAGACAAGCCGCAATGCACTATATCAAAGTACCCAGGTGCTGACGCAACCATGGCTGTTCAAAAAGATTATATTCCCCAGGCCAGGGAAAATAAAGAGAGACAGCTGTTGTTTAAATAAGAATATTAGATAAAGCGAGAATGATTCAGCAACTGATGGGAAAAGATAGATTTTTTTTTGTAAAAATGAATATATAAAAGTTTTAGATAGGATTACTGGTGAGAGTACCAGTACTAAGACAACCAACCAGAAAAGTACACCATAGATTGCATAACGCGTTCAAATGGGTCGCTGCGCAAGTCGATTTCTCGAGCAGCCCGCGCCGTCGAATCGCCAAACCATTTGCCCTCTGTCCTTGGGTTACAGAGACAGCGCCAGGGGCGATCACATACGCAGGGCAGGTCGCGAAACCGATCTCAAACAGCGGCACATGCCAGAGTTACGTCTACGAGTGGCTGCCAATGACCGGTGTTAACCATGAGGTGAGGAATCCGAGTCACTCAGGTGATCGGAATTCTCCGCGCGGACGCGGGGCTTAAGTCTATCAGAGGCCTTTAGGAATTCCAGGCAGGCTCGCCAAGTGCTCCTGTTGAAAATAAAGTCTTTGAGTGACCGCGGAGTGTACC
>CP092882.1:27175925-27205969 GCA_030710605.1 Cordylochernes scorpioides
CCAATTCTTCTGCACAGGTGGATAGAAGGGGGAATCTAAGGGCATTAAGGCTGCTGCACTCAAGCACGATGTGAGACAGAGTTTCTTCCCTGTCAGTGTCGCAGTAAGGGCAGGAAGGATCGTCAATGACGCCTATCCTGTGGGCGAAACTGTCCGTCCACGTGTGTCCCGATAGCAGGCCAACCACAATGTGCTCGCTAGGGACGATGTACGCATACCTTTTGTCTAAAAGACTCATTGGAGTAAGGCCAAAGCGGGTGTGGATAGAAGGAGCTAGAGAGAGGAATATGCTTTCCCATGCTTCACGCGCCCGGCCGTAGATTGCCGATTTTACAAACGACAAAGGAGCGAGTTTGTAACAGCTTGGGTCAGCAGACTCAGCACCCCGCTTTGCGAGTGTGTCCGCAACGTCATTACCCACGTTCCCACTGTGGCCCTTGATCTATTGTATGGTGCATCTGTTTCCATTGCGATTCAATCGCGAAATCAGTAGCAGAGTTCTGTCGATAAGGTAATTACCAGTCTTAGAGTTCAGAACTGACTTCACGACTGAGAGGATGTCCAGGAAGAATCCTAAAGTTAGATGATTTGGTAAAGTGGTTGCGTTTTCAAGTGCCTTAACCAATCCAAGGGCTTCCGCCTGAAAGACAGAATAATGAGGGGATAGAACATGAGATTCAGGTGTTTCAGATGCACAATCGAGACAAGAGAACCTGTACACGCCGGCGCCAACTCCATCTCTGGTTTTGGAACAATCTGCATAGTATGCCACTTGGAAGAAAAGAGCAGGAATATTACTGGGAGCGGAGTAATAAGGGGGGTAAGGGAGAGGATGTGGAAAGGGAGGAGGCTCGAGTGAAATTTCAGCGTCAACCAATCCAAACTTTTTAAGGTATAGCTCAGTTTTAGCCTATATTTCCAGACAAAGAGGAAGGACTCTAGAGAGGGAGATAAGAGCAGCGTTGCTGGTTGATCTGAAAGCTCTACAAGCTCTCACTAGGAAAGGCCTTTGAGCACTCAGTAGAACATTTAAGGAGCGTTGAAAAAGATTAGGAAACCATACCGCCGAGGCATAGGCAATGGCTGGAACAACCGCTTGCAGATACAGAGTTCTCAAGGCGCGGTAACCAAAACCAAAGTTGAGATTAGCGGCTGCGGTCAAACGCGGCAACATGCCGCGGACCTTGGCGCAGACTTCAACTACGTGCTGGTGGAAAGATAGACGTTGATCAAATCTCACTCCCAGCACCTTAATTGAGTCGCACCATTGGATCGGCCGTCCGTGGTTAACCAGATCCCGGCGCGGTTCAGGCAGTCTCCCGTGTGGTCTGAGGAGAACCATAGTCTGGCACTTCCCCACGCTGTCTTCCAGTTTATGCAAACTGCACCACCTAGCGATCATATCTATGGTGTGTTGGGCCGCGGGAAGTTGACTAGGTCGACATCCCGAGACCACCACGACCATATCATCCGCGTAGGCTTGCGGGAAAACATTATTCCTGTAATCCAGCTTGAGGAGTTCGTCAAAGACAATATTCCAAAGGAAAGGGCCGAGAACTGAACCCTGGGGACATCCTTTGGATACTCGTCTCGACACAGTACAACCATTCATAGACAGTCTCGCAACACGGTTACATAGAAACGAGTTTATCAGATGATAAATGTTTCTGGGACAAACGGTTTTGTGCAACGCTCTCAAGATACTGGAATGGAGCACGTTGTCAAAAGCGCCTTTAACATCAAAAGAAAGAAGAAGACAAGATTTCCTATTTTAATCGTCCGGGTTATAGTAGATTTTAGATTTAAGAGTGCGGCTGTAGTAGATCTACAAGGCTTAAATCCGAACTGGTTTGGAGGCGCTTTACACATCCTATCGGCCATCCACGACAGCCTAGCAAGAATGAGACGCTCAAGGATCTTGCCCAAACCAGGCAGCATCGTGATTGGACGGTGTGATGCGAGAAAGTCCTCCCCACTTCGCTTGGGGACGAGAATGACGTCCCCCAGCTTCCATGTAGATGGAAAGTGGCCAGTGGTTAAACACTTGTTGAAAAATCTTAGAAAAACGTCCGAAAATGTTTAACTAGTTTTACGATAAGAAGAGGTAGCATGCCATCACTACCAGGAGAAGAAGATAAGTGCACCTTATCCGCTGTCAACAACAACTCGTTATCTGTAAACAAAGGGTCGTTATCAGATGACGATGTGATGACTTTGCTCAAATCTTTGTGTTCTAACATGGTATCGGGCGGGACGCGGCCGAAATAGTAATCTAATACGTGATTTAATGTGTCCCGCGGACCTTCAGTGAAGCCGCTACCAACTGGGAGAGCTGAGAGGGGTTTGCGCTTAAAATTTCCCTTGATGAAACTGTAGATTCCACCCCAAGGGCTGATTTCGCAACGCGAGCAGGCTGCCCTCCATGCTTCTTTCTTAGCCAGGCTCCTCGCACGGCGATATCTTGCCTTCCGACTCTTCTAAAAGACCTCCAGCACACTCTTAACGACACCGCGTGCCTCTTTGGATGAGAAACTGCGGCTCTTTATATAGTTCCAAACGCAAATATTATTTATTGTGTGTACTATTTATTTTTGGCAAAAAAAAATATTGTGGCTCTTTAAAAACTCTGATATTTTGTAAATTGTAATTTTTGACTCTTCCGACTCAAAAGATTGGCGACCATTGCCCTAGCCCCGCCCAGCGACATCCTTATCGGGATCCTTCATCCAACCAATATCACCAGAACGATACACCTTCGGTCTTCTATATGAAGCCAGATAATTTGTCCTAGTCTCTCTTCCTCAAGCTTTATAAAGACAAGAACCTATAGGTACAGCACGCGCCAAGAACGGATTGAAGGCAGGGGTACGTCGAAACGCGGTAAAGATGGGCAAGGCCGCGAGGTAGCTGGCTGTAGCTAGAGCGGCAGGTTAGCAAAGAACTGGTTGATCCAGTTAGTGGCCACATATCACGGTTTCTGCTGTTGTTTAGCTTGATCAGCTTAAAGAAGTTGCCATTTCGATGTAATATTCTGTCAACATAAACGGGATTCTGAAATATAATTGAAAATTCCCATTTCAAACATCGCACTTACACGCCACACTATAAATATTTGGCGTTAAATGAAGATACCTTGCGCGCAATCTATAAGTATAAATTGAAAATACTTCGAACTATTATATTATTGTAACAAATATTTTCATTTAAAATTTTTTCTTCACAGAAATATAAGATATTGGGGGAAAGGCATGGCTCATCAGTAGTGAAACCATCAGTTTAGTCCAGACCGCTGCTGTTGTATTGACTTGACCGGTGGTATAACAGCTGCAGTTGTTAGAAGTGGGATTCTGTGTGAAGGTATCGCTGAGTGAACTGTTTCTTTTTACCTGGAAAACATAATTTCTGATTTCTTACTCAGACTTTATAAATGGAACTCGTAAGACATTTCATCTTCTATGTATTGTGTATAAAAGAATGATATTAATATAAAGGAAGTTGTTTATTTCTGTTCTTCAATGGTGGAGCCCAGAGAGTAAGTATGTATAGCTAGAGAGAAGGAGGAGGCTGTGTGTTCCAGTTCCTCGGAGATGACTGTTCCACATGAAGATGAAAAGTTCTCCGAAGTGAAGATTCTCACCCAGGTTAGCCAAGATGAATGTTGATGCCAAACTCCGCCCACTTGTCACGGTAAGAATCGCAAGCAACAGGCGAAGATAAATCGAACAATAATCGTTTATTGCTGCCAACGAGCAGACTACTCAAATCAAAGAATACACGAATATATATACCAATCATTAATTCAATATATGCAAAACAAACACAAACAAAATCTAAAACTTAATTATGTAAAACAATACAACAAATAACGCTACAATGCCCTCCTCTCCAAAAGGACAGCGTCCTCGCTGTCAGACGGCAGGCTCATTCTCGGGTAGGTCCAGTTGTTCGTCCGGGTCACGGTAGTTCTTCATTCTCACTACGTGCACAATTTCCTTTGGCTTACGACGGCGGTTAGTAGTGTCTAGACTTTCGACTTCGAACGTCACCTCCGAAATGCGTCTCGTCACCCTATAAAGGCCGAAATATCCTTTTATTAATTTTTCGGATATCCCTATTTTCCGGACGGGTATAAATATCCATACTTTATCGCCTGGCTGATAGCTCACCTCTCGACGTTTGGCGTCGTAGAGTCGTTTATTGCCCTCTTGCGCTCTCAGTGTATGTAGCCGAGCCAATTGTCGCGTCTCCTCTGCTCGGGTCACTATATCGATTATAGTCTTCTTGATCTTCATCTTTTAAAAGAGGAAACAAGTATCTAACGTGGTTTCAGCTTCTCGTCCATGGATGAGGCTGAATGGGGTGAATCCGGTGGTGTCCTGCTTCGCCGTATTGTAAGCAAACGTGATGAAAGGAAGAATAACGTCCCATTCTTTTTGTTCGACGTCCACATACATTGACATCATGTCAGCCAGGGTTTTATTAAGTCTCTCAGTGAGACCATTCGTCTGAGGATGGTACGCCGTGGTAAATCTCTGAGCCGAGGAGCAACGTCCCGTCAGCTCGGATATTAGTTTAGACTGAAAAACCCTACCCCGTTCAGTAATTATTTCTCGTGGTGCTCCATGTTTAAGCACTACGTCCTCCAGGACGAACTTGGCCACTTGCTGAGCGTCTGCCGATGGTAAGGCTCGGGTGATAGCGTATCGCGTCAGATAGTCTGTGCAAACTATTATCCATTTATTTCCTGAATGGGATATTGGGAATCTTCCGAGGAGATCAATTCCGACTCTTTGGAACGGAACAGAGATGGGTGGTATCGATTGCAGCAACCCGGGCGTCTTTCCTATCTATCCAAATGTTTTTCTTGATGGCTTCCTCCTCTAGGTTCAACCCCAGGGAGACTAACCCAGCGAGGACCAACAGTGCCGCTGTGCTGGTAGTATGGTATCTCCCTGTGATCCCAACGGCCGCCGTCCTTTGCACCCTTTCCGATGCCACCTTGTGATCCCTATTTCGCTGCAACCAGACCCTGGAAGCGTAGTATAGTAGTATTGACTCGACGCAGGAAAGGTAGAGGTTCTTAAAATGGTACTCTCCTTCCCCTTCTGTTCAGAGACAATCTAGACAGCCTGCATAGCGCCTCCCTACCTTTCGCCACCATCCCATCAGGTGTACCTGTGATGCCTTTGCAGTACTTGAAGGCTGATAGGAGCATCGGGGGTAGCTGGGCGTCACTGGAGCACCATTGGAGGTGGTCTTAGATTGCTGAGGTAGAGGTTCAAAAATTTGGAATTTTTGTAATGCGTACCACGTAGTGATGAAGAATAGGTGCCTCGAAATTAGGGATCGAAGTCTTCTACTCGGAGAACGTTGTCGGGTGCACTATTCTGGCTAAAAGTTGGTCTTGTGTGTACAATCCTTCAGTCTCGGTGTTCATAATAATTACCTCTTAACGTATATGTAGTTGAGGTACAAGGGTTTTTTGGTCTAGTGTCAGCCTGAAAAAAAAAAAACGGGAAAACATAAACAACAGATTATAATAACACAATCATTCTTTAACAACAGAACAGTGTATTTCAAATATTCTTCCTCTATAAATATTACTAAAAAACTAACTAAAGGATATCCACAAGAAGAACCACTATCTCCCACATTATGGAACATACTGATTGAAGAATTGTTAAACATTAATCTAGATGATAACAGTATTGACTATAATATGCTGGAACAAAAGCCATGGCGAACTAAAGACAGCAATTAACAATTTACTTAGTAAAATTAATAACTGGTGTGAAAGCAGTAAATTACAGATACCAAAGGATAAAACGAAAATATTATATTTATATAATTACATAAATGATACAAAAATCCTTAATAGCAATATAGCTAGACATGTTGAAACCCTTAAGATCTTGGGATTGACCTTGAAAAAATCATCGAAGCAGGAACAAGCTGGACTTCATGCCACACATTAATGAAATCGTCGACAAAACTACTAGAGCTAGCGGTTACCTACTCAGTTTAATAAAGAAAGCATGGGGTCTAGAATTCAGACGAAAATTAACTTTATACAAGTCAATATTCCGAAGCACAATAACATATGGTCAAACAATATGGTTTCCATTTATAAGCGAGGAAGCCAAAGACAAACTAAATTCCCTGCAGTATAATATTCTAAAACACTGCATACAGGCCTATACCACAACATCGTCAAACTGTACACATATACTAACACAAATACCAAAACTCACAGATTACATAGAATCCAACAGGTTAAAAAATGAAATAGGCTACAAAAGATTTAATTTATCAAACAGAAAAGAAATTGCTAACTATAATGAAAGGCAACCTCTATCCTTTCGATATAATGAAAGGAAATTACAGGAATACTATGAAGAATCCAACAATAATTTCAAACGTTTTTTTATCTCCTCTAAAATACCAAAATTTGTCAAACCAAATTTCTACAATGTTCAATTCTTTACGGGTCATGGTAACTTCAAATCATATCTCTTCAGAATTAGAAAAATATATTCGCCCAGATGCTCTTGTGGAGCGGAAGAAGAAACGCCTGAACACATTCTGAACTCATGTCCACTGGTGTCAAACCTAAGACAGCAGAGCAAGATAGAAAGAACTCATCTGGGTCAAATAGTTTATAATAGGGGAAAATATATGAAATTTAATAGGTTCTGCAGACTTTTTTAATTATAAATAGACAGTTTCATGCAGCTTGAGGAACTACACTACTATGCGACTTGATTTACATAATTGTGAATAATTGATAAGTTACTTTAGGATATAACTAATTGTAAAAAGCTCAACTTGATCAACTTTCTCTCTCCACGATACTAATTATTACAGATAACTTCATTTAATCAATATCCATCATTGCTTAACATATTGTAAATAACTACCTTGTGATATCTTCTATCTGCTTATGTTGTTGCTTATTTTTTTAGAGTGTATGTTTATTCAATGCTCTTTTTCTTAATTGTTTATTTTAGACAATTCTGTTACCTACTCTACTACAATATGAATTATTGTAAAAAGTTTCACGCGCAATTACCCAGATCGGATATAGCGTGTCTTATTTGCAACTGGGAATAAATAAATTATATTTATATTATATATATATCAATGCATTATTAATATATATATATTATTTTGGATAAAAGGTATCTCCTGAAAAAATAAACTTTTATCCGGCAGAGTTTCCTCACCACTCTGGAAGTACCTGCCTCGGCGCGTTACCCTTTTTGGCGGTTCACCCCCCAGGAGCCCTAAATGGTCCTGAGAAGTCCTATTCCACTTCTAGCTTTTACTAACCCCACCATCGGATCTGACCTGATGGCGCCAGCAAAGCTAGGGCCCTAAAACTGACCAATTGTTGAAGACTCGTGTCCCAGGAAACTGAATAATTTTACAAACCAATATAAATTTGATATATATTTTAAATATGTTATAATATATGAAAATAATAAATTCATGTTCACAATTTCATATGATATGTTGGGATATGATTGATTTATAATTCCAGAAAAAGAAACATTTTTGCAAAGTTAATTTAATGGTTCATCTATGATAGAGATGATATCTGACAAGATTCTCAAGGAAAATTATTAAGATTATAAGATTGATTGTATTTGATGACTGTGTGGTGATATTCCTACATGTAGTTCTTGAAATTCTGGTAGCTGGATAGCATCTAGCAATTGGACTCTGTTTCTTAAAATTATTTTCTATACGGCGACATCTTCTTGATAATATCAGTGAAATATTAATAACACATTCAAAGTGATTGTCGTAAAGATAGAGGCTGCCTGGCCGGCATTTATTGTTCTTCAAATATAAGACACTTCGACCAGTAAATCTTTTTATTATCTGGCCGAAGTGTCTTTTATTTGAAGAACAAAGTGACTGTGTATGTGTAAAAGGTATATTTTGTTTTTACTTCTTGTACATACAGTACTGGTCATGAAAATCACGGTGGTAAGAGGTTTGTGACTACTCATACTTTAGGTACACCAAATGTCTTTACTAGTAATATCAGGCAATGGAACCATGGGGTTAATGTCTGGATATATATTAAGAAAATGTTTGAAAACAATAAATAACGAAATTAATTTTTTAAATGTCAAACGGACAAAATCTACTTTTATAATTGCCTTATTCTGTCTGTGTGAAGTTCACTGTGTGAAGTTCACGGATAGATTTTGGTCAGAATGGATAAAATAAAAAAAGTGTCAAGGGATGGGAATAGAACCCACGACCTTTCGCTTACCGGGCAGATGCCATGACGACTAGGCTACCCTGGACATATTTTTCCGTTCATAAATGAAACATAAAGTAATTTACAATCACAAGCCGCATTATTAATTGTTATTTTCATTGCATATTTATGATATGGGTTCATTCAAAAAACTTTTACCGCAGTTTAGAATATATATCTATATATTTATCTATTTACTTATATATTCACTGGCCGTGTGACCATTTAGAACCTTGCGGAAAGTTATAGGGTCATTTTTTTGTGATTTTTTTTTTGTTTCGATTTTATTGAAAAAAAAAAAACGATATGGTGCCTTTAAAAAATGATCTTTATTACTATGCAGTTTTCTATTTAGTCAATATACCTAAGTTCATGTTGCAAATGTAATTATCTCTATCGATTTAGTAGGTGAAATGCAAAAAAAAAGACATGATGAAATCTTTATGAAAATTCACATTTTTATTTTTATATTTTCAAGACACACACAGTTTGGGGCGGGACGTTTCACAAGAGAGACATCCACGGCGCCAATTTATAATTGTAACGAATAGTATTTTAATTAAAACTTTTAAAAACACACAGTTTGGAACGGGACGTTTCACAAGAGTGACATCCATGGCGCCAATTTATAATTGTAACGAATAGTATTTGAATTAAAACGTTTTTAAAATATATACGCACTCGGGTAAAACCCGGGCGTTGCCCGGGCCATTCGTCTAGTCCAGTGATTCTCAACCAATGTGCCGCGGTAATTTTGTGTGCCGCGAAATTCTAAAAATGTGCCGCCGAATTTTAGTCATATGATTATGTTCACGTTTGTATTGGTTTTTCTTTTTTTCTTTTTCATTTTTTTACTTTTTAAAATAACGAAATTAGCAAATTGAATGTTAGAGATGTATATTACTTATATTTTGCATAGAAATATTGATACATAATTTGAATTTTCTTGCATTCAAGTTAGCAAAAGTGTGCCGCGAAATTCTAAAATTGTGCCGCCAAATTTTCAAATCTTTAAAATAATGCCGCAACAAAAAAAAAGGTTGAGAATCACTGGTCTAGTCTATATATATATATAAATGAATGTTTGTATGTTTGTCTGTTGGTCTGTATGCACGGTATACAAATTCGCAGTAGTTCACTAATTCAAACCAAAATTTCCATACATAGGTAAAAAATAACGGGGATGACGATAGGCTATTTTAAAAAATATATAAATCAATTATTAAAACTATATATTCAAATTATTCTACTTAGCTCACGAACAGCGCCCTCTATCAAGTACTAAAAGGTTATAAATACGTTTGAAATCTAAATCTTCTCAATATTTTATTAATAATAGTTAACTTAATAACACATATAATATAAATATTTATATAATAACTGCTCTAATTTGAAATATTTGGTATGTTTTATTTATTTATATATTTTCATTTTTAGATATAACTGATCTAATTCGCCGTTTAAAATAACTAATATAGTTCGCTTAATAACACATATAATATACATATTTATATAATAACTGCTCTAATTTGAAATATTTGGTAGGTTTTATTTATTTATATATTTTCATTTTTAGATATAACTGATCTAATTCGCCGTTTAAAATAACTGCTCTTGAAATATTTGGTATGTTTATTTATTTATATATTTTCATTTTTAGATATAACTGATCTAATTCGCCGTTTAAAATAACTGCTCTAATTCGAAATATTTGGTATGTTTTATTTGTGTTCACTCTATTTCAATTTATTTGAAGTATTATAATTTCCATGTTTCAAAAACCTATTTCAAAAAGGTCGTTAGAAATATCTAAGGCCTGAAATAGCTTTACATGCGAATATTTATGCTGCCAAGCGTAGCTTAATGGTTAGGTGTGCGGCTTCGTGTTTCCACAACCTTGGTTCGAAACTTAGCCTGGGTGTTTTTTTTTTATATTATTGAAGCAGTTTTTTTTTTACAGTACTAAAATTTCCATACATAGGTAAAAAAATACGAGGAAAACGATAGGCTATTTTAAATTATATATAAATTAAATATTAAAACTATATATTCAAATTATTCTACTTGGCTCACGAACAGCGCTCTCTATCAAGGTTATAAATACGTTTAAAATCGAAATCTTCTCAAAATTTTATTAATAATAGTGTGTGTGTGTGTGTGTGTTCGCTTAATAATTAAAATACTTGATCTAAATCAAAATATTTATAGACGCTCGCTCGATTTGAAGATTTATATCGTAACTAATCTGAATGAAATTTTAACAGTATATAGAGTAGAATCTGGAAAAACTTATAGTAAAATTTTCAGGTCTCTATCCCGAATATTCGTCGAGTTTGCCCTTTTGCTCGCGAGCAACGCCTCTAGCGGTGAAGATGGGAGGTAATATCAGCTGACCTAATGTACATGTAAAGTTTGGAGCGGGCCGTTTCACAAGAATGACATCCACGGCGCCAAATTTATAATTGTAACGAATAGTGTTTGAATAAAACATTTAATCGGGTAAACCCGGGCGTTGCCCGGGTCATTCGTCTAGTAATTAACAAAAGCCTAATTTATTGTCAAAAAAATTGCTGTCTCTAACAGAATTCAAATATTAGAAATTCTTTTATTAATATTTCATAGGTACTATATATGAAATCCGATTTATAGGTGAAAAGTGTGGTTTCAATAAAAAACACTTAAAAAAAAGCTTTTATTTAAAATGCACTAAAAATAAAAAAAAAATAAATATTTCTGAAGTATTGCTGTTTTCTCTGAAGGTACCATTTAACAAATAAAATAAAAGACTTAGAAATAAAAGCGGTGGGGGATGATAATCATTTATGCAGCAAATAGGTATAAATTTAATGAAAGGCATAATCTTGTTAATCATTTGCTTCATATAAAATCACATTGATCTCAAATTTATTATTATTGTACCCCACCGCTTTTATTTCTAAGTCTATTATTTTATTTGTTAAATGGTACCTTCAGAGAAAAAAGCAATACTTCAGAAATATTTATTTTTTATTTTTAGTGCATTTTAAATAAAAGCTTTTTTTTAAAAGTGTTTTTATAATTAATTATTCACGCTATTTTTAGTCGTATATATGCCAGTCCAAAAAAAAAAGCCTTATCACTGAGACCACGTTGGCCTTAAATAGCTGCAAGCCTGCTCGCAGCAGATTGGTCAATTCCTCGTGGGAGGTCGGAAGTGAAGTAAGCAAAATCCGTTACTAACAGAACTGCGTCTCTTTGCTTTTGGGAACCCTAAATTTATTGAATTATATTACAAAGTTAGAGACACCCAGTGGATTATTGTTAGGGGATAATTGGTACATATAAAATTTGAATTATAATTAAACAATTGATTAAATAGTTAAAAGTAACAACATGCTAATTGAAAAAGGGGAACTATTTAAAAAGGTGTTGTGAAATGTATGGTGGTATATTGTTACACACACACCTATATATATATATAATGAATATAAATATATGCGTGATGATATTGGAATAAGATGACTAAATTATAACAGATAAAATTAATATATTTGTTGGATTTTCTCATTTATTTGCTTGTAATTCCAAGGACGTTTTAGGTAGGAATCTGAATATTTGGATTTCTAATTCCTTCCATGTCTTGAACATTTATTGAAAAAATCCTTTCGCAACCTCCAGCATTGTCGCATTTTTAGCCAAGAAAATTTGAAATTGACAGGTTCTGGGAAAAAATAGTTGTTTTTTAGTCAGAAAATGATAATGAAAATATTGCTGTATCATGTTTGATAATCAGATACAAAATTATAAAGGGAAAAAATTCCAAAAGAGCAGAGACCACGGGTGAAGCGAGTTCACTTTTAGTATGCAGAAACAAAATTCTAACAGAAAACATTCATTCGAGTAGAAGACACAAAGCCAGATCATCTATATATATAAAAATGAATGTATGTGTGTGTGTGTGTGTGGTGTGTCTGTCCTTTATGCCTGACCAAACCACTCATTGGAACGCCATGAAACTTTGGGAAGTTATTTAGTATAGTACTGGGAAGGTTTCTAGCAAATAAATTTTTTGAAATAACTTTTCGCCTAAAAATAATCAAGATAAATATTCTAATTTATCTGTTATAATTCAACAATCTGCTCTAAATATTATCATGCATATAGAAAAAAATGATTATATGCCTCTTCTTTATGCCGGACCAAACTACTCATTTCATCGCAATTTAACTTTGAGAAATTGTTTAATATACTACCAGAAAGGTTTCTATCTAATTATTAGTTTGAAAAACCTTTTTCTTTTTGGAAAAAACAAGGATAAATATTAATTAATCTGTTATATTTTCAGCACTATGATTTATTATCTCTGTATTATCTTTATATATATATAAATCAAAATTTGTCTCTGTTTATCGATGAACTCAGAAACTACTTAACCAAATGTCACCAAATTTTCCACATAACTACCAATGACCCTGAAGATGAAGAATTTACAATGCATTAAAATTAAGTAAAAAAAATATTTTAAAATCTATATTTTATCTTTGTGTATAACTTTATTTATATAGCCACTTGCTATATATATATTTGACCATTTAGAACTTTGGGAAAAGTTATAAAGCTATTTTTTGTCAGATTTCCTTTTTTCGTTTCGTTTTATTTCCCAAATTCCATTAAATATTTATTAAAAATTATCATCATTATTAAGAAGGTTTTCAATGTGTCTGTATTCAAATTATTAATGACATTTTTGAAAGTAATACACTGTATACGGTATTAAATATGTATAATGGAACAATGGCTTAAAATATAATAGAAAGTAAGCTGAATGAAGACAAAAAAAAAAAGTTGAAAATTCCCTATGAATTGAAATGAAGTCATTCTGCCTATAAAATATCAAAAAATAGATTGGATTGATACACATTCAAAATGGTTAAAATGGCATTTATTAAGCCAAACAGTGTGAAAAAGTAGATACAGTAGAGCTTCCATTGAGAGGATGCCTAAAATCGTAGCTTAACCCGTCTCTCCAAGAGGCAGTCTCTTATTAAAGGTCTATTAGAGATTCTTTAATATCAATTAGAATCTCCAATGAGAGACCATCTACAGGAGAAACAAGTTGAGTCATGTTTTTAGGTGGTCTTTCTTAAGAGATTCTATTTACATATATTAAAATCAACATTTTCTTACTGTTACGTTTAATTACTGCTAATCTCTATATATAAAAATGAATGTATGTCTGTCTATATGTCAATTATTAATTGGACTGAGCGAGTATTGTGAGTTTCATTATTCTATATGGTCTGGCAGCATATTAAAATTAAATATACAAAATTTGAAAGGAAATTTGGAAATTTGTCCGTTCTTGGCCAACCTCACAACCCAGAAGTTAGAAAATTGGTCAGCTAGCATTGTCATCAGGTTTGAACATGTGTACCAAATTTCATATTTCTAGGTGCCCTATAAGTATATTAATAAAAAATGATTACAAGATTTGGCGACAGACATCCAGACAGACAGACATGGAGGCAAGTTAAATAAAAGCTTTTAAATAAAAAGTTGATCAATCTCAATGAAAATGGTACCATCAGAAAGAGCGTAAAAAGTATACCAAGAAAGTTTAACCAAGAAGGCGAAATCGAAGGAAAATCGCTAAAAACGAACGGTCCGCGAGATATTGGCAAAACAAAATAAATTAAATTAAATATACAAAATTTGAAAGTAAATTTGGAAATTTGTCCGTTCTTGGCCAACCTGACAACCCACAAGTCTGAAAATTTGTCAGCTAGTATTGTCATCAGGTTTGAACATGTGTACCAAATTTCATATTTCTAGGTGCCCTATAAGTATATTAAAAATTGATTACAAAATTTGGCGACAGACATCCAGACAGATAGGCAAGTTAAATAAAAGCTTTCAAAAAGGAGGACATTCACATGTAACCTAAGTAATCATGGCGCGAGGGGAGGCTGTTTTATCTAATCTAAAAGTACTTTCAATACATGTAAAACCTTATTATGAATATTGTACAATGAATATATACAATTCTTATAGCGATGGTTTGGATATCATATTATTATAGATAGATAATTCAGATGGTATGATTCTTGAGAGTGTTATATATTTTCGTATATGTTGTAAAATGGAAGACAAACTATCTGAGAAGCCAAGATTCCAGAGTAAAGTTGGGGGAAGATGGGTGTACTCCAGCTGCGGGGGATGGCCATGTGTCAGGGGAACAGGTGCCAAAAAATGGCATTCGTGTGGGGGGGAAGTCAGAGTCTGGTCACATCTGCGGAGAGTGGAAGACGCGGATAGTTGCCTCCAGGAGTGTGGATGATCCTGCAAGACGGTACCAGGACCACGGCATCGGAGCGGCCTACAAGGTGGTGTAGCACAGGCTGGACGTGGACAGCATGGAGCGGAACGTTGACAAGGAAGATCCTTCTGATAGCGGACATTTGAGACAAGCCCATCTAAATGTACCTAGTTCTCAATCCCATCAACAGCTCCTGGCAATAAAGTTTAACGAATATACAATGAACCTACATTAAACCTTATACGCAAACAACGACCGCTGAAAAGCGTCATAACAATATTGAAGACAAAGCTATGGAAAGGTTTAGAATAATTATATACGCATTTATATAGTTTGCTAATAGTGAATTTCATATAGGTGAAATATGTCAGAAATTATTTATGATTATATAACTTCGATATTTGTAGCTGTTTTAAAAGTTGCTAACCAAATACAAAATAAATACATGTTTAAAAAGTAGAATTGACCACTTTTCGGTGTCAATGGACTCCGAGATCTCAGTATATCCGTGTAAATAGACAGGGCTTTGACAACTTTTAACTAGAAATTTTCAAACAGCATATTTCACTTGTGCGCAAGCTGCGCAACTTCTTTTGATAATGCTATGTACCACGTGTACTCGGGAAAAAGGCACAATAGAATGTCTCAGAAGTGGGCATTTTTAGTATATTTACGAGATAAAAATGAACCACAATCAAATAATTATGAGTTTAAACAGCCCTTTTATATAATTTTAAGTATAAAGACTTGATATGCGAAGCATATATAGAGAAAAGATAATTATATGCTATCTTGACTAATCCCATGCGTACTTGGGATAATTGAGAAAAACATTAACAGCAAACCTATCTAAGAAAGCGCCAATTTTGGATTTAAAAGAGCTAGATATAATGTACTGTGGATTTTAGGTAGTCAAATTGGAATAAATTGCTGTCGCAGCAATCAACCTCTTTTGAACAATGGCGCCTCAGTCAGGTATGCGTCCACTGAGATTCAATAGATAATTATTTATATAAAGCAATAAGGCCACATCTATATATAAGAAATTAAAGTATTTAAAAACTTGAATGTTTCTTTTATACACAAAACATACTTCTACTGTCCTTACTGCAATGACAAAATATTGGGAGGGCTTGGCTCATCAGTGGTGGCTTCTTCCAGCAGTTTCACCAATTTAATCTACCAGACCGTTTCTTAGAGCTCTAATACTGTATTGGACTATTCTGATTTTATACGCTGCACTGAAGGGTGGAATCTTAGAAATGGTATTTAAGTAAACTTAATTTAACAAAATCAGCAAGCAGCCCAGGCAGGAATGAACATGTATTATATTGGTAAACTATGGACATAAGAATTTAGGAGAGTAGAATTGCATATAAATATTGGCATCGAGCGAGGCTCTTCCTCAAACAATAAGAACAAGTTAGGCATAAATTAATATAAAGCAATAACGCACCTGTTTGCGGAAGCGCATTGCTCGATGGAAATATTTATAGGTAATTCTACTGTCCTAAAAGCTTATGTCCATAGTTTACCCGAATACCATTTCTGAGATTTCACCGTTCAGTGTAGAATATATAAGCAGAATTGTCTAATACAGTATTAGAGCTCTAAGAAGTGGTCTGGTAGGGTTTCACCATTGAAGAGCCAAGCCCGCTCAATATTTTTCATCGCAGTAAGGATAGTATAAAGGTTTGATTTATGCGAAAAAGAAATATTAGTGCTTTTAAATACTTTTATCTCCTAGATACATATTTAGTTAAAAGACATGAAAGGGGCATCTATACATGAGATATAAAACCATTAAGCATTTCTCTCACAAATAATTCAAACATCTCTACTGTCCTTACTGCGATAAAAAATAATGAGAGGGCTTGGCTCATCAGTGGTGAATTGTTTTCTGAAGAGCAGTGCTCGATTCAAATATATATGTGATATTCTACTGCCCTAAAACCCCATGTCCATTGTGTGCTGAAATAACATACCTAAGATTCCGTCTTACTATCTTATATATGGACAGAATTGAACAATACATTCTAGAAGCAGATGGCCTTCCAAATCTTTAGGTCCATAAGCTGGCATGCTAAGCATTCCCTTAACTGCTATCCTGCTCAATAGCCAAGAAACGGGATCCAAAGTGGGGTTCGGATTTGGTACTGGAAAAACCAACTCCCAGAAAAAAGCACCTAGAAGGATTTATATACCGGTGGCCTTCAGTCACAGCACAATAGAGAAACTATCTACTGTGTCCAGCAGGGACCGCGGCCACTGGTCGACCCTGTTCACCCACAGCTGAGATAAAGTTCAGCTGCCACGTCGTGGGCTTTCTCAAGAGGCTTGCTGTGAAATCTCAGCAGCTCAGTTTCAATAGCGTTCTCCGCTCTTCTTTTCTCCTCTTTCACACCCACCACTCTTGGACAATCCAAGGCGTGCTTGGACAATGGCGTGCTCCCAGATCCCTTTCTCTACAGATTCAATCAGGATTGCTTTTAATTTTTAAATCTGTGGAGACTCCTGGAGAAGTATCCATGTCCCGATACCACTAAGTTTGAGAGACATAGCCTTTACATAGTACTTGGGCGTGTTCACCCAATTGTATACCTCCCTTTTTTCCGCTGTTCCTAAATCTGTCTAACCACAGGTCCTGGACATGCCCCCTGACTCTCCTATACACGTCTTTCTTGGTTATTGGGAAATCCATTGATATTCCTTTCTGGCATCCATCCTTCGCGAGCCTATCTGCCAACTAATTTCCTTCAATGATGCTAGTTTATTCGGGACCCTCTTTCATTCCATGACATTTCTATCACCACAAGGCGTCTTTCCTATCTATCCAACTGTTTTTCTTGATGGCTTCCTCCTCTAGGTTCAACCCCAGGGAGACTAACCCAGCGAGGACCAACAGTGCCTCTGTGCTGGTAGTATGGTATCTCCCTGTGATCCCAACGGCCGCCGTCCTTTGCACCCTTTCCGATGCCACCTTGTGGTCCCTATTTCGCTGCAACCAGACCCTGGAAGCGTAGTATAGTAGTATTGGCTCGACGCAGGAAAGGTAGAGGTTCTTAAAATGGTACTCTCCTTCCCCTTCTGTTCAGAGACAATCTAGACAGCCTGCATAGCGCCTCCCTACCTTTCGTCACCATCCCATCAGGTGTACCTGTGATGCCTTTGCAATACTTGAAGGATGATAGGAGCATCGGGGGTAGCTGGGCGTCACTGGAGCACTGGAGGTGGTCTTAGAGTGCTGAGGTAGAGGTTCAAAAATTTGGAATTCTTGTAATGCGTACCACGTAGTGATGAAGAATAGGTGCCTCGAAATTAGGGATCGAAGTCTTCTACTCGGAGAACGTTGTCGGGTGCACTATTCTGGCTAAAAGTTGGTCTTGTGTGTACAATCCTTCAGTCTCGGTGTTCATAATAATTACCTCTTAACGTACGAGGTGTGTTAAAAAGTATCGCGACTTTTGAATTTTCGCGGGTTACGTATATTCGAATTTCGATCTTTTTGTGGCTTTATGTTGGTACTCATGTCTCTCACTTATGCCGACAAGCTCGCCCATTTTGAATGTTCACTTAATTGTTGACAGCTGCTTTGCTTGCAGGTGTTTTGGATCGTCTTCGATTTTTACCTATTAAAAAAAATGGATCAAAGAACCTGTATCGAATTTTGTGTGAAAAACGAAATTAAGTGCGCGGATGCATTCCGAATGTTGACTGTGGCATACGGAGAAGCTACCTTGGACCGAAGCAACGTTTATCGGTGGTAGAAAATGTTCTCAGAAGGCCAAGAAGATGTGAACGACGAAGAGCATGCCGGACGCCCGAGCACTTCAACAACAGACGAAAAAATTAATGAAGTGGAGAAAATGATATTGGCCAATCGTCGAATCACCGTTAGAGAAGTTGCTGAGGACCTAAACATATCGATTGGCTCGTGCCATTCGATTTTTATCAATGATTTGGGCATGAGACGGGTCGCCGCGAAATTCGTACCAAAATTGCTCAATTGCGATCAAAAACAGCATCGCATGAACATTGCTAATGAGATGTTGGACTCTGTCCGCGACGACCCAAATTTGCTCCAAAGGGTCATAACTGGTGACGAAGCGTGGGTTTATGGTTATGACGTGGAAACCAAAGCTCAATCATCTCAATGGAAGCTGCCGCACGAACCAAGACCGAAAAAAGCGCGTCAAGTTCGGTCGAATGTGAAAGTTTTGCTGACAGTTTTCTTCGATTGCAGGGGCGTGGTGCATTATGAGTTCTTGCCACAGGGTAGAACGGTCAATGAGGAATATTACCTGCAAGTTATGCGCAATTTGTGCGAAGCAATCCGCCAGAAACGCCCGGATTTGTGGAAGAGCAAAAATTGGCTTTTGCACCACGATAACGCTCCTGCTCACACATCGTTGTTTGTGCGCGACTTTTTGGCCAAAAATAACACACTAATGATGCCGCAGCCACCGTATTCCCCAGATCTGGCCCCCTGTGACTTTTTCTTGTTCCCTAAACTGAAGAGGCCCATGAAAGGACGACGTTACGCTACGCTTGACGAGATAAAGACGGCATCGAAGGAGGAGCTGAAAAAGATTTTAAAAAATGATTTTTTGAAGTGCTTCGAAGATTGGAAAAACCGTTGGCACAAGTGTATAATATCTCATGGGGATAACTTTGAAGGGAACAAAATAGGTATTCATGAATAAATAAATAATTTTTGAAAAAACACAAAAGTCGCGATACTTTTTGAACACACCTCGTATATGTAGTTGAGGTACAAGGGTTGTTTGGTCTTGGAGTAATTTTCAAATTATTTTAGTTGCGACAAACTTTGCGTGGATGACATCGGTTTTTCCTACGAGGGTCTCTCACACTTCGGTGTTTAAATTTGTATTAACTCGGCCTGAAAAGGTCTGGCAGATAATGGATAAAATGTTAGAAAATATATTTTTTTCTAGTCTATGCTGTTGAATAGAGTAAAACTCGGATCTCCAGTGCCTGGGCATGTTAAATGTCAGCCAAGTCTTTCTTCTTTGCCTTTTAGACTAGAACTGAGTTGTGTTAAAAGAAAACCTTCCTTTCTGGGGCCACCATGTGCATTCAAGGCTTTTAAACGGCCTCCAGGACATTGATGTAGGTGTCAGCGTTCACCCTGAAGCCCTGTTCAAAGAAGTGGGGAGACATGGCATCCCCTTCAGTGCTGATGACGCCAAAGAAGATCACGGGAACAGGGAATCTCGTGTGCATCACGAAAGGTGCCTTTGAGGGGTCTTTACGAATCCAACGATCATTCCTGGCATTTAAATTTGTTTCTATTCAACGTTCTTTTCATCAGAAAGGAACCTCAGAACGCCACAAGAGTAATGTGTCAGGTTTCTGAGGAAAGCAGTAGCCTTTCCTTTTCTGCTTTCCTTCATAGCCTCAGTCATCAATTGGTATTTCTAAAGGGCATAGGCTTGAGACCATAGTTTCTCTAATGGAAAGTTCTAATTGTAATAGGGCAATACCCAACTTCTTGTCTATGGCTCTCATGATCTTTTTTCCAGGGTCTCCATCAATCTTGACATTTGACAAATTATCCGATCGACGCGAGTGCTTTTTCTTGCAGATGTTCCTTCTTCGTCACTGTCGACCTCATCCGACTGTTTCTGTGCACATGTTAAACAGTGTGTTCTGGTAGATTAAAAAAATCCAATGCCTCTTTTAGTCTCCTCTCGGCATGCCGAGAAACGATTATGGCGCTTGTTCACTAGTGATGCCGTAGAAGAATCCAGAACGATTTCACATTAAAAGGAGGAGATTTTATTATTACAGTAACAAGGAAGATGATTGTATAGCGAAATACACGGTAGAATCAAAAAGTTTCCGAACTTTTAAAAAATAAAATATAAAAAACTTTTTTAAAATGTAAAATCAATTTTACTGTGTAAATCATAATGTCTAAACTATAATTTAATTTAGCAACGCCAGTAAATTCTCATGCGTTGTTTTCATTTTAGGCATATTTTTGTTGTAAGTATTTAGCTCGCGTCGGTTTCTGCAATTTCATCAATTGAGCAAAGTGCAAATATTAAATTTTGTGTAAATTTAAAAAGGTCTTTCACATAGACATTAGCATTAATGAATGAGGCTTATGAAGACGAAAAATTGTCACGAACGCAGGTTTATTAAACGTTTTAAAGATGGCCGCAAGAGCATCGCAGATGAATCAAGGTCAGGTCGGCCATTGACATCAACAACGGATCGCAATATTGGACAGGTACGTGATTTAATTGTTGCTGATAGAAAAATTACTATTGATAATATATCAGAAATACTTGGAATTTCGTGTGGTAGTTGCCAAAAAAATATTGGTGTTAATTTAAACATGATAAAACTTTGTGGTTATTTTCTCACGAAATTTAACAGATCAACAAAGAGAAACCAGATTTTCAATTTAAAAATATTTAATTAAACTTAAAATAATGATTCAGATTTTTCAAAAAGAATAATAACTGGTGATGAAACATGGTGCTTTCTTTTTGATCCACAAACGAAAAAACAATCACTCGAATGGCACACACCAAGTTCTCCAAGGAGGAAGAAAGTTTGTCTTGACAAGTCCAAAGGAAAAGTAATGCTTTTAGTGTTTTTCGATTATCAAGGACTTGTCTATTATAAATTTATTAAAGAGGGGAATATTATTAATAAGCAGGTATACAAAGAAATACTTGTGCGCCTTCGTGATGCGATAAGAAGAAAAAGAAACAAACTTTTTAAATCAAAACAGTGAAAATTGCTACAAGATAATGCCCCTGCTCATAAGGCCATTATTGTTCAAGACTATTTAGCCAAACACTCTGTATCTGTCTTGCTGCATCCTCCTTACTCTTCTGATATCGCCCCATACGATTTCTTCTCCTTTCCAAAACTTAAAATGACGTTAAAAGGGAGGCGCTTTTCATTGTCATCAGAAGTAATTGAAAATGCGACGGTGGAGCTAAACAAGTTTATAAAAATTAACTTTGAACTAGCATTTCAAAGGCTTTTTTCACGCTAGAAAAAAAATGTGTATATAAACAAGGCTCCTATTTTGAAAAATTTCACGTTTAAATTACTATACTATGAATAAATAATTAATTTTTAAAAAGTTCGGGAATGTTTTGACCTACCTTGGATAAAAGTTTGACATTTTTTCTCAAGGTGTGTGCATTTTATCACTTTAAATTATATTTCTATTATATATACCTGGTTCAAATCACATAAATAGGTACCGCTCAGCAAGAGCAACCTAGTTCATGATAATTGAACAATGAATAATATGTGAAGGTTATTCACATATTAAACAAAATTTAAACGCGGGATTCAATCCCGGTTCATGACTGTCGGGAATCGAGGGGGTTACCCACTCGTCCACCGACTTTTATCTATTATATATGTCGCAATATCGTTGCGGAATTTCTTGTTGTTGGATGAGAATGGTGGAGATTGTTTGAAGCGCAGTCGTTTGAGTGGAAAGTGAAGCATACAGTGGGGAATAACCAGGACACGTGATGAGGTTTTGAAAATAAAAGGCAACTGGTCGGAGGAAAGAAAGGCTTTGGAGAAGATGGAGCGGATTTTGACTATTAACTATCTGATCACATGGCGGTGATTGACTTAGCTGATAAGGGTGAACGGGGGAGGTCTCTAGAGCAGATGTTACCTCGTTGGGATCGAAGTGAACACTATAGATGCTATCTCGGTGGGAGCGAGTCGATGACTAGGTCCGAACTCGGTGGGAGCGAAAGAACAACTAGGTGCTATCTCGGTGGGAGCGAAGTGAAGACTAGGTCCGAACTCGGTGGGAGCGAAAGAACCACTCTAGGTGCTATCTCGGTGGGAGCGAAGTGAAGACTGTTGGAACTCGGTGGGAGCGAAAGAACAACTGTTGATGCTATCTCGGTGGGAGCAAGTCGATAACTGACAATCCTTGGTTCTCGATTTAACACGAAGACCTTTCTTACTTCCCATTGGTGGAAAGGTGTGACGTGGCGGTTCTCTATTGGCTGACCTTCTGAGGTACTACTCTCTGGTTGGTCTACGCTACTTCTTTTGTCTTAAGACATGTCCTAACCTGACCAGGAAGTAATAGTTCGTTCAACTCAACTTTTATTAGTTCCGCGATAATAAAATTGGATGTAATTTTGCTAATGGTTGTGCTAACTCTTAAGCCTCTTTTCTAGGCCTTGCTTCTAGGCCTTTCTATCCTCCAGTGTTACCTTTGTTCTTTTTATTGAAACAAATCATACATTTCATACATATTGGATTAGATTGGCATCTAATTATACAAATTATGACATATATATCAATGCATTATTAATATATATATATATTATTTTGGATAAAAGGTATCTCCTGAAAAAATAAACTTTTATCCGGCAGAGTTTCCTCACCACTCTGGAAGTACCTGCCTCGGCGCGTTACCCTTTTTGGCGGTTCACCCCCCAGGAGCCCTAAATGGTCCTGAGAAGTCCTATTCCACTTCTAGCTTTTACTAACCCCACCATCGGATCTGACCTGATGGCGCCAGCAAAGCTAGGGCCCTAGAACTGACCAATTGTTGAAGACTCGTGTCCCAGGAAACTGAATATAATTTTACAAACCAAGATAAACTTGATATATATTTTAAATATGTTATAAGCTATGAAAATAAGAAATTCATGTTCAAAATTTCATATGATATGTTGAGTTATGATTGATTTATAATTCCAGAAAATGAAACATTTTTACAAAGTTAATTTAATGGTTCATCTATGATAGAGATGATATCTGACAAGATTCTCAAGGAAAAATATTAAGATTATAAGATTGATTGTATTTGATGACTGTGTGGTGATATTCCTACATCTAGTTCTTGAAATTCTGGTAGCTGGATAGCATCTAGTAATTAGTCTCTGTTTCATAAAATTATTTTATATACGGCGACTTGATAATATCAGTGTAATATTATTAACACATTCAAAGTGATTGTCGTAAAGATAGAGGCTGCCGGGCCGGCATTCATTGTTCTTCAAATATAAGACACTTCGACCAGTAAATCTTTTTATTGTCTGGCCGAAGTGTCCTTTATTTGAAGAACAAAGTGATTGTGTATGTGTAAAAGGTATATTTTGTTTTTACTTCTTGTACATACAGTACTGGTCATGAAAATCACGGTGGTAAGAGGTTTGTGACTACTCATAATTTAGGTACATAAATGTCTTTACTAGTAATATCAGGCAATGGAACCATGGGGTTAATGTCTGGATATACAGGGTGATCCAAAGGTCCCGCACAACTTTAAAAATTAATAAATCCGCGAATATTTGCGCTAGAGCAATGCGGTAAACACCATTGGACATTTCAATCAAATCACATCTGGCCTACATGGAAGCATTAAAAAATTGCCCTTTTGAGACACACGTCCAGGACCGTGCGCAGTCCACTATCCACCCCATTGAAGGCTACTTCAGTTCTCAAAGTCGCCTCCAGAAAATACAACCACAATATACATTGATGGAACACGGTTCTCCAACGGGGTAGGCGCCGCAGTTATTCTTCCACCCCCCTACATCCCAATACAACTAAAGCTTCATGATAATTGCACCTCCTTCAAAGCATAATTACTCGCTATTCTATACGCAACCAGAGCTATCCAGTTTTTGCAAAGACAACCAACAGCAGTTTCTTTTGATTTCCTTGCAACCTTTCACCCCCTTTGTAACCAAGAACTCCCAAAAACCTCACTCATAGCAGAGAGAGAGTTCGCAATCTCAACTATTTGAATGTACAGCTCTGCTGGGTTAGAGTCAATGAGCAAGTGGATCAATATGCCAAGGCAGCAGCTCGTTCCAACCTTCCGCTATCCTACTCCACTCTATCTAAAAAGTTTGTTCGAGCCCTTAGCAAACAGTATTCACTCCAACTCTGGAATGAACTTTATGCCACAGATCTCTTCTCAAGAATCCTCAGTAGAATAGCTGCATCCCCAAAACTTCTCATTGCGATCCTACCATAAATTAAATTTTGTGGCAGCGTCGATACAATCCTCACAGGTCACGGCCTTGTCAAAGCCGATGCTGCAACAATATTTAAAGACGACCTTATCTGCCCACACTGCCACCAGGAAGACCTGTTGACCACCACAGATGTCCCACCTACCACCTTCATAGGTTCTAAACAGCCACCCTCCTAGTAATAAGCATATTCACTTCTGAAGACCTACAGAATATTCCCAAGTACAAACCATCCTGGCGACATCTGATAAACTGGATGCCCACCATTAGACATGAAGTCTAAAGACCAACCCGGATAGTTGGCGACTTTAGTACTTGGCTCTAGGAATCTAGGTTACCTCAAGAGAGAGAGAGAACCAGGTTATTGGATAGCATATGTAGTCATATACAGGGTGATCCTAAAGTTCCGCACAACTTTAAAAATTAATAACTCCGCGAATATTTGCGCTAGAGCAATGCAGTAAACACCATTGTATTCAGGATGCTATGGGATTTTTAGGGCAAATAATTAAAAATTCGAAATTGATTTTAGTTACAATTTTATTCGCTAGATGGCGCTCTACCAGAATCAGAGATTCAGCGGTCAAATTGTTTGATAAAATGAAAATAATAACTGATCGACGCGTATTTTTCCTTTTTGAATACCTGGAAAGGACCCTTATAATATCAAATGATAAATTAATAAAACACCATTTCGCCAAAAGTAGAAGAATTGGATGACAAATTCTAAATGCAATCCGAGATAGGTAAAATAAGTAAATGCAAATTAAAATATGAAAAAAAGGCATCTCCTTATCGTGCAACTGAAAGTTGCTGATGGCTTGCGCCATCTATCGGAATAAATATCAACTATTCTCGTTGATTTTTTATTATTCCAGAATTGGCCAAATACCCGTTCTTGGTTATTCAAGAAAAGCTAACCACGGACGCGTTTCGGGCTGTTGACCCTCATCAGCGTGATGCAAGCTGTACCTCAACGACCAAAAAAATTGGTCATTTAAGGCATCCTGAAAAATCATGAAACGGGTAGTTAAGGCCAGAATTGCGTGAGACCGCTACACAATGTGAAGAAATAGTACAAATGTGATATTGTACTGGGATAAGGTGCATAATTATGAAAAGAGGCATCTCCTTATCGTGTAACTGAAAGTTGCTGATGACTTGCGCCATCGGGCCTTAACTACTCGTTTCATGATTTTTCAGGATGCCTTAAGGACCAATTTTTTTTATCGTTGAGGTACAGCTTGCGCCACGCTGATGAAGGCCAACAGCCCGAAACGCGTCCGTGGTTAGCTTTTCTTGAATAATCAAGAATGGGCATTTGGCCAATTCTGGAATAATTAAAAATCAACGAGAATAGTTGATATTTATTCTGATAGATGGCGCAAGCCATTATCAACTTTCAGTTGCACGATAAGGAGATGCCTTTTTTCATAATTATGCACCTTATCCCAGTACAATATCACATTTGTGGGGGCCATCTAAGTGAAATAACTCTTCATTCATTATACTTTTAACACAAGGTAGTGTTTTTGTTATTTTTTTAAAACCTGATAAGAGTGAATACATATTGAATTTAAAAATAGAAAGGTTTGCTTATTTTAAAATGAAGAGACTTTTGGATAACCTTGTGTTAGATATATTAATTGTTTATATGTTAACCATAATAGAAATAGATATATTTATACACACGCCTTCATTTATATTTTATTTGTGTCAATATAATAAATCACGTATATGTGAGACTTGAAATGTAACTTAATTAAATATCTCTCTATTGAGGTTTCTATGGAAACAAGTTTTCATTCAATTGTTAGAGAGCGATAAGGCTTGACGCTTAACTACGAAGTAAAGACTAAGATATCGCAATGGATAATTATTTCGAGGATGCCCTCATCAGAAGTCTGAATGACGACTTCAAGAAGCTGTACCGAGAAATGGTCAGCAACCAGCTGCTACTGGACGCGCTGGACGCGAAGATGGAGGAAGCAAAGATCAAGCTTAACGAGGAGCCCATCTTCAAGAAAATGTCGAAGGAGGCTGTCAAGAAGCTGAGGACGCCAAAGAGATTTTGGTAGAAGTCCTCACTTCTTCAAGTGATCATCCCGAGGGCCGAGTACTGAAGTACTCCTTTTTTTTAGAGCACCTCCTCTGGTGAAATATGCTGGCCTCAACATTCTGGCAAATATTTGCCCATAACAAGCGAGCTTTTATTCCGCTTGAGGTGCTCAAGGCCACTCACCACGTGCCCTATTCGCCCTACCTATGCAATAACCAAATAGGCTGCTTGATATAATTGCCTATATCTAACATATTGCCCCACTCCAACTGGGCTCTTTATCCTCCTCCCATAGCCCTCACAACCTGGGCCCTTTTTCATACTCCTTTGGCCCCAAACCACTAGGACCCTTCCTCCTCCTTCCTTGGTCCCACACCACCTGGGCCCTTTCTCATACTTCCTCAGCCCCAAACCATTAGGGCTCTTCCTCCTCCTCCCTTGGCCCCACACAACCTGGGCCTTTTCTCAATCTCCTTTGGCCCCAAACCACTAGGGCCCTTTCTTCTCCTCCCTTGGCCCCCACCACCTGGCCCTTTCTTATTCTTTCTTAGCCCCAAACCACTAGGGCTCTTCCTCCTCCTCCCATGGCCCTTACCACCTGGGCTCTTTCTCATTCTTCCTCAGCCCCAAACCACTAGGGCTCTTCCTCCTCCTCCCTTAGCCCCCACCACCTGGGCTCTTTCTCATTCTTCCTCAGCCCCAAACCACTAGGGCTCTTCCTCCTCCTCCCTTGGCCCCTACCACCTGGGCTCTTTCTCATTCTTCCTCAGCCCCAAACCACTAGGGCCCTTCCTCCTCCTCCCTTGGCCCCCACCACCTGGGCCTTTTCTCATTCTCCTTTGGCCCCAAAAAACTAGAGCTCTTTCTCCCTTGGCCCCACACCCCCTGGGCTTTTTCTCAATCTCCTTTGGACCCAAACCACTAGGGCCCTTTCTTCTCCTCCCTTGGCCCCCACCACCTGGGCACTTTCTTATTCTTTCTCAGCCCCAAACCACTAGGGCTCTTCCTCCTCCCTTGGCCCCACACCACCTGAGTCTTTTCTCATTCTCTTTTTGGCTCCAAACCAATAGGGCTTTTCCTCCTCCTTCCTTGGCCCCACACCACTTGGGCCTTTTCTCATTCTCCTTTTTCTCCAAACCACTAGGGCCCTTCCTTCTCCTCCCTTGGCCCCCACCACCTGGGCCCTTTCTTATTCTCTATCAGCCCCAAACCACTAAGCTCTTCCTCCTCCTCCCTTGGCCCCCACAACCTGAGCCTTTTTCTCATTCTCCTTTGGCCCCAAACCACTAGGGCTCTTCCTCCTCCTCCCTTGGCCCATACCACCTTGCTCTTTCTCATTCTTCCTCAGCCCCAAACCACTAAGGGACTTCCTACTCCTCCCTTGGCCCCCACCACCTGGGCCTTTTCTCATTCACCTTTTGCCCCAAACCACTAGGGCCCTTCCTTCTCCTCCTTTGGCCACCACCACCTGGGCCCTTTCTTATTCTCTCTCAGCCTCAAATCACTAGGGCTCTTCCTCCTCCTCCCTTGGCCCCCACCATCTGAGCCTTTTCTCATTCTCCTTTGGCCCCAAACCACTAGGGCTCTTCCTCCTCCTTCCTTGGCCCCTACCACCTGGGATTTTTCTCATTCTTCCTCAGCCCCAAACCACTAGGGCCCTTCCTACTCCTCCCTTGGCCCCCACCACCTGGGCCATTTCTCATTCTCCTTCGGCCCCAAACAACTAGGGTTCTTCCTCCCTTGGCCCCCACCACCTGGGCCATTTCTCATTCTCCTTCGGCCCCAAACAACTAGGGTTCTTCCTCCCTTGGCCCCACAACACCTGGGCTTTTTCTCAATCTCCTTTGGTCACAAACCACTAGGGCCCTTCCTTCTCCTCCCTTGACCCCCCAACACCTGCGCCCTTTCTTAATCTTTCTCAGCCCCAAACCACTAGGGCTCTTCCTCCTCCCTTGGCCCCACACCACCTGGGCCTTTTCTCATTCTCTTTTTGGCCCCAAACCAATAGGCTTTTCCTCCATCTTTCTTGGCCCCACACCAACTGGGCCTTTTCTCATTCTCCTTTGGCCCCAAACCACTAGGGCCCTTCCTTCTGCTCGCTTGGCCCCCACCACCTGGGCCCTTTCTTATTCTCTCTCAGCCCCAAACCACTAGGGCTCTTCCTCCTCCTCCCTCGGCCCCCACCACCTGAGCCTTTTCTCATTCTCCTTTGGCCTCAAACCACTAGGGCTCTTCCTTCTCCTCCCTTGGCCCCCACCACCTGGGCCTTTTCTTATTCTCTCTCAGCCCCAAACCACTAGGGCTCTTCCTCCTCCTCCCTCGGCCCCCACCACCTGAGCCTTTTCTCATTCTCCTTTGGCCTCAAACCACTAGGGCTCTTCCTTCTCCTCCCTTGGCCCCCACCACCTGTGCCTTTTCTCATTCTCCTTTGGCCCCAAACAACTAGGGCTCTTCCTCCCTTGGCCCCACACCACCTGGGCTTTTTCTCCTTCTCCTTTGGCCCCAAACCACTAAGGCCCTTACTTCTCCTCCCTTGGCCCCCACCATCTGGGCTCTTTTATTCCTCAGCCCCAGCCCACTAGGGCCCTTCCTCCTCCTCCTCCCTTGGCCCCCACCTTCTGAGCCTTTTCTTATTCTCCTTTGGCCCTAAACGACTAGGGCTCTTCCTCTCCCTTGGCCCCCACCACCTGGGCTCTTTCTCACTCTATCTCAAACCCCAAACCACTAGGGCCCTTCCTTTTCCTCCCTTGGCCCCTACCACCTGAGCCTTTTCTCATTCTCCTTTGGCCCCAAACGACAAGGGATCTTCCTCCTCCTCCCTTGTCCCCCACCACCTGGGCTCTTTTTCATTCTTTCTCAGCCCCAAACCACTAGGGCCTTTCCTCCTCCTTTCTTGGCTCCCACTTCCTGGGCCCTTTCTCATACCCTTTTAGCCCCAAATCACTAGGACTTTCCTCCTCCTCCCTTAGCCCCACACCACATGGGCCTTTTCTAATCCTTCTTTGGTTCCAAACCACTAGGGCCATTCCTCCTCCTTTCTTGGCCCCCACTTACTGGGCCTTTTCTCATTCTCCTTTGACCTCCAACCAATAAGGCTCTTCCTCCTGCTCCCTTGCCACCACTCCCCAACTGAGCTCTTTCTCATTCTTCTTCAGTCTCAAACCACTAGGGCCCTTCCTTCTCCTCCCTTGGCCCCTACCACCTGAGACTATTCTCATTCTCCTTTGGCCCCAAACGAATAGGGCTCTTTCTCCTACTTTCTTGGCCCCCACCACCTGGGCTCTTTCTCATTCTTCCTCAGCCCCAAACCACTAGGGCCCTTCCTCCTCCACTTTTGGCCCCCACCAGCTGGGCCTTTTCTCATTCTCCTTTGGCCCCAAACAACTAGGCCTCTTCCTCCCTTGG
>CP092882.1:27206069-27567993 GCA_030710605.1 Cordylochernes scorpioides
CTCTACTATTATAATTATGGTACTCTCCATTACTATATATTTTTATTTTCCTATTACATTCACCTATCCCCCGTTTTACACGGTAGATACGTTCCTGAGAAAAACGTGTAAATCGGGGGATAGGTGTTTACACAAATAAAAATAAAATGCATTGACAGGTTAAAATATGTAGTCAGCACATAAGCTCGGGATTCCTCGTGAGATGTGTACACAGCGCATGTGTTCAATCACAGTAGCATTTGGTATAGTGCGATAAAAACAAAACAAAAAAACTTATTTGGAAAACCGTGTAAAAGCGAAAACGTGCAAAACAAGTACCGTGTATGTTAAGGTATAAGAGGTCAAATTAAAGAAACCTCCTTTAATATATAAAAACTTTTACCCAAAGTCTTGATATTGTTTGGGCTGCCTCGGGTGATCAAGCAAGAAAGAAAATAAGGAAGACAAAACCAGCGGCTACACCTGTAAAGCTCTCGCTCTACTAAAAAAAACTCTTTATTTAAACAACACGGCTAAGTTATATACATTCAAAAGGAAATTTACATAATAATTTATACATTCAATAGAAATCTACATTCCTAGTCATACATTCAAAAAGATATTTACATACTATATGTCATGACTTTTAACATACCCCCACCTTTCTTTTTTGTAAAACAAGAAAGAAAAAATCCGTTCCACCGTGATGGGGGGATCCTGGTAGGTGGGACACCGTTGCAGGGAGCCCAGGCTCTTATCCAGGAAAACCATCTTCTCCTCGGCACACTGCGGCACCCTCTCCATACACACCACCGGAGATTGCCCCATAAACGTCCATCTTCTTCTTCCAAAGAAATCGGAGGTAGTCCCAATCATTTTCCTTGATGGCCATCACCTGCAAATATCTCCTCATGTCGGCCAAAACTCCGAACTTATTTTCCCGAAGTTTTATCCCTATTTCCGGGATTCTTCTCAGCAGAATGGGTCCCCTCCTTAAATATCGTTTCAAGGAAAGTCCGTTATATCCCCGACAGGAAGCGTCGTCAAATACTGGCCGTATAGGCGTCGTTTTGGACCCACTCTTAAACAAAAAGTGACGGGGCAAATAGTGTCCTTTTACCTCAGGTGGATCTTCATTAACTCCTTCGATGAACCCCTCATTCAACCAATCCTTTGGATCAATAATTTTTTCTCCCACCTTTGAATCAGTACCCTGTTCTACATCTAGCTTTTCTTCCACCTTTGAATCAGTACCCTGTTCTACATCTAGCTTTTCTTCCACCTTTGAATCAGTACCCTGTTCTACATCTAGCTTTTCTTCTTCCACCTTTGAATCAGTACCTTGTTCTGCGTCTATATTTTTCGCTTCATTTCCATCATGATCTTTTCCCCCGTTGTATTTATCGTCCTTATTCTCTGCATAATCAGATTTATTTATGATTTTCAAATCTTGGGATTCTGTTTCCTTATAATTATCCTTTATTTTAAATTCCGTATCTCCAGTTGGTCTTGCTTCCACCAATTTCCTCAATGCTTGAACTTTGACAACTCTTTCCTCATTATCATCAATCGATTTAGTTTCATCATCTGAAATCTTCACTTGATCAGCACCTTCAGCTACTGCTTTAGAATTGTTCACCGATTCATAACCTTTAATTGCTGTTCCAGAATCCTTTACTCCATTACCCTTGGTTTCAGCTTCCGAATCCCCTATTCTATCGCCTTTGGACTCAGCTTCAGAATCTTCCTTATTCTTTAAATTTGCATCTTCACATTTTTCACTAGCAATTTCTTCTTGCTCCAACTCTTCCTTATTAAAGTCCATTTCTAATATATTTTCATCTCTTGAGACTTTGTCTCCCTTTATATTTGCTTCTTTAAATTCAACTCCATTCTTACCATCAGTAGAAAGAGCATCCCTATCCTGCTCACGCATTACGCGAATTCTAGCCTCTAAATAAAATATTTCCATTATATAGGTTTCACACTCCTCAAATTCCTTATCTATCTCATCATCGCTAATAGCCTCTTGGGCCAATAAAATTCCCTGGCATTGTTCATTCAATGCCACCAGCTCCAAATGGAGAGATTCCAACCTATCATACCTTGCATATATGCCACTCCTATCAATGGAAGGATCCTTTAACTCTGCATTTAAACTATTGACTTGCTCAGCAAATCTACCTCTGGCAGCCTCTCTTATTTTTCTCAACTCCTCCATTTCACCTTGTAGTTATCCTTTCACCTTGTAGGTATCCTTTCACCTTGTAAGTATCCTTTCACCTTGTAAGTATCCTTTCACCTTGTAGGTATCCTTTCACCTTGTAGGTAGCCTTTCACCTTGTAGGTATCCTTTCACCTTGTAGGTAGCCTTTCACCTTGTAGGTATCCTTTCACCTTGTAGGTATCCTTTCACCTTGTAGTTATCCTTTCACCTTGTAGGTATCCTTTCACCTTGTAAGTATCCTTTCACCTTGTAGGTAGCCTTTCACCTTGTAGTTATCCTTTCACCTTGTAGGTATCCTTTCACCTTGTAAGTATCCTTTCACCTTGTAGTTATCCTTTCACCTTGTAGGTATCCTTTCACCTTGTAAGTATCCTTTCACCTTGTAGTTATCCTTTCACCTTGTAGGTATCCTTTCACCTTGTAGGTAGCCTTTCACCTTGTAGGTATCCTTTCACCTTGTAGGTATCCTTTCACCTTGTAGGTATCCTTTCACCTTGTAAGTATCCTTTCACCTTGTAGTTATCCTTTCACCTTGTAGGTATACTTTCACCTTGTAAGTATCCTTTCACCTTGTAGTTATCCTTTCACCTTGTAGGTATCCTTTCACCTTGTAAGTATCCTTTCACCTTGTAGGTAGCCTTTCACCTTGTAGTTATCCTTTCACTTTGTAGATATCCTTTCACCTTGTAGATATCCTTTCACCTTGTAGGTAGCCTTTAGCCTTGTCCCCCTAGATTTATCTTAGCTTCCTTGAGTTCTTCAGATCCTCCTTTAACCCCCTAGAATTCTTTAACCTTATCTTGAGCTTCTTCAACTTCTTTATCCTTACTTGAGCTTCCTCAACTTCTTTATCCTTACTTGAGCTTCACTTTTCCCTTGAGCTCCCCTAAACCTTTAACATAGGGCTTTTTTAGCTCCTTTAAACCTTGAGCTTCACTTTTCCCTTGAGCTCCCTTAAACCTTTAACAAAGGGCTTTTTGAGCTCCTTTAAACCTTGAGCTTCACTTTTCCCTTGAGCTCCCCTAAACCTTTAACAAAGGGCTTTTTGAGCTCCTTTAAACCTTGAGCTTCACATTTCCCTTGAGCTCCCTTAAACCTTTAACAAAGGGCTTTTTGAGCTCCTTTAAACCTTGAGCTTCACTTTTCCCTTGAGCTCCCCTAAACCTTTAACAAAGGGCTTTTTGATCTCCTTTAAACATTGAGCTTCACTTTTCCCTTGAGCTCCTTTTAACCTTTAACAAAGGGCTTTTTGAGCTCCTTTAAACCTTTAACAAAGGGCTTTTTTATTTTCTCCTCAACTTGACCAGCCCATGCAGCCCACCCGGGGACGCCACAAATGTTAAGGTATAAGAGGTCAAATTAAATAAACCTCCTTTAACATATAAAGACTTTTACCCAAAGTCTTGATATTGTTTGGGCTGCCTCGGGTGATCAAGCAAGAAAGAAAATAAGGAAGACAAAACCAGCGGCTACACCTGTAAAGCCCTCGCTCTACTAAAAAAAACTCTTTATTTAAACAACACGGCTAAGTTATATAGATTCAAAAGGAAATTTACATAATAATTTATACATTCAATAGAAATCTACATTCCTAGTCATACATTCAAAAAGATATTTACATACTATATGTCATGACTTTTAACAGTGTAAATCGGGGGATAGGTGTATTTAAATTGTTTTTCATTCACTATTTTTTTTGCATGGACTCTTATTTAGAATTTCTTCCACCTCATTCCCCTTCTCCCCAATAATCTCACTGCCAATTATTCCATCACCACCATTGAACTAACCTAGCATGTTTTACGCCTCCCTAAACTTCTACTGGGTGACCAGTCTAATGTTCGCACATTGCCGCCGTCGGGTTGTCTGACATGAAATAGGATATCTACAGAGGTCCAGGAACTCTTGCGTATCGCGTATGCCGAGAAGTTATTTTTGTAACAAACCACATCAGTGATGTGACGTCATTCTAGAAGTTTCCCATGAGGAGGTATGGTTTATAACTTTAAGTTCTAACTGGTGAGTGTGTATAATAAAAAGATTGCGAAAAGCTTGTTCGAACCAGGGATATCAGGTTATAAGTCTTCTAAAGCTTTCGTAGCTAGGCTATTTTGCCTTATTATATAATAATTTAAAAATAAATACTATTTATAATTTCGTATTATCATCCGGGGAGTCTTGCCGACCGCACAAGTGTCCTCTTCCAGGCAATGAGGGGATCCTCAATTCCACCACCCATCCCCACCTGCACGAAATACCGATAAATACGGCACTTCGCTTACGCAAGGATGGCTAGATGGCCTTCTTCAAGGCTGGTTCCGAAGATGCAAGCCTGTAGGTCTGGTGGTCTCCCGATGATGTTGAAAGACTCCCGGACGAGGAGCCTGATGTTACGGCATCTTCAATATCGGTGGTCCAGGGAGCCATCATCGGACCCGCAGGCAAGGCAAGGAGGGCCAATCTGAGGGTGAAGTCTGCATTGTGACCCGAGAAGGCGCAGCTCCGTAGCGAGAGCCAGTCAACCCTGACTGGCACGTCGACGACAGACACCCATCTCTCCATGAACCGGGTGATCGTCAGGGCCGCAAGGCGTGGACGTTCCAGGGCGCGGCGAGCTGAGCGGGTGGTGATTCTGACCAACGGCGTGGCTGTCCCGCCCAGGACAACAGCCTCGGCCAAGCTGGGTTCCCGGAAACTCGCCTGGAGGTTTTCCGCTACCACTCTCTGACAGTAGGCAGCGAGGGACGCGGCGTCAGCGAGAGCGGATCGCGAAGGGCGGAGGATAGAGATGTTGCTCAGGTCCCGGACTCGGGCGCCGACCCAACGCGAGGGGGCCAGGAGGTTAGGAGGGCGAAAGAACCGGCTACCGCCAATGACAGGAAGATCCAGCATCTGTGTCGTGGGAACCACCCGGTGGTTGAGGTTCAGGAAGTTCGTGACCTCCTCCCAAAGTCTCAACAGCCGGAGGCGCCAGGGCTGGAGCCATCAGCTTGAGGTCTCAGCCAGGCGTCGCTCGTCATCAGCTAGGAGAAGCCATGCGAGATGGAGTTGCGTGTGGATGTCGATCAGGCCGATGCCCCCGCGACCACGGACCTCGCTAGGATGCCAGCAGGAAGCCATATGCCCGCAGTACTTCCACAAAGAAGGGGAGGTTTACCGATAATTATCCTCTCAGACCTCTTACGGAAGGTGAAGGTCGTGTCCTCGATCTCAAGGCCTCCATTGATGAGGCGCTCTGCAAGGGCCTTGGTGGTCCGGCCAACCAGGACGTGGCCGTTCATCCTGTTCAGTTGGATGATGTTTTTGGCCCCGCCGACCACTTTTTCCACCGCCTGCCAGTACTGGTACTGCGTGAAGTCTGGGAAGTGCTCTATATAGACGCACTCTTCCTAGGTGGAGGACGCCTGCCGCGCCCTGACGTCCGCGATTTGTGCTCGCGTGGCCTTGACTTCCTGGACCTTCGATGGCCACGTTCCAGGTGTTCGCCTTCGTGGAGCCGTGCCGGTGGTTCCGCCGCTGTTGGTCTGCGACGTTGTGTTGTTTAGTGTCCCCGCGTCACAGCGCCTCTTTTTACTCTTCACCACGGTGTAGCCGTCCTCGTTTCCTTCCTCCTCCATTATGTCCGCCCAGATCATTTGGGCTTTTTCAACGCCTTTTGGAGGCGACTTGGTCGCGATTCCGTCAGCCGCGTCAAAATTTCCTTTTACCTCGCCAGCAGGCGAATTTGCATTTGTAGCAATTTTTTTTACTTTCATTTCAAATTAACTTCTGGAAATCGATTTTTTCCAAATTTTCGGGACTGGTTTGAGTTTCTGAGCTGGACCTTTCAGGCACACTAACAGCTTGTCTAGGGCTTTCAGCCGGTACTAAATCGGGTACCCACTCCTGCATTTTACTCACGCCAAAGGCGAAAAACGGCGGTTCCCGAAAAAGTGTGGTCGCTCGCTCTAGTGTGTGTGACCATTTTCTCTCCTTTGGGTTTATAAAAACGTCTGAAAGTGAACATCCCACTACAATCCAACACTTACTTTTTAAAAAAATTCATAATACAAAAATATCTATCATACATAAATAGAATAATGGAAAATTGTATTATAGAAACTTAAACTATTGATAACGAATTTTTCTTTTTCCAATGGCACTTTCTAACTTTAGTACCGAGTATGTATAAAAGTGTTTAGAAAGCAAACAAAACTTTTCACAACACCACATTTATTTCACAACATTTATACGAACAACGACTATAAATAAATAGAAAAGGAAAAGAATCTTCCGGGGTGGACTCCCAGGTCTTCACGGCCAGTGGGGATGGCGGTGGGCAGCCCTCATCCGACGGCGGACGGACATCGTCTGTCGGTGGGCGGACATCGTCAGGCGACGACGGCGGAGCAGCAGGTACCACACTACCAGCAGGTAGGAGACTGCGGTCAACTCCAGCAGGGTCAGATGGTAGCTGCCCAGGATCGGGGCGGGGGGATTGTCGACGCGGGTAGCGTCTTCTTGGTCAGCTCGTGGCAGGGGCATGGGGGCGGCACCTTGGAGGAGGAGCAGGAGGACGATCAACATCGCGGCCATGGCGTATAGGGCTAGTTGGCACTTAGAGGGCTACAATGGTTCTGACTTAGACCTAGGTAACTAAGTTTGACTTCAATCCACCTCCATTGTTTATCATGAAGGAATGGATGATAGGATGATATACTTCTATTAATTGTGATCAAGGACTTGTACTGGTTTCTTTATAAATGGAATAGATCTTCTAATATTGTGTACAAGTAGGTAAAATTAAATTTTCAAGAAATATAAACAAACTTTAAGCTTCCAGCTTATAATACACAACCCACATTATTTAAAGAGTTTTATGAAAAAAATATATATGAGACCTACAAATATATTTCAGAAATATTCATAATTTTCTATATATATCCTAAAATTAAAAAAATAATTAATTATAAAAAACACTTTTAAAAAAAAACCTTTTATTTGAAATGCACTAAAAATAACAAAATAAATATTTCTGAAGTATTGTTTTTTTCTGAAGGTACCATTTAACAAATAAAATAATAGACTTAGAAATAAAAGCGGTGGGGTACAATAATGATAAATTTGAGATCAATGTGATTTTATATGAAGCAAATGATTAGCAAGATTATGCCTTTCATTAAATTTATACCTATTTGCTGCATAAATGATTATCACCCCCCACCGCTTTTATTTCTAAGTCTATTATTTTATTTGTTAAATGGTACCTTCAGAAAAAAAAGCAATACTTCAGAAATATTTATTTTGTTATTTTTAGTGCATTTTAAATAGAAGCTTTTTTTAAAAATGTTTTTTATAATTAATTATTCACGCTATTTTTAGTCGTATATATGCCAGTCCAAAAAAAAAAAGCCTTATCACTGATACGACGTTGGACTTAAATAGCTGCAAGCCTGCGCGCAGCAGATTGGTCAATTCCTCGTGGGAGGTCGGAAGTGAAGTAAGCAAAATCCGTTACTAACAGAACTGCGTCTCTTTGCTTTTGGGAACCCTAAATTTATTGAATTATATTACAAAGTTAGAGACACCCAGTGGATTATTGTTAGGGGATAATTGGTACATATAAAATTTGAATTATAATTAAACAATTGATTAAATAGTTAAAAGTAACAACATACTAATTGAAAAAGGGGAACTATTTAAAAAGGTGTCGTGAAATGTATGATGGTATATTGTTACACACACACACACACACCTATATATATATAATTAATATAAATATATGCGTGATGATATTGGAATAAGATGACTAAATTATAACAGATAAAATTAATATATTTGTTGGCTTTTCTCATTTATTTGCTTGTAATCCCAAGGACGTTTTAGATAGGAATCTGAATACTTGGATTTCTAATTCCTTCCATGTCTTGAACATTTATTGAAAAATCCTTTAACAACTTCCAGCATTTTCCGAGTAGATATAATGCAACACATAATATTAAAAAAGAAATATAGATAATGGTTCATTTCCCGCCTTCCCGACCACCCAGAAGTCTGAAAATTAGTACACTTGCATTGTTAATTGGACTGAGCGAGTATTGTGAGTTTCATTATTCTATATGGTCTGGAAGCATATTGAAATTAAATATACAAAATTTGAAAGGAAATTTGGAAATTTGTCCGTTTTTGGCCAACCTGACAACCCAGAAGTCTGAAAATTGGTCAGCTAGCATTGTCATCAGGTTTGAACATGTGTACCAAATTTCATATTTCTAGGTGCTCTATAAGTATATTAAACATTGATTACAAGATTTGGCGACAGACATCCAGACAGACAGACATGGAGGCAAGTTAAATAAAAGCTTTTGAAAAGATCTATTTTAAAACAGGAAGTAGGTGAATAGCATGGTAAGTTTCTTTATTCCGCACAACAGGAAAAAATGTTCACTTTATCGAGAGATTCGTTAGACAAACCTTTACTCGGGTAAAACACGGGCGAAGCCGGGTACATCCGCTAGTATATAATATAAATGAGTTTTAAAAATTGTAAAAAGAAAAATGCATCGGCCGGGAATCGAACCCGGGCCGCCCGCGTGGCAGGCGAGCATTCTACCACTGAACCACCGATGCCTAAAAAAATGGCCATATTTAGGTATTCATTCCATTCCGGATTAGTCCGCGTAATAAAAAGTTCTTCAAATGAAAAAAAGAAATAGCCAAAAATACTAATCAAAATGCAGCCGAAAATTTTCCTCGGGTTTATAAAAAGCGACATGCAAAATTTGGTACCAATTGGTTCAGTAGTTTTTGAGTTTATCGCGAAACAGACAGATAGACATTGACTTTTATATATATAGAGATAAAAAAAAAAGATTTGCGGCGTCTTTTACATTTTTGTAACATGGTAAAAAGATCGAATCCAAATAAATAAATATTATTTAGGGTGAGGTGTCCTCTTACTGAAGAGTAAGTTGTGCGTGATGTAAAACTGTACTTTTTGTAAAATGGTGTTCTCCCATGGAGGTACTGTACCATGGGGTAGGGTGGACTAATAAAGGATTTAACTAAGCTGCTAGTGTGCCATATTAAAACATATATATTAAAGCCTTACTATCTTGTTCCTACTGTGATGGAAGTCCATTGTGTTTTGGAATACAAGGTGATCGAAAAGTCTTACACAATTTTAAGAATTAATAACTCCACGAATATATGCGTTAGAGCAATGCGGTAAACACCATTGTGTTCAGGAGGCAATGGGAATTTTTGGGGCAAATAATGAAAAATTCGAAATTGATTTTTTGTTACAATTTTATTCGCTAAATGGCGCTCTAGCAGAATCAGAGATTCAGCAGCCAAATTGTTTGATAAATTGAAAAATATAACTGATCGACACGTATTTTTCTTTTTTGAATACCAGGAAAGAACCCTAATAATGTCAAATGATAAATTAATAAAACACCATTTCGCCAAGAGTAGAAGAATTGGATGACGATTTTTAAATGTAATCCGAGAAATGTTCGAAGCGGTAAAGGACCCATAAGTGGCTGCTCTCTAAGGCGAATGATAAAAATTTGAGAAGACTAAATCTCTGTAAGCAAAACCTCGGAGTGGAAGACCATCGACATGCAAGTCAGTGGTTGTTACGGTTTCGCAGAATGTTGAAGCTATTGAAACGTTATCCACGTATGGAGAAGTAAGAGCTCGACAAGTTTCTCGACAAACTGAGATTTCGTATGGAACAGTTTGGAGAGCACTATGAATTTTTATTGAAAAATAACCGTACAAAATTCAAAGATTTCACGAGCTAAAAGTCGACGATTTTGAGAAGCGTCAAGAATTCGCTACATGGGTTTTCCGGCAAATTAATATTGATGAAAACTGGCTGTCGAATGTTCTGTGGACAGATGAAGCTCACTTTTCTCTAAACGGAGAAGTTAAAACTCAAAACAGCCGCATTTGGGCAACATAAAACCCTAGGATTTTTACAGAAATGCCACTTCATCGGCCCAGAGTTACAGTTTGGTGTGGGTTCACTTCTTCCTTTATTATTGGGCCATTTTTCTTTGAAGAAATCAATGGAAGAACTTTTAAAGCCGTTTCTTATAACTTTGTGGTGAACGTTATGTTCAACTTTTGAGAGAAAATGTTATTCCCATATTGCAGGACAGACAAGCACTAAGCGAAATGTCATTCATGCAAGATGGAGGACTTCTCCATATCTCCCGCGATGCCAAACAATTGCTGAAGGATACGTTCGGTGAAGATCGTTTGATAAGTCGCCACTTTATACACCAGAATGAATTTGAGCAAGGATTGTGACCTAATACAAGAGAAAAGGCATTTACCTCATGTGTTATATAAGCTGCCATGTATTATATTATCTACCAATATTTTGCAGCTCTTTATGTTGTGTTATGGGAATAATAAATGCTGTCCTCACATCTTGACTCTTTTTTTTTTCTGTGAGCAGTATTTTTTTTTTGTTTGACATTTGCTCACATCTTATATTATGTCGTGTAGACCAAAGTGTCATAACTTCTCGAATAACACTGGTACACACAATTTTACCCCTTATTTTTAGTTTATCGCTTTTCGCTCCTTAGAAGAAATAGCCCAAAGAATATTCTCTGTACACCCCTAACTTTAGAAATTTTGCTCGAAAAAATAATACAAAATGGTTTTACTGCCACGTTATTCAAAGCAAAAGGTCGATCTAAAAATGATTTTTATTTGAGGGGACACATTTTTAAAATTTTGTACAGTAAAATAGGCAATGATAACATTTGACAACCCCATAGGATATTTGGAATAAAGTACGAAAAATCGATTTTGTCACCCCTCTCTTTATTTCATTTGTTGGATAATGACAAATTTCTAGTTAAATAGTCAAGTGTCGCCAATTTGTCAATAAACTATACATTTCATAGCAAGAAATCCTATTAGTAGTGCCATCATAATTTTTGGTGCTATATTAACATTTCAAAAAATCGTGCGTTGATTTCAGCAGTTCTTCAATCTATTTCACAAAACCGTATCTAAAAGATTTTTTTATACATGTTTTAATTTGCATTTACCTATTTTACATATCTCAGATTGCATTTAAAAATCGTCATCCAATTCTTCTATTTTTGGCGAAATGGTGTTTTATTAATTTATCATTTGATATCATTAAGGTTCTTTCCTGGTATTCAAAAGGAAAAATACTTGTCGATCAGTTATATTTTTCAATTTATCAAACAATTTGGCCGCTGAATCTCTGATTCTGGTGGAGCGCCATTTAGCGAATAAAATTGTAACTAAAATCAATTTTGAATTTTTCATTATTTTCCATAAAATTTCCATTGCATCCTGAACATAATGGTGTTTACCGCATTGCTCTAGCGCAAATATTCGCGGAGTTATTAATTTTTAAAATTGTGCAAGACTTTTGGATCACCCTGTACTAACCCATGATCTTAGTCAAAAGGCCGAGAAGCGATATTTTATATATAGAGATGTGACCTGGCATTGTTTGTCTTCTGCTCGAGTGAATGTTTCGCTGTTAGAATCTTGTTTCTGCCTACTAAAAATGATGGTCTGGCTTCGCCTATGGTCTGTGTTATGTATTAAATTTTCATTGAGATTGTTATCATCATCGTTTGCTGTATGAATACTTTGTTTTTAATTAAAATGTGTGGTATGCAAAAATAACTTGCGTTGCGTCTTTATATTTTAAATTATATACATAATAATTGGCGACGAAGATAAATCTTTTATTTTCACTAAGTTAAAGCTTAGGTAAGTTGAATTTTATTTTTTTAAATGGCGAGTTTTGGAAATATAGAATGTTTTGATCCTAAAAATCCAGAGAAATGGATAGTGTACTTGGAGAGAATGAATTTTTTCTTCCTGGCTAACGATATTGTAAAACTTGAAAGACGATAGGCTATATTTCTTACGCTAATAGGCGCTGAAACTTATGCTATAGCAAGATCGTTGGCCTCGCCAAAAGAATTATCTCTCGTAGAATATGATAACTTAATTAAATTATTGACCGATCATTTTTGTCCTAAGCCAAATTAAATAGTCCAAAGATTATTTTTCAATAAAAGAAATCAGGGTGAGGAATCAGTGCCTATGTTGCAGAGCTAAGAAAGTTAAGTGAAAATTGTGAATTTGTTGATTTGGAGGATCGATTGAGAGATAGACTGGTGTGTGGATTGAGAAAAGAATCAATAGTGAAAAGATTATTATCTGAAAGTAATTTAACTTTTGATAAGGCCTTAAACATTGCTATATGTGATGAATAGGCTAGTGCACACAGACGCCAGTGTTTTGCAAGAAAAAATTACGGTAGTAAATATGATGAAAAAGGCTAGCAAAACTGAACCACCTAAATTTAAATCGGGCAAAGTTCATTTTAAGGAATTCAAGAAAATAAATAATAAAATAATTATTTGCATACGTTGTAAAGGAAATCATATGCCAAATGTATGTAAATTCCGAAATGCTAAATGTTTTAAATGTGGCAAGATTGGTCATGTACAAAAAGCTTGCTTAACAAATGTTGGTAAATCTGGAAACCTATATAGGGCTAATAGTAATCCAACTTTATGTTGCCTGAGAAGGGAAGAGATAAGCAATCCTTATTATATAACAGCAAATTTGGATAACCACGATGTACACATGTTAATTGACTCGGGAAGTGCATACTCATTATTAAATAAAGAGACTTTTCTTGAATATTGGAAATTGACGCAACTTAAAAGATCTGAGATACTTCTAAATACATGGTCATCCAGTCGAGTAAAAATTCTTGAGAAACTCTATGTTAAAGCAAGACTATCCCATGGTAGTAGAAGTTTACCAATTTTAGTGGCTGATGGATTAGGTCCCAACATTCTGGGAAGCCAATGGTTTGTGTGTGCAGCTTTTCGCCTGAAGTTAAACTTTTTAAATTCATTGGAAACTAATCCTATTTCACCTGATTTCGAGGAATTGTTTAAGAAAGAAATTGATGTCTATAATGGGCCATTGATTCACATTGATATTCCTAATAATGCTGAGCCCAAATTTGTGAAGGCCAGAACCGTGCCGTTTGCTCTACGAAGTTTAGTGGATGAAAAATTGAAAGTACTCGAGGAACAAGGTGTTATCGAACCGGTAAAATTTACTAAATGGGCTTCTCCAATTTTTACGGTTCTGAAGAATGATGGCTCCATAAGAATTTGCCACGATTATAAATCAACAGTTAATTTATATTCTAATCCTGATAAATATCCGTTGCCTACAATTCCGCAACTATTAGATAAGTTGAGAGGAGGCAAATTGTTTACTAAAGTAGATATGGCTCAAGCGTACCAGCAGTTGAAAGTTGATGAGGAATCTTCAGAAATCCTGGCTATTAATACACATAGAGGCTTATATAAGATGAAACGTCTACCTTTTGGTTTGAATTCTGCCGTTGGAACTTTCCAGAAGTTTATGGACACTCTTTTGAGTGGAATTGATGGAGTAGCGGTATATTTGGATGATGTCCTTATCGCAGGAAGTAATTATGAAGACTTAAAAAAGAAAACTGAAAAAGTTATTTTGCGTTTCAAAGAAGCAGGACTTCGGCTTAAAAGAGACAAATGCAAATTCTTCGTGTCTGAAATCGATTTTTTAGGACTAAAAATTGACTATAGAGGAGTTCATCCATCTGATGAAAAGCTAAGAGCTATTAAAGATGCTAGACCGCCATGTAATAAAAAAGAGTTAATGTCTTTCCTTGGACTTTTGAATTACTATGAAAGGTTTTTTAAAAACAAGTTCACAGTGGTTGAACCGCTTCATAGACTGTTGGATAGTAATTCACCTTGGAAATGGAGAAGAGAACACCAAAGATCTTTTGATAAGGCTATAGATTTGATTAGTTCTGAATCGGTGTTGGCTCTTTTTGATGACAATTTACCTATTTTAATCAACTGGACGCATCAGAGTATGGCATTGGCGCCATTTTGTCTCAAATACACCATGGAGTGGAAAAACCAGTTATGTTCGCCTCCCGGACTTTAAATAAAGCCGAAAGAAGATATGCAGTAATTGATAAAGAGGCGTTAGCGGTTATTTTTGGTGTATCAAAAGTTGGAATGTTCAACCCAAAAAAGCCGATACCTCAAGTGCTATCGCCGCGCATGTTGAGATGGTGTTTGACTCTGGCTGCGTATACTTATACTATAGAGTATAAACCGGAAAAAGTACATTTTAATGCCGATGCATTAAGGAGACTTCCTTTGAGTGAATGTCCAAGTGTAGTTTCGAACCCTTCAGAGGTGTTTTTTATAGAATCGGAACATGCTGCAATTAATTCTTTGGAAGTGTCAAAACTAACTAGTAAAGATCCAATCCTTTCTAAGATTAAATTCTGGGCAATGAATGGGTGGCCTGAAAGGAAAGTTAATGATAAATTTAAAGATTTTGTCTCCAAATCTAATGAAATATCAGTTCATAAGGATTGTTTATTGTGGGGGAGCAAAGTGATTATACCTGAAAGATTAAGAAAAGATATTTTAAATCTGTTACTTGATACTCATTGGCATAGTGGGGACAAAAGCGCTAGCTCGAGGATTATGCTGGTAGCCCAAGATGGATAAAGATATTGAACGGATGAAATCCAGTTGTGCAGTTTGTTTGTCGTGTGGTCACGATCCGCCAAAAACTGACGTATATCCTTGGATTTGGCCATCAAGACCTTGGTCGAGACTACATATTGATCATGCGGGTCCCTTTCAAGGAAAACTCTTTCTGGTTGTAATAGATGCCTATTCTAAGTGGATTGAGGCTAAAATCGTATCTACAACATCCACTGAAACTACCATCAATAGTCTAAAGGAAATATTCGCGACTCACGGGTTGCCGGATGTGATAGTTTCAGATAATGGTACGTCCTTCACATCGGAACTTCTCAAGACTTTCTTAAAAAGAAATGGCGTAAGGCACATCTTGTGTGCGCCTTATCATGCAGCGTCAAATGGGGAGGTGGAGAGAGCTATTCAAACGCTTAAAAATCTGCTAAGAAAGAACAGCTCGGGAAATTGGACGACTAGGTTATCTAGATCTTTATTATCGATGAGAATAGCGATAAACAGCACGACGCAGAAATTCCCAGCTCAGTTGTTGATGAACAGAAACTTGAAGAGTCTCATAAATAAATTTCATCCTAAAAGTGTGTCTGAGGGAAGGATACGACAGGAAGACAGGTTTATAAGAAATTGGAAACCCCATAGAGTAGTAAATGAAGGACAGGCAGTTATAGCACGAGGGTACCATGGCCCCAGATGGCTACCAGGTGTAGTGCAAGAAAAACCTGGTCCTGTTTCTATTAAGGTAGAGACAGATGAGGGAGAAATTTTAAACCGGCATTTAAATCAAGTCAGAGGTTGTGGAGAAAGTGAAGCAACTCCGTCTACATCGTCAACTCCACAAGAGTCAACTAAAATTGAAGACCCCCAAGCTGGTCAGGAAATAGATCCTACTGGTGAAGCATCGGGTCCTATTTTGAGAAGGTCCTCAAGATTAAGAAGGCCTTCGAAGAGTTTTGAAATGTAAATTTTTGTTGTGGGGAGTTGTTATGTATTATATTTTCATTGAGATTGTTATCATCATCGTTTGCTCTATAAATACTTTGTTTTTAATTAAAATGTGTGGTATGCAAAAATAACTTGCGTTGCGTCTTTATATTTTAAATTAGATACATAATAGTCGGCTTTAGGGAATATTCCCCCGAAAGAATTTTTTTTCTGACAATCAAAAATGATACAGCAATATTGTGAACATCATTTTCTGACTAAAAAAGTTATTTTTGCCCAGTAATTGGTAATTTTAATTTTTCTTGGCTAAAAATGCGAAAAAAACTATTCCAGATTTTATTCTATGTCCTGTTGAAATTTTAAGCCAGATTAGTTACATATTGAGGGCGTCCATAGCCGACAAACATATATATATATATATGTTCATAAAGGGCACATCTTGGATTCAATAAATAATCTTTTTATTTCCGATATTTCGATGGGCTAAACGACCATCTTTTTCTAGGATCTCATCCCTTTTCGCGGCAAGCCGCGCGTTACACTTGAGACACGGGCGTCTCACAATCTCCCCGGGTGAAAATCATCCAAATATATATATATATATGTGATATCTTGGGACCTCTGGTACCAGTGTTACCTGATGCTAGACGAACCTCGATGTCAACTCTACCGTGCAGTCGTGGTGGAAGGCGACACAGCTGGGCCAAAGGTGAAATAAACAAACAGAGATTCCACTAAAAGCGTCTGACGTCAAGAAGGAATGGGATGAGGAGAGAGGGAGATCTTTAGAGCAAGTGTTACCTTGTTGAGAGCCAAGCGTATATTGCCTATTCTAGGTTCTCGATTTAACACCAAGACCTTTCTTCTTTCTAATTGGTTGACCTATTTAGGTGATTCTTTCCCAATTGGCGGGACCATGCCACGTGGCCGCTGGCTATTGGTTGACCTACTTAGGTATGGTCTTCTCTAATTGGCCTTGCGGCTTTCTTTGATGGAAGATACGTCCGGTCTTGTTCCGGAAATATTGGGCGTCTCTCTACTTTTATAGCTTTTGCGGTCACCCGATACCACCGGTCCTGTCAGGAAATATTGTCTTGTAAATTATTTATAGTTGGGCTAGTTTTAAGCCTCTTTTGCTAGGCCTTGCTTCGACTTCTGTCCTAAGCCTGATTAGTTTTAACCTTAATTTTCTCCTGTTAGTCTCCATTCCTTCTATCTGTACAGTTGCGATACTTTATTAGATTCTTACGCGGTACAGATTGATGTTAGTTGAGGCTTTCTATTGGCAGTACATAAGAAGTTATATACAGTCATGGGGTGGAACATGTGGTAGGAGATATCTAGACTATTTACAACAATTCCATGGTCTTAAATCATCACAGATGGCCCCGGATGTGAGAGGGTTCATATGGAGGGATTTAAGAGAGCGGAATAGGAAGACTGTTATTAAGGAAGTAATTTTTAAAAATTAATTGAAATGAGTTGGTATATAACATGGGGTTGATTTCTGTATATCCATAAGAGATAATAAAGCATAAACAACTAATACTAAACATACAAGTAAAAATAAAAATATGAATAAAATATTTAATAGAGAACATATAATGATTATAGGTGAAAATAAAAACGATTGGATGGGAAAATCATGATTTCTTCGTGATGGGCGTTAGAAAGGGTTGAGGGGTTAGTTATTACTTGGTTGCGGCAATGTCACTTTGACTCAAGTCCCAAACCATTTAATGTGCACGGCGCGGAAAACCTAGGCCATGTTTCACATGTAAATTTAAGGACCGAATAAAGTTACAGTACCACAATCGAATAGTAAGATAAGGGTGATTGTTATGGGTTTTAGTAATTAGTCGTTAAGACGTACGCATGCAGGATAAAGAGGGCGAAGATCAGTGACCAGAAATCAAAGTTTTAATTAGAGTCGTCAGGGGCTTAGCGAGAAAAAGAGTAATATAAAAAAAAAAGATGTGCCAGCGTGTGGCATGAGAGTGCCCTGGAATATAAAAAAAAATACAATTTGCACGTATCCAAGCCAGAAGTAGGGATAGGTAAGTCTGGGGGACGGTGTGTCAAGATTGTTAATTACGAAATCAAAGTAGGTCAAGTCTAGCCTGCGAAGGAGTTAAAAGTTCCTGCGGAAAAATGTTAGTATTTATTAAGAAGTAACCTTTAAAGTGGTTGATTAAGAGGTTATTGAAGATTGCCCTGTTTTTAGATCATGATTTTTAGTTTGATTATAAAAGAATATATCATTGAGATATGAAATTGCGAAATTAAGGCTTTGCATATAGCGTTAAAGGATTTAAAAAATCGAAAATAGAATTGCGAAGTTAAATGCAAAGTAATCTTTTAAAAAAAAAAGTAAAAATAGTGATGACATGATACAAAGATTAACACACTACAGCAGTATATAAGGGGTAATCGAAAGTGAAAATATTAAATGAAAAAAAAAAAGCAATAATATACTCGATAGCATTGACATGGTAGCGGAAGACGAAACAATGTAAATAACATCTAATTTATAAAGTGAGAGAAAATATAAAATGACAAATGCAAATTATTGATATAAATATGAAATATAAACTTGAGATTATTAGATATGAAAGATAAAATATAAAGTTGATTATAGAATAGAGTCATAAAGCAAAAGTAAATAAGTTTTGGTAAAGAAAAATAAAATAAAATGACAATAATCTAAACTGATTGGTTGACGTAAAAAAAAAACAATTATAAGAGCTATATAATGATTATATACAAGATTATTAAAATGAAAAATTTTAAAAAATGTTCATCGAGAAAGAAGAGTAAGTAAGATTATACATAGAAATTATATATCGTGAAAGAATGGAAAGTTGTGGGCCAAATGTAATGTTCCTGTTTTTTAGGATGGGTGGAGAGAGCTTTAAATTGTCCTCGATTGATATCTTTGGTCTTGTTGGCCTAAGTTTTTCTAACTTATCGAATTTGTTTTATGTTTGACGTGACTCGTGGGTCACATTGTTTCTAACTGTGAAACTAACTGAGTCCTAATGTTGTCGATTTTTTGTTCCCTGCGCCACGTTTAGGTGAAAACGTGATTCTTCCTAAAGCGGCATTTATTCTGTGTGTGCAGGAGAAACACGGCGATCTATTCTAACCGATAAAGGGTTGTTGTTGTTGTTTTTTTTTTTTTTTTTTTTTTAACATGTGTGGGTGTGTGTGATTTTTAGGTAAAATGTTGTCCTTGGTTCTAAGTGTCGATGTTAAGTGGACAAGTTAATCGAGGGCGAGAGAATGTTAGTGAACAGATTTGTTAGTAAATGTACGCACTAATGTTTAATTTAATAGGTAGCGAAAATCCATTAGAGTGACATCGGGGTGGCGACGGACCGTAACAAGATGTCGGCTGTTTGTTTGCTCATCTCCCTTCGAATTTATTATTAGCGATTTCCGGCGGTGGCGGGCATATTTATTTGGGTCAGAGGCCCTTTGTGGGGGCAGCTTGCTTGGTGGTTGCCTCCCACTTTTGTAAACGCGGTTTTCTGATGACCATGAATTAGTGACATTGGGTATGCTAATTCGGACTACGCTCGGAGATTTTATTTCTATAATTGTAAACGCAAAAGCGTTTTGATTTGTCACGTTTGGTGACAAGCGTTATGGGATTGACATAGGGAGATACAGAGGTTGTAATTAACCTGTGTTCAAGCATTTGTTAGATTTGTGTTTGTATTTCGAAAATTCGGATATTGTATCTGTTGATATTAAATCGAATGGTTTTTGGCGGACTTAGTAAAAATGTTATTCATTGATATCGGGTTAGAATTGAATGAAATTGCGACTATCTACGTGGACAATGTGTGATTAAAGGTGTCACAGGCGTGATGAAGGCGTCTTTGGCCTGAGAAGTGAAAGAGTTTTGTGGCGTAGCTCTGTGACACGAAGCGAAAAAATTGTAAATGAAAAGGTGTCACGTGAAGTCTTTGTTTTGTACAAAATCTAATCTGTTTTACTAAGAATAACAAATTTACTAAAGTCATGGGTGCTAGTTGTACGAACATATCGATAATTTTTATATTGTTAGTGGATATGACACATTTAATGTGAGAAAAAAAAAGATTGTGTGTGTTTCGTAGGGCGACGTTAAGGAGCTTGTGTGGCTCGACATTGGGTGTGAAGTCGCGCATTGAAAATTGTTGCCAATTAGAAAAAGTGATGTGAGAAGATGTTGTTTATTTTGTTGAGAGTGATTTGTCGATATTTAAATATGCATGTAAAGGGAAGGAGTGTAGTTATGTGGGAATTTAACGATTGGAATAGTTTTGGAAGGCTGTGACTTAGGTTATTTCTGTCTAAAGCTATGAAAGAAAAAAACATAGGGGCGTTGAAAATGGGATTAGAAACATTATAATAAAACCAAATAAGAGTGTTGGAGTTCACCACGTGTGAGCAACCCGTTCCAGGAGGGGAAAATTTAGTAAATGGGACAGTTGTATTAACCTGTCCATGGGACACGTGTTGCTTGCACGAGGTGAATTGGTACAAGGTAGTTGGTAGAAGTACATTATCTTGATACAGGAGTAGTTGAGGACAGTTTATAATTAGTAGAAATCTTTTTATGGAGTTAAGGGATAATATGCCAAAAGGCAAGGGGGTATCTATAATATGGAATTTTAGATTCCGCGTTATGTTACTTATTTTTAATATCAAAAAGATATAATCTATGGTGACAATATTGTTAGCTATGGCGTTAATAGTTGTTAAATGGATGGACAGGTATTTTCTTTTACAAACTGGTTTCTATTATTTTAAAAGTATTCTGCCTAATTATAGTGATAGATGCTCCTGTATAAAGTAGTAGAGTAGGTTTACATTATTGGACAGTTCAGTTCGAACGAGAAATTGTTCAACAAAAGTTATGTATGGAGGAACCTACTGTTGTGCTGTCTTGTATGTCGGGACAGTCCTGGTTTGGTGCCATAGTTGGAGGTTCCTTGGGACAGTCAGAGTTCATTGTTTGAGCTGGGCTCGTGGTTTAGAGATGGTCGGGGGAGCAGGTAACATACGCTCGCGTGTTGGTAACTCGGAGGGGTGCTTGCAGGAGATTTGGAGACTTTCTCAGTCTTGTAGAGTATTGTAGTTGGGCCCGATCTGCTTGGGCGTCGTAGTTGGTGAAGAAGCTCTGCGCCTCGTACGAACCATCGTAGCGATTCCACCTCTCGCGATGTCCGGTCACGGCAGAAAGCTGATGTCGCGTCCTGGTCAACCTCCCCAGGACATCTGACACCGGCGGCGGGGGCGTGACGTCTTCCTGGCTGGGGACAATTTCCTGCGTCCTACCGAGGGTGGTTTCTTTCTTCGGAAAAGTGGGGTTTTCGCCACTTTCGTAGTCGGGATCGGTCTTCATGGGCTCCTTTGAATCCTCCTCTCTTCCCTGTTCCATCTTTCTGTACAGACAGTGGTCTATTTGCTTACTTGTACCTTGGCGTCCACTATCCTGTCGACTCTTCGAGACGGGGGAGTCTGTGATATCTTGGGACCTCTGGTACCAGTGTTACCTGATGCTAGACGAACCTCGATGTCAACTCTACCGTGCAGTCGTGGTGGAAGGCGACACAGCTGGGCCAAAGGTGAAATAAACAAACAGAGATTCCACTAAAAGCGTCTGACGTCAAGAAGGAATGGGATGAGGAGAGAGGGAGATCTTTAGAGCAAGTGTTACCTTGTTGAGAGCCAAGCGTATATTGCCTATTCTAGGTTCTCGATTTAACACCAAGACCTTTCTTCTTTCTAATTGGTTGACCTATTTAGGTGATTCTTTCCCAATTGGCGGGACCATGCCACGTGGCCGCTGGCTATTGGTTGACCTACTTAGGTATGGTCTTCTCTAATTGGCCTTGCGGCTTTCTTTGATGGAAGATACGTCCGGTCTTGTTCCGGAAATATTGGGCGTCTCTCTACTTTTATAGCTTTTGCGGTCACCCGATACCACCGGTCCTGTCAGGAAATATTGTCTTGTAAATTATTTATAGTTGGGCTAGTTTTAAGCCTCTTTTGCTAGGCCTTGCTTCGACTTCTGTCCTAAGCCTGATTAGTTTTAACCTTAATTTTCTCCTGTTAGTCTCCATTCCTTCTATCTGTACAGTTGCGATACTTTATTAGATTCTTACGCGGTACAGATTGATGTTAGTTGAGGCTTTCTATTGGCAGTACATAAGAAGTTATATACAGTCATGGGGTGGAACATGTGGTAGGAGATATCTAGACTATTTACAACAATTCCATGGTCTTAAATCATCACATATATGTCGTATTATATTCGTTGTGTGTAAACAATGTTGTACATAGGAATGTTCCCCATAGATATACCAAACCTGATGTAACTTCAAAATGACGTTCAATAAAGATTCCACCTGAAAAGAAGGGCGCGGCACCCAGTAAGGTCGAATAACAGATCATTGGCAGTGTCCAAAAAGCTAAGAGAACATAGAAATCGAGCAGGACAGTCTTTGATTGGACACGGACACCCAAAAAGTCCGTCCTCTCTGAAATCATCATTATCATATAAGCTGGGTTCCTTCTGAGCCCACAGACACAGTATAGACAGCAGCCAGGTCGCCATGCTGCCAGATTAACCAGCGATCCCAGGACTCTCATAGTCCACCTCACCTCCCTGGGCGCTGCCCCCTCTAAACCGAGGTAACCATGTTCCTATGTGTGTGGTCTTCATTTATCTTCAGGCTAGTGCGCTCTGGCCCATGACTGTATGTTGGATGAGGAGTCCGCTGCGATGGTGTGTCGGCTCTACTCATTACAGAGCAATCCATAAATAAATCTTTAATTAAAAAGGCATATATTGGATCAAAAAATAATTTATTTTACCAATATATCTCAGTTGGCTGAACGCGAACCTTTATCAAGGTAATATAACATATTTAACGTGTGTCAACAACAACAACAACAAAAAAAATATATATATAGAGAGAGAGATTGAGATTGAAACTACTTTATTTCAAATTACATATAAGATATACATATAAGGTTAAATACAGAATAAATATTAATATGAATAAATATAGAAAATATATAAATAGAGAGAAAGAGAGAGATTGAAACAACTTTTATTGATCGCGCCCATATAAAATTATATAGTACAAAAATATTATATTACATATTTATAAAAGAAAGTAAAATAATTATAAAAATTAATAAATATTTACATCAGACATCTCTGAAGGGATATCTGAATCATGTCAAATGCTCAAAGCCGCCCTGAATTCGGAAAGGCCCGTGCTTATAACGGGGTTTTTGTACCCAACGTGCTCAATTGCATCGCCGAGGAATTCGTACAGGAGTTTTCTATTTCCAGGCGAGAGATCATTGAGGATTGGGTCTCTTTCAGAGCGGAACAGAACCGCGGACACCACGTCCTCATAATCAACCCTAAACCCATAGAGAGGTGCTAGAGTAGAGTAAGCCTTTAGTTGTTTGAAAATTTTTCCAGCGGCTCCCTCTCCTGAATGGCCTGAGAGAGAGAGAGATGTCTTCGTCCGCGGAGGTATCAGACAGTATGGATGATTCAGTCATGGCTTGGATCTCTTCTGCAGGAGCCGCTAATGGCTCAGTATTGGTCGAGGAAGGCTATGGTCTTAATGGCATTTGGCTGGTGCTCGACGCCGGAACAGGAAGCTCGGGGGCTGGAGTCTCGTCGGGACAGACAGGGAAGTTCGCCCCGAGCGAAGGCGCGGCAGGGCTGGGGAGTTTGGGGGGTCTGCTTGATGGGTGCAGACAATTCCGCAGCTGGTGTTGAGAGGGCGGAGTTGTTGGAGGGCATGGGCTTGGATGAGGGAGGCCTCGACACCGGGCCCTGCCTTCTTTTCCTTGATGTTTTCGGCGCTAGATATTTTGAGCGCTCGTTGTGGGGATAGACATGAGGATGAGGTCTTCCTGCTGAGCATTGGATGCCCTTGATGGAGGTGGGGCTGTCTCCACAGCAGCAGTAGGTGAGGTCTGTTGGGGTCTGTGGTCAGCAGGTGTAGGTGCTGCAGCCGGCATGGTATTCGAGGTGGAGGGTGGCTTGGTCCAGCCTTGAGTGCGGGCAGCAGGAGCTTCCACAGGGAACACCAGCTTGTCCTCCTGGACATCAGTCTTACGAGGACAATTTGCGCGTTTGTGTCCCTGCTTATGGCACAGGGAGCACTTAATGCCATAGGTCACATAGAAGTGTGTGACCCCTCCCTTGGACTTGACATCCAGCCGGGCAGAGATATGAGAAATTTTCACTCCGCCGCGTAGAGTGATAAAGGCCTCGCGTCGAGCATCAGCCCAGCAGGTGTCCTCGAGCTGCATCATCTTCTGGATGATGGACGTTACCTGTCCGTAAGGCCGTAGAGCAGCGACGAGATCAGCATCTTTCACGAAGAAGAGCACATTGCCGAGCACAATTCGTTCGGCCCTTTTTCTCAGAGGGAAGGCCTGCAGCGTGACATCCTCGATGTCGAGGCCTTCCTCCATCAGTTTGTCGGCGAGTTTCACGCTGGAGAGGCCGACCAGAATGTGCCCCTCCATTTTCGTCAGCTGGTAGACGGTGCCCTTGCCCAGCTTGGCTTCTAGAACACGGTAGTACTGCTCCTGGGCGAAGTCTGGGCAGAACTCCAGGTAGACACATTGGTTCGCCTGCCCTGCTGCCGACCTGGCTCGGAAGGTAGCCTGATTCTGCCTGGTGGTCTGGCATTCGTGCACTTTACTGGGCCTTAGCGTGGCTCGTGGCCTGCTGCTGTTGAATGGGATTCTCGGTGTCTGGATGCATCCCTTTTTGGTCCCCGAGTTGGCGTGGTCAGATTCATGTGGCCTCTTTTTAGAGGCGCCCACTGTGGTGAAGTTCACGAGAAGCTCGTCTTTTTGTTCCGCGCAGTCAGCCAAGTTGCGGCGAGAATTTACATTCTTGTCGTCAGCCGCCGGCTCAAAATTTGCATTTTTGTAATTCTTTAAATCAGAATGGCTTTCAGCCAATTCTGAAACTTTTGCCGAAATATCGGAGGAGTTTGAAATTTTTGGATGGTGTTTGTTTAAGCTTGCAGCCCATTTTCTTGGCTTTCAGCCAAAACCCCGAAGGGGTTGGTGATCTCCAATGGTCTCCATCTCAGCCGCAGAAAACGCGGAGCTCGCGCGCTGCGCGGCCGAGAGAGAGAGATTAAATATTTTAAATATAACCTTTATTCATCCAACTGATTAATACGAAATTAATATATGGCATAGTCATCATTTTTCATCCTATGTTGCTTCAAGCCTTCTGTAAGTAAGGGACCAAAAATACACACATATAAATTTGAAATTTTTATGACTACCCACTCTAGTCTTGTCTAAAATACAACAATATATCAGTCTACAGTCGAAATGAAACCAATCGTACAGGAAGGCGCAACAATATACACTGCGTGACATTGAAAATGGAACACCAAGAAATAGTGGCCAGAAAATTATGCAAATTTCAGGGTAGACGCGCCTAACCGAGTTATGCAAATGATGTAAAATGCGCAGATCTCGTGCGCACATGGAGTAAGATATAAGGGTAGGAACTTGCAGAAAGGACAGTATTCGTGTCGTTATTTCTTCAAGGAAAATCATTGTAGAAATTTTGTTCTTGTGTCAAAAGACGTGTAATAACAGAGAATGCCAGGTCATCGTAAACGGAGGCAGTTCAAGCAGACAGACGCTTTTACGAGGGGCATGGTGATCGGACTGAAAAGGGCAGGTTGGTCCATACGTCAAATCGCAGCTGATACACACCTTGGTGCGTCCACGGTGCACCGACTGTGGAGAAGATGGTTGGAACAAGGAAATGTGGCAATTTATAGGAGTGTCGGTGCAACCAGAGTGACGTCAGCACGTGTGGATCGGCGTATCCTTCGACAAGCAGTGGCGGCCCCACAAGCCACTTGTACCGCCATCCTGCAACATGTGCAAGACACCCTAGATTATTCCATCTCGACCAGAACCATTTCCCGTCGATTGGTTGCTAATGGCTCGCACTCATGCCGTCCGCTAAGAAGACTGCCATTGACCCCACCGAATAGGCGCCAACGTTTGGAATGGTGCCGGGCTAGATCGACGTGGATGACGGAATGGCACAGGGTCGTGTTCTCAGATGAGTCGCGTTTCTGCTTGTCCAGTGATAGTCGCCGTGTACGCGTGTGGCGTCGACGTGGAGAAAGGTCCAATCCGGCAGCAATTGTGGAACGCCCTACCGTGCGACAACGTGGAATCATGGTTTGGGGCGCAATCGCGTATGATTCCAGGTCACCTTTACTTCGTATTCAGGGCACTATGACGGCCCAACGATACGTTGATGATGTGCTGCGACCGGTGACACTCCCCTACCTTCAGGGGGTACCCAATGCCCTTTATCAGCAGGATAACGCCCGACCGCACACTGCTCGCATTAGCCAACAAGCTCTGCAAGATGTACAGATGCTTCCCTGGCCACCGTACTCTCCTGATCTCTCACCAATCGAGCACGTCTGGGACATCATTGGACGCCGTTTGCATGCCTTGCCACAGCCGCGTTCAGAAGACGAACTGTGGCAAATGGTTGAGAGGGAATGGAGAGCCTTCCCTCAGGACGCCATCCGTACTCTGATTGACTCTCTACCTAGACGTGTTGCTGCGTGCATCGCCGTCCGCGGTCGTCCTACTTGCTACTAAGCCGACGCCGTTCTCGCTCTGTATTATGACTATCATTTTGAAATAAAGATCACTTATTGTTCGTCCCTGTCTCTCTCTGTCTGCCGAGTTTAATCACTTTCTGGCCACTATTTCTTGGTGTTCCATTTTCAATGTCACGCAGTGTATATTGTCGCGTATATCAGCCTGAAAACACCTACAACCTTCGCCAATAGATGGCGCTTTCGCCTATTTATGGTCTGGGATTAGTGTGGGAATCGCCTACTGCTGTGGTCCTGTTTCCTGGGGCAAATGATTGTAAATACCTGCTCATATTGGCTCTGGGATGTAAATTACTGTAAATACCCGTTTAATGATATTTGAGTTCTTATGTAATGTGGATTAAAGATGATAAGAAAGGAGGAGTGTTAGCAGATTTGTTGCTGTTGTGGCTCTCTTTCCAACATCACAGTAGCTACTCTTCTGGTAAGTATCTCGTGTCCCCCCACCAGTGGTAAGGCCGAGAGATACTGCCAGAAGAAAGGAGATCCACTTTAGTGGTGGTTCTCAGTGGGTCTTTGGGTGGTCTGCAGGGTAGAGCTGCAGAGGAGAAGTAACGGAGCTTGAGTAGGTGATCCACGATGGTGGAAGCGGCGTCGTCGCGAAGAACCACGGAGGGGAAGCGCGCGACAATAAATAGAAAAGAATAAAAGAAAAACAAAATGAGTATAAGGAAGTTTATATTATTATTTTAGGTGAAATTTTGAATGTATCAAAAGATATTTAACAACGGAACCAAGCTCATAAATCGGCTTTACACGTCATGCGCTTGTCCAAAAGAAACAAAGAGCAACTGGAGTAACTAACCAGATATTCTTCAATCAAAAAGAATAAAGTAAAAGGGCAATCTTAAAAAAATAAACTTTATTGTTATTATTATAATATTCGCGTAATTGGCTGAAACACAACACTCTAAAATAATTCTTTCATATGGCTATGCAAAATTTAACAATGAGAGCAAATGCACACAAAGAAAAATCTATATTCACAAAATAAATAGAATACTATATTCTACTAAACATGACATTTTATGAAATTATTTATTTAATGTAAAAAATAGTACAAATGTGATATTCTTCTGGGATAATGTTTATAAATTTTGAAAAGAAAAAAAAAGGATCTTGCAACATTCAATTTCATGATTAAGGAGATTTCTGAATATCCCAGAAAAAAATATATATAGAGATTATATTCATGTGTTTATTTTATAGTGAAAAAACAATAAACTATTTATAGAATACGGATTTTAATTTTTAAATATATCCATTAATTTATATATGCAAGATAAATCTTTTCGCAATAAGTTAATAAAAGAAATTTGCGAAATTATATTATCTTTTATATATATATTTTTTTGTAAATTTTAATTTTTTAATATATATAATAAACAACAACATAAAATTTAAAAAATTATATACAATAAAAATGAAGGTTATTAAAAAATTCTGTTTTGTGTATTCCATTAGGAAGAATTAATGGATTTTTTCCAGCAAATCTTTAGCACAAGGACGTCGTACGTATGTATCCATCATCATCTTTATTAATTTAAACATCGACGGGTCAATATTTTGTTGGAGATCCTGAGAAAATGTCTGATTTCTTAATTCATGCCAAAGTGTTCCATTCGGTGGCAACTCAAGTTTGGCACAAAGAGAAAACAAAGAAATTCCTAGAGAGAAAATATCAGCCGATTTTGTAACTATCCCTTCAAGAACCTCCTGTGCAAGATATCTCGAATCTCCTTCAATAATATCGTTTGAACTTTCATTATTACTAGTACAAACAGCGAGTCCAAAATCTCCTATTTTAAATTTCGAATCTTTGGATAGAAAAATGTTATCAGGTTTAATATCCATATGTATAATATTATTATTATGTATATGATCTAATCCTTTTAAGACATCCTTAAAGATTCTCTGTATATAAAAAGGAATGTAATTTGGATATTTAATGGCTAATTGAGTTAGGCTAAAGCAACAAAGTTCAATTTGGATGTAGAGAATTTCATTTTCTTCCCAAGAACTGATAAAATTAACAATATTTGAATGAGGGGTTAGTAATTCTTGAAAACGAACTTCATTAATTCTTTGATTGCCTTGTAAGGAATATGGATATATCTTTTTAATGGCATATTCCTGATTATCTATAAGAGATTTAACTTGAAGTACTGTTCCAAATTGGCCTTCTCCAAGAATACTTTTTATAATAAAGCATTGTTCGATATATATTTTGTCACTTGATGGATTATAACTGTTGAGTGAAATATTTTCATCTAAAAAGCTGATGGCTTTTGCCTTGCTATCTTCATCATCAAATGTAAGTTTTCTGTTTTTAAGTTTATTATTGGGAGCTGGAGGACATTTCCTTCTAATTTTGGTAACTGGTGTTGTGGACTCCTTTGGTTGCACCTACGCACAAATTATTAATTTTTAATATATTAAAAAAGAATTGAGCATGTACATATATCGTAAAGAAAGAGGCTGCCTGTCCGGCATTCATAGTTCTTGAAAAATAAATTGATGATAATAAATAAATGAAAATCTTCAAATATATACAGTACTTGTAGAACGAAATTTGACAATTATACCACAATGTTTCTTTTGAACGAAAAATCGATATTTATTTTAAAGAGAAATAACGATTATTTCTAACCTTAGGGATGAAGTATGATAGGATGAATTGTGAAGAGTAATGATAAACGGAAAAATAAATTGTCCAGGGATGGGAAAAATCGTTCAAAAGAAACATTTGCGATGTAATTTTCAAATTTTGTTCTACAACCATAAGTGAATATTTGGCTGAAAGAATCTTATTCCTGCATATTAAAAAAAAAAGATGATCTGACTTCATCCCTATTCTTCTAGAATAAATATTGTAAAAAAAATATTGAAAATAAACGTCGAGGTAATAAAAAGATGTACATATAGTTAAAGTAAATGATGAATTATTAATGAATAATCTCTATATATATAAAAGTCAATGTCCGGCTGTCTGTTTCGCGATAAACTCAAAAACTACTGAACCAATTGGTACCAAATTTTGCATGTCGCTTTTTATAAACCTGAGGAAAATTTTCGGCTGCATTTTGATTAGTATTTTTGGCTATTTCTTTTTTTCATTTGAAGAACTTTTTTTTTTACGCGGACCAATCCGGAATGGAATGAATACCTAAATATGGCCATTTTTTATAAGCATCGGTGGTTCAGTGGTAGAATGCTCGCCTGCCACGCGGGCGGCCCGGGTTCGATTCTCGGCCGATGCATTTTTTTTTTACAATTTTTAAAACTCATTTATATAATAACTAGCGGATGTACCCGGCTTCGCCCGGGTTTTACCCGAGTAAAGGTTTGTCTAACGAACATTTGTTAAAACAATTCTCTATAAACTTATAAAAATATATATATACTAGACGAATGGCCCGGGCAACGCCCGGGTTTTACCCGAGTGCGTATATATTTTAAAAACGTTTTAATTCAAATACTATTCGTTACAATTATAAATTGGCGCCATGGATGTCACTCTTGTGAAACGTCCCGTTCCAAACTGTGTGTTTTTAAAATGTTTTAATTAAAATACTATTCGTTACAATTATAAATTGGCGCCGTGGATGTCTCTCTTGTGAAACGTCCCGCCCCAAACTGTGTGTGTCTTGAAAATATAAAAATAAAAATGTGAATTTTCATAAAGATTTCATCATGTCGATTTTTTTTTTTTGCATTTCACCTACTAAATCGATAGAGATAATTACATTTGCAACATGAACTTAGGCATATTGACTAAATAGAAAACTGCATAGTAATAAAGATCATTTTTTAAAGGCACCATATCGTTTTTTTTTTCAATAAAATCGAAACAAAAATTAACGATAAATAACGATAATTGCCTTAAAAAGAAATTGCCTTAAAAAAAAGAAACATTCGCGGTGATTTTGTCTTGCATTCGTTTATACAATTATTATATACGAATGACCCGGGCAACGCCCGGGTTTTACCCGATTAAATGCTTTTATTCAAATACTATTCGTTACAATTATAAATTGGCGCCGTGGATGTCATTCTTGTATAATATATAAATGAGTTTTAAAAATTGTAAAAAAAAAAAAAAAATGCATCGGCCGGGAATCGAACCCGGGCCGCCCGCGTGGCAGGCGAGCATTCTACCACTGAACCACCGATGGTTATGAAAAATCCCATCCGTGAGCTTCAGACAAACAAACAAACAGACAAACAGACAGAATAAGGCAAATATATAAGTAGATGTCATAAAAAAAAGACGTATTCTAAGTACTTTACCATTCTTGTAGTCGTGGATGGAAATGAATGGTAACTTTTTTCCAAAAACTATATTTATTTTAATGATTATATTTCAAAAACAAACAGTTTGCATACATTCAATTTAATAATGTTATTACCTATGTATAAACAAAAAAACTATTTGGTTGTACTCCTTTTGTTAAGGATTTCTTTACATTTTTAAAAAATTAACTCTGTGTTTAGTTCTTTGATTATTTAAATTATAATTTTAGTTATATTATGAAAACAATATTAATAAATATTATGGTTATGATTATAAAATTTTAATTATATTAATGAATAATAAAAATCATATTTTTATTATGTCATATATATATTTTGATAATTTGATATTCAAGAAATTCAAGATATTCAAGAAATTATTTTTCAAAAACCTTCCCGGGGATATACCTAATAATATCCCAAAATTTCACGGCGATTGGATGTATGGTTTTTGAATCTATAGAGTACAGACAGAAAGACAGACAGATAGACAGACAGACATTCAATTATATATATATATATAGATATATAGTCACGACCGTCTTTCCTGGCCTCTGTCACGGATGCGCGCGCATCATCATTATGATCATTATCATTATCTAATGATAATAATAATAATAATTATTATTATATTATTATTATTATCAACATATGAGCCCCTCAATGCACAGATTGATTAACTCCATAAATAATCGGGAAAAAAATGTTTAATTTTTGTTGAAAGTCTAAAAATCTATATGACATATAGATTTTTAGACTTTCAACAAAAATTAAACATTTTTTTCCCGATTATTTATGGAGTTAATCAATCTGTGCATTGAGGGGCTCATGTCACGGATGCGCGCGCATCATCATTATGATCATTATCATTATCTAATGATAATAATAATAATTATTATTATTATATTATTATTATTAATATATATAGTCACGACCGTCTTTCCTCAATTCCTCATCGCTGTCACGGATGCGCGCGCACAGGGAGGTCACGTGCTCGCCTGCAGCCAACGGGCGCGCGCCGCCGGCATTACGTCATAGATTATAAACACAAGGTAATAAGGCCAAATAAAAAAATAGTGTGTGATAAGGCACAATTTGGATTATCTACTTATATAATTGCCTTATTCTGTCTGTGTGAAGTTCACTGAGTGAAGTTCACGGATAGATTTTGATCAGAATGGATAAAATAAAAAAAAGTGTCAAGGGATGGGAATCGAACCCACGACCTTCCGCTTACCGGGCAGATGCCATGACCACTAGGCTACCCTGGACATATTTTTCCGTTCACATTTTTATTTTATATTTTCAAGACACACACAGTTTGGGGCGGGACGTTTCATAAGAGAGACATCCACGGCGCCAATTTATAATTGTAACGAATAGTATTTTAATTAAAACATTTTTAAAATATATACGCACTCGGGTAAAACCCGGGCGTTGCCCGGGCCATTCGTCTAGTCAACATATATAGTCACGACCGTCTTTCCTCCTCAATTCCTCATGTCACGGATGCGCGCGCATCATCATTATGATCATTATCATTATCTAATGATAATAATAATAATTATTATTATTATATTATTTTTATTATTTTATTATCAACATATATAGTCACGACCGTCTTTCCTCAATTCCTCATCGGCCGCTGTCACGGATGCGCGCGCATCATCATTATGATCATTATCATTATCTAATGATAATAATAATAATTATTATTATATTATTATTATCACGACCATCTTTCCTCATTCCTCATCGGCCTCTGTCATGGATGCGCGCGCACAGGGAGGTCACCTGCTCGCCGGCAGCCAACGGGCGCGCGCCGTCGGCATTACGTCATAGATTATAAACACAAGGTAATAAGGCCAAATAAAAAAAATAGTGTGTGATAAGGCACAATTTGGATTATAGATTATAAACACAAGGTAATAAGACCTAATCCAAATAAATAAAAAGTGTGTGATAAGGCACAATTTGGATTATATTTAATACAGTTATCAGCGTCATGCACAATTCTGTCACGTTAAGTCACGTGTCAAGTTACGGTAAGTAGAAATTTAAAAATTAAAAAAAGATGCCGAAACCCGGGATCGAACCAGGGACCTTTAGATATTCAGTCTAACGCTCTCCTAACTGAGCTATTTCGGCTTATTTTATTTATTTCTATAGAAGCTTCTATCTTTATAATTATGTATATTTTCAAAAAGTCAATTCGCTCGCGCCTCTAGCGGTGAAAATGAGGGGTAATACCAGCTGACCTAATGTACATGTAAAGTTTGGAGCGGGACGTTTCACAAGAGTGACATCCACGGATCCAATTTATAATTGTAACAAATAGTATTTGAATAAAAACATTCAATCGGGTAAAACACGGGCGTTGCCCGGGTCATTAGGCTAGTAATATATATTATTATATCAACTATATTAATTAAATCAAATACCTAAACACTAATATAATACAATTTTTGCCATCACACACACTTTTTTCCTGTAGTTTATGTGTTACTTCTGTATTTCTATTCTATGGCACTTCTAATATTTATTATTGATATACTTTTAGTATGAAGGAAATTGCACCCAAGGGATTTCTCGGGCGAAGCCGGGTCATTCGCCTAGTATTTTATAAAAACAGATTAATATATCAAATTATAATTGATATTTTTCTATACGCGCTGTGAAGATTCATCATATATAAAAATAATTCTGAAAATAGAACAATTCATATTTAAATCATCTATCTATTTATATATATAAACTAGCGGACGTACCCGGCTTCGCCCGAGGTTTTACCCGAGTAAAGGTTTGTCTAGCGAACATTTGTTAAAACAATTCTCTAAAAAACTTATTTAAAAAAAAAAGATATATTTTGATAATTTGAAACTCGTAAATTTGAATCTCTCGATAAAGTGAACATTTTTTCCCGGTCCCTGTGTGCTGTGTCATCCTGAATTTTGTCTTTCCTAATTTTCTACATTAGAAAATCATAGTTTTATCTAGTGAACATTTTTTCCCGTGTCACATTGCCGTGTCATCCTGAGATAATCTTACTTTTGATAAATAATATTTAAGATAACAAACTTAGTGATAAGAAAACTTGTTAACATCGTCACAATGGGGGCGCTGCTTGCGAGTTAAATCTACAAATCTGCAAATAACTCTAAGGATATTCAAGATATTCATGAAATTATTTTTCAAAAACCTTCCCGGTGATATACCTAATAATATCCCAAAATTTCACGGCGATTGGATGTATGGTTTTTGAATCTATAGAGTACAGACAAACAGACAGACATTCAGTTTTATATATATAGATGAATGTCTGTATGTCTGTGTGTGTGTGTGTACTCTATAGATTCAAAAACCATACATCCAATCGCCGTGAAATTTTGGGATATTATTAGGTATATCCCCGGAAAGGTTTTCAAAAAATAATTTCTTGAATATCTTGAATATCCTTAGAGTTATTTGCAGATTTGTAGCTTTAACTCACAAGCAGCGCCACCTTGCGACGGAAATAGGCTTAGGCCTGCCCCACCCCCTGCCGAGAGAATGTAATCGTCCGGCCGCCGGCCGGATGGACAGTCCAAGTACCCACTGACCAATCAGAGGGGTCAAGAGGTCCTGGCGCGCGGGGGCAGAGTTGGTGACACAGCTGTGCCAAGTACACAAGAAAAAAGCCTCGCGGGGACTTGCCCAAGATAACCTCCGGGAACTTCGTCCATCTTCCATAAACGACCATGCTTTTATTCAACTTATCGAGTATTTTTCAAGGGACCGGGAAAAAATGTTCACTAGATAAAACGATGATTTTGTAATGTAGAAAATTAGGAAAGACAAAATTCAGGATGACACGGGACACAGGGCCGGGGAAAAAATGATCACTTTATCAGTTGTAAATTATCAAAATATATCTATTTCTTTTTATAAGTTTATAGAGAATTGTTTTAACAAATGTTCGTTAGACAAACCTTTACTCGGGTAAAACCTCGGGCGAAGCCGGGTACGTCCGCTAGTATATATATAAAAGAATGTATGTGTGTGTGTGTGTTCTTTATGCCTGACCAAACCCCTCATTGGAACGCCATGAAACTTTGGGAAGTTATTTAGTATAGTACTGGGAAGGTTTCTGAAAAATAATTTCTTGAATATCTTGAATATCCTTAGAGTTATTTGCAGATTTGTATATTTAACTCGCAAGCAGCGCCACCATTGCGACGATGATAACAAGTTTTTTATCTATAAGTTTTATTATCACTAAGTTTATTATCTTAAAGATTATTTATCAAAAGTAAGAATATCTCAGGATGACACGGCAATTTATTTGAGACAAGAATAATGATACAATTCCAAGACAAAGTACTATTCCTTTAACTTCCAATTACCGAGGGAACCAATTAATATTGATTTTTTTCAACTTATCGAGTATTTTTCAAGGGACCAGGAAAAAATGTTCACTAGATAAAACGATGATTTTGTAATGTAGAAAATTAGGAAAGAGAAAATTCAGGATGACACGGCACACAGGGACCGGGAAAAAATGTTCACTTTATCGAGAGATTTAAATTTACGAGTTTCAAATTATCAAAATAAATCTATTATTTTTTATAAGTTTATAGAGAATTGTTTTAACAAATGTTCGTTAGACAAACCTTCACTCGGGTAAAACCCGGGCGAAGCCGGTTACATCCGCTAGTTAGATAATAAAAAGACATATATTGGATTGACTTGATATTATAACATTATGCGGCGTTGAGTTTGTTTATACAAAAATATAATGCCTTGATAAAAGTTGGCGTTTGCCAACCGAAATTTTGGCAAATAAATATTTTATTCAATCCAATATTTGTCTTTTTATTATTTAATAAAATAATTTTAAACCTTTTTATTAAAGGTATTTTTATTTTTTCTGTTACACCAGGTATCTGGAGATGTCGCCAGCTACCCGCGCGTCCAATTCTTAAAATATAATATAACCAAAAGATAAATTAAATGGTCTAACTTAATTTTTATAATATCTCTATGTATAAAAGAGTCAACGAATATGTGTTTTTTTTTATTTATATTACTTTCACATTAATATTTAACAATCTCTGGATAATTTTAACAGGACATCGATTCAAATGTGGAAGAGGTTTTTGTCAAATTTTCAACTGAGAAAAATTAAATTTAACCAGGTACTGGTCAAATAAACCTATTTTAGGTTGAAAATGATGATGATTCAATATTTACTCTCGAAGAATAGGGATGAAGTCAGATCATCTTTTTTAATATGCAGTAAAAATATTATTTCAGCCAAATATTCACTCGAGCGTAATACGGGCGAAGCCAGGTCATTTATATAAAGGAAGATTAAAAGATCACTAATAAAGAATTATAAATTCAACAAGTAGATATATGAAGATTTTTATTTATTTAGTATCATCAAATCAGATGCGATATCCCTACAAGGGATGCTTACGTCAAGAAACAACACTAAATTCAGATACTATATTACATAAACAATTAAATAATTACATGGTTTGAGTAGAGTTTAAAGAAGAAAAGAAAGTAAATTAAAATCCTGCTTGAATTTACAACCAACCAAATGAAATAAATACAAATATATATATATACTAGCGGATGTGCCCGGCTTCGCCCGGGTTTTACCCGAGTGAATGTTTGTCTAACGAACATTTGTTAAAACAATTCTCTATAAACTTATAAAACGTACTCGGCTTCGCCCGGGGTTTTACCCGAGTAAAGGTTTGTCTAGCGAACATTTGTTAAAACAATTCCCTAAAAACTTATTAAAAAAAAAAGATATATTTTGATAATTTGAAACTCGTAAATTTGAATCTCTCGATAAAGTGAACATTTTTCCCGGTCCCTGTGTGCCGTGTCATCCTGAATTTTGTCTTTCCTAATTTTCTACATTACAAAATCATCGTTTTTATCTAGTGAACATTTTTTTCCCGATCCCTTGAGAAATACTCGATAAGTTGAATAAAATCAATATTAACTGGTTCCCTCGGTAATTGGAAGTTAAAGGAATAGTATCTTGCCTTGGAATTGTATCATTTTTCTTGTCTCAAATAAATTGCCGTGTCATCCTGAATTTTGTCTTTCCTAATTTTCTATATTACAAAATCATCATTTTATCTATTCTCCCAATATATATGTTGTAGATAAATGATAAAACTAACTTTGACTTGTGCGCAATTAATAGGTAGAAAATCTTACTATTAATAAATAATTTTAAAATAATAAACTCATAGATTAAAAAAAAAATTGTTATCATCATCGCAATGAGGGCGCTGCTTGCGAGTTGAATCTACAAATCTGCAAATATCTCTAAGAATATTCAAGATATTAAAGATATTATTTTTCAAAAACCTTCCCGGTGATATACCTAATAATATCCCAAAATTTTACGGCGATTGGATGTATGGTTTTGAATCTATAGAGTAAAGACAGACAGACAGACATTCAATTTTATATATATAGATAAAAGATAAATAGATAAAATATTGCCATTGAAGAATTATTGTAAATACTCTGTTGTCAGTTTAGAAACAAAAATATTTGGCTATGTCATTACTACTCCCTTATCATTCTTTTAGATTATCATGTAAAATTATTATAACGTTCTGTATTCTATAGATTTTGTTAATAAATTGCTTTCAACTTTTAAATGTTTGGAATACTTGTCTTCTCTACCGTAACAATATTTCATCTTATTTTTATATTCGTGTGCCAAAGTGTTCAACTATAGATTATTTGGGTTTTGAATTATCTTTAACATCATTCCAGGAAAACCAGGTTTATAAATATAACTCTCTCTCTCTTTCTCTCTTACAATACAATACTGGGCTCAAAAATCATACATTTGGTCAGTAGCCCGTATAACCATATTCTCTTTCTTTACATGACAATATTACTTTGAATTTCGATAATGTTTTTAAAATATTTTTAGATTTCAAAAAGTTTTTATAAGGTTTCCAGGTTTCCTTCTCAACAATGGTAGTTATTTTATTGCTTGGCTTACCTGGTGGAAGAGCATTGGCATCTTGATTAATCACTTGAATTGAATTGGTATTGATCTCAGCTTGAAAATAAATAATGGAAAGAATTAAAAACCTAATATGAAATCAAAATATGAAATGATCAAGTGCGTATTAAATATGGGAGCAAATTATTTATCGAAACGCGCGCTAAAAATGAAATCATTTAATGATATTATTTGACGCGCACTGGATATGGAATCAATCTATGAATTGATCAAATACACACTGGATATGTAATCAATCTATGAATTGATCAAACGCCCACTGGATATGGAATCAATCTATGCATTGATCAAACACACACTGGATATGGAAACAATCTATGAATTGATCAAATACACACTGGATATGAAATCAATCTATGAATTGATCAAATACACACTGGATATGGAATCAATCAATGAATTGATCAATACGTACTGGAAATGGAATCAGTCTATGAATTGATCAAATCCACACTGGATATGGATTCAATCTATGAATTGATCAAAAACACACTTGATATGTAATCAATCTATGAATTGATCAAACGCCCACTGGATATGGAATCAATCTATGCATTGATCAAACGCCCACTGGATATGGAATCAATCTATGCATTGATCAAACACACACTGGATATGGAAACAATCTATGAATTGATCAAATACACACTGGATATGGAATCAATCTATGAATTGATCAATACGTACTGGATATGGAATCAGTCTATGAATTGATCAAATACACACTGGATATGGATTCAATCTATGAATTGATCAAATACACACTGGATATGGAATCAATCTATGAATTGATCGAACGCGCACTGGATATGGAATCAATCTATGAATTGATCAAATTCACACTGGATATGGATGCAATCTATGAATTGATCGAACGCGCACTAGATATATGGAATCATTCTATGAATTGATCAAATACACACTGGATATGGAATCAATCTATGAATTGATCAAATACGTACTGGATATAGATTCAATCTATGAATTGATCAAATACACACTGAATATGTAATCAATCTATGAATTGATCAAATACACACTGGATATGGAATCAATATATGAATTGATCAAATACACACTGGATATGGAATCAATCTATGAATTGATCAAAAGCGCACTAGATAGAGAATCAATCTATGAATTGATCAAACGTACACTGGATATGGAATCAATCTATGAATTGATGAAACGTACACTGGATATGGAATCAATCTATGAATTGATCAAATACGTACTGGATATGGATTCAATCTATGAATTGATCAAACGCGCACTGGATATGGAATCAATCTTCGAATTGATCAAACGCCCACTGGATATGGATTCAATCTATGCATTGATCAAACGCGCACTGGATATGGATTCAATTTATGAATTGATTAAATACGCACTGGATATGGTTCAATCTTTGAATTGATTAAATACGCACTGGATATGGATTCAATCTATGAATTGATCAAACGCGCACTGGATATGGAATCAATCTATGCATTGATCAAACGCGCACTGGATAAGGAATCAATCTATGCATTGATCCAACTCTCACTGGATAGGGATTCAATCTATGAATTGATCAAACGTACAGTGGATATATGGAATCAATCTTTTCCTTGATCAAACGCGCACTAGATATATGGAATCAATCTATGAATTGATCAAACGCGCACTGGATATATGGAATCAATCTATGAATTGATCAAACGCGCACTAGATATATGGAATCAATCTATGAATTGATCAAATACGCACTGGATATATGGAATCAATCTACGAATTGATCAAATACGCACTGGATATGGATTCAATCTATGAATTGATCAAATACCCACTGGATATATGGAATCAATCTATGAATTGATCAAACGCGCACTAGATATATGGAATCAATCTATGAATTGATCAAATACGCACTGGATATGGATTCAATCTATGAATTGATCAAACGCGCACTAGATATATGGAATCAATCTATGAATTGATCAAACGCGCACTGGATATGGAATCAATCTATGAATTGATCAAATACAAACTGGATATGTAATCAATCTATGAATTGATCAAACGCGCACTGGATGTGAAGTCAATCTATATATTGATCAAATACGCACCGGATATGGATTCAATCTATGAATTGATCAAATACGCACTGGATATGGATTCAATCTATGCATTGATCAAACGCCCACTGGATATGGAATCAATGAAATGATCAAATACACACTGGATATGTAATCAATCTATGAATTGATCAAACGCGCACTGGATATGAAATCAATCTTCTAATTGATCAAACGCGCACTGGATATATGGAATCAATCTATGAATTGATCAAATGCGCACTGGATATGGATTCAATCTATGCATTGATCAAACGCCCACTGGATATGGAATCAATGAAATGATCAAGTACACACTGGATACGTAATCAATCTATGAATTGATCAAACGCGCACTGGATATGAAATCAATCTTCTAATTCATCAAACGCGCACTGGATATATGGAATCAATCTATGAATTGATTAAATACACACTGGATATATGGAAACAATCTACGAATTAATCAAATACGCACTGGATATGGAATCAATCTATGAATTGATCAAACGCGCACTAGATATATGGAATCAATCTATGAATTGATCAAACGCGCATTAGATATATGGAATCAATCTATGAATTGATTAAATACGCACTGGATATATGGAATCAATCTACGAATTGATCAAATACGCACTGGATATGGATTCAATCTATGAATTGATCAAATACGCACTAGATATATGGAATCAATCTATGAATTGATCAAACGCGCACTGGATATATGGAATCAATCTATGAATTGATCAAACGCGCACTGGATATATGGAATCAATCTATGAATTGATCAAACGCGCACTAGATATATGGAATCAATCTATGAATTGATCAAACGCGCACTGGATATATGGAATCAATCTATGAATTGATCAAACGCGCACTAGATATATGGAATCAATCTATGAATTGATCAAACGCGCACTAGATATATGGAATCAATCTATGAATTGATCAAATACGCACTGGATATGGATTCAATCTATGAATTGATTAAATACGCACTGGATATGGAATCAATCTATGCATTGATTAAAATCGCACTGGATATGGAATCAATCTATGAATTGATCAAACGCGCACTAGATATATGGAATCAATCTATGAATTGATCAAACGCGCACTGGATATATGGAATCAATCTATGAATTGATCAAACGCGCACTAGATATATGGAATCAATCTATGAATTGATTAAATACGCACTGGATATATGGAATCAATCTATGAATTGATCAAATACGCACTGGATATATGGAATCAATCTATGAATTGATCAAACGCGCACTGGATATGGAATCAATCAATGAATTGATCAAATACGCACTGGATATATGGAATCAATCTATGAATTGATCAAACGCGCACTAGATATATGGAATCAATCTATGAATTGATCAAACGCGCACTGGATATATGGAATCAATCTATGAATTGATCAAACGCGCACTAGATATATGGAATCAATCTATGAATTGATCAAATACACACTGGATATGGATTCAATCTATAAATTGATCAAACGCGCACTAGATATATGGAATCAATCTATGAATTGATCAAACGCGCACTGGATGTGAAGTCAATCTATATATTGATCAAATACGCACTGGATATGGATTCAATTTATGAATTGATTGATTATGCACTGGATATGTAATCAATCTATGAATTGATCAAACGCGCACTGGATATGCAATCAATCTTCTAATTGATCAAACGCCCACTGGATATGGATTCAATTTATGCATTGATCAAACGCGCACTGGATATGGATTCAATTTATGAATTGATTAAATATGCACTGGATATGTAATCAATCTATGAATTGATCAAACGCGCACTGGATATGCAATCAATCTTCTAATTGATCAAACGCCCACTGTAATGGATTCAATTTATGCATTGATCAAACGCGCATTGGATATGGATTCAATTTATGAATTGATTAAATACGCACTGGATATGGATTCAATCTATGAATTGATCAAACGTACACTGGATATATGGAATCAATCTATGAATTGATTAAATACGCCCTGGATATATGGAATCAATCTACGAATTGTTCAAATACGCACTGGATATGGATTCAATCTATGAATTGATCAAATACGCACTAGATATATGGAATCAATCTATGAATTGATCAAACGCGCACTGGATATATGGAATCAATCTATGAATTGATCAAACGCGCACTAGATATATGGAATCAATCTATGAATTGATCAAACGCGCACTGGATATATGGAATCAATCTATGAATTGATCAAACGCGCACTAGATATATGGAATCAATCTATGAATTGATCAAACGCCCACTGGATATGGAATCAATCTATGAATTGATCAAATACACACTGGATATATGGAATCAATCTATGAATTGATCAAACGCGCACTAGATATATGGAATCAATCTATGAATTGATCAAACGCGCACTGGATGTGAAGTCAATCTATATATTGATCAAATACGCACTGGATATGGAATCAATCTATGAATTGATCAAACGCGCACTAGATATATGGAATCAATCTATGAATTGATCAAACGCGCACTGGATATATGGAATCAATCTATGAATTGATCAAACGCGCACTGGATGAGAAGTCAATCTATATATTGATCAAATACGCACTGGATATGGAATCAATCTATGAATTGATCAAACGCGCACTAGATATATTGAATCAATCTATTAATTGATCAAACGCGCACTGGATATGGAATCAATCTATGAATTGATCAAACGCGCACTGGATGTGAAGTCAATCTATATATTGATCAAATACGCACTGGATATGGAATCAATCTATATATTGATCAACCGCGCACTGGATATATGGAATCAATCTATGAATTGATCAAACGCGCACTAGATATATGGAATCAATCTATGAATTGATCAAACGCGCACTGGATGTGAAGTCAATCTATATATTGATCAAATACGCACTGGATATGGAATCAATCTATGAATTGATCAAACGCGCACTGGATATATGGAATCAATCTATGAATTGATCAAAAGCGCACTAGATACATGGAATCAATCTATGAATTGATCAAACGCGCACTAGATATATGGAATCAATCTATGAATTGTTCAAACGTGCACTGGATATGGAATCAATCTATGAATTTAACAAATACACACTGGATATATGGAATCAATCTATGAATTGATCAAACGCGCACTAGATATGGAATCAATCTATGAATTGATCAAACGCGCACTGGATGTGAAGTCAATCTATATATTGATCAAACGCGCACTGGATATGGATTCAATCTATGAATTGATTAAATATGCACTGGATATGGATTCAATCTATGAATTGATCAAACGCGCACTGGATATGGAATCAATCTTCTAATTGATCAAACGCCCACTGGATATGGATTCAATCTATGCATTGATCAAACGCGCACTGGATATGGATTCAATTTATGAATTGATTAAATACGCACTGGATATGGATTCAAAATATGAATTGATTAAATACGCACTGGATATGAATTGATTAAATACGCACTGGATATGGATTCAATCTATTTTTTTTTTTTTACTTATCCCTAGTACACGTGGTACAGGCCATGATAATCATGGTGGGTAGTTAGCGACTGCTTTTTACTGTAAGCGCACCACATGTCTACACATGTGAAAGTAGTTCGACTTTGCACTTACAAATGTGCCAGAGCCCCGTTTGGTTACTTGCACTCGCTGGTGGGGTTGGACTTTTGCAAGAATCGGGGGCCATTGGAGCATTTTTTTTTTAAACAGAAAAAAAGTGTCCAATGCGGGGATCGAACCCGGGTCGTAGTGGTCGTAAACCAAACGGTTTAACCAGCCTTCCACCGACCCCCTGATTCAATCTATGAATTGATTAAATACGCACTGGATATGGATTCAATCTATGAATTGATCAAACGTACACTGGATATATGGAATCAATCTATGCATTGATCAAACGCGCACTGGATATATGGAATCAATCTATGAATTGATCAAACGCGCACTGGATATATGGAATCAATCTATGAATTGATCAAACGTGCACTGGATATATGGAATCAATCTATGCATTGATCAAACGCGCACTAGATATATGGAATCAATCTATGAATTGATCAAACGCGCACTGGATATATGGAATCAATCTATGAATTGATCAAACGCGCCCTGGATTTATGGAATCAATCTATGAATTGATCAAACGCGCACTAGATATATGGAATCAATCTATGAATTGATCAAACGCGCACTGGATATATGGAATCAATCTATGAATTGATCAAACGCGCACAAGATATATGGAATCAATCTATGAATTGATCAAACGCGCACTAGATATATGTAATCAATCTATGAATTGATCAAATACGCACTGGATATGGATTCAATCTATGAATTGATTAAATACGCACTGGATATGGATTCAATCTATGAATTGATCAAACACGCACTGGATATATGGAATCAATCTATGAATTGATCAAATACGCACTGGATATGGAATCAATCTATGAATTGATCAAACGCGCACTAGATATATGGAATCAATCTATGAATTGATCAAACGCGCACTAGATATATGGAATCAATCTATGAATTGATCAAACGCGCACTGGATATATGGAATCAATCTATGAATTGATCAAACGCGCACTAGATATATGGAATCAATCTATGAATTGATTAAGTACGCACTGGATATATGGAATCAATCTATGAATTGATCAAATACGCACTGAATATGGATTCAATCTATGAATTGATTAAATACGCACTGGATATATGGAATCAATCTACGAATTGATCAAATACGCACTGGATATGGATTCAATCTATGAATTGATCAAATACGCACTGGATATATGGAATCAATCTATGAATTGATCAAACGCGCACTAGATATATGGAATCAATCTATGAATTGATCAAATACACACTGGATATGGATTCAATCTATGAATTGATCAAACGCGCACTAGATATATGGAATCAATCTATGAATTGATCAAACGCGCACTGGATGTGAAGTCAATCTATATATTGATCAAATACGCACTGGATATGGATTCAATTTATGAATTGATTAAATATGCACTGGATATGTAATCAATCTATGAATTGATCAAACGCGCACTGGATATGCAATCAATCTTCTAATTGATCAAACGCCCACTGGATATGGATTCAATTTATGCATTGATCAAACGCGCACTGGATATGGATTCAATTTATGAATTGATTAAATATGCACTGGATATGTAATCAATCTATGAATTGATCAAAGGCGCACTGGATATGCAATCAATCTTCTAATTGATCAAACGCCCACTGGATATGGATTCAATTTATGCATTGATCAAACGCGCACTGGATATGGATTCAATTTATGAATTGATTAAATACGCACTGGATATGGATTCAATCTATGAATTGATTAAATACGCACTGGATATGGATTCAATCTATGAATTGATCAAACGTACACTGGATATATGGAATCAATCTATGCATTGATCAAACGCGCACTAGATGTATGGAATCAATCTATGAATTGATCAAGCGCGCACTGGATATATGGAATCAATCTATGAATTGATCAAACGCGCCCTGGATTTATGGAATCAATCTATGAATTGATCAAACGCGCACTAGATATATGGAATCAATCTATGAATTGATCAAACGCGCACTGGATATATGGTATCAATCTATGAATTGATCAAAAGCGCACTAGATACATGGAATCAATCTATGAATTGATCAAACGCGCACTGGATATGGAATCAATCTATGAATTGATCAAATACACACTGGATATATGGAATCAATCTATAAATTGATCAAAGCGCACTAGATATATGGAATCAATCTATGAATTGATCAAACGCGCACTGGATGTGAAGTAAATCTATATATTGATCAAATACGCACTGGATATGGAATCAATCCATGAATTGATCAAACGCGCACTAGATATATGGAAACAATCTATGAATTGATCAAACGCGCACTGGATATATGGAATCAATCTATGAATTGATCAAATACACACTGGATATATGGAATCAATCTATGAATTGATCAAACGCGCACTGGATGTGAAGTCAATCTATATATTGATCAAATACGCACATGATATGGAATCAATCTATGAATTGATCAAACGCGCACTAGATATATGGAATCAATCTATGAATTGATCAAACGCGCACTGGATATGGAATCAATCTATGAATTGATCAAACGCGCACTGGATGTGAAGTCTATCTATATATTGATTAAATACGCACTGGATATGGAATCAATCTATATATTGATCAAACGCGCACTGGATATATGGAATCAATCTATGAATTGATCAAACGCGCACTAGATATATGGAATCAATCTATGAATTGATCAAACGCGCACTGGATGTGAAGTCAATCTATATATTGATCAAACGCGCACTGGATATGGAATCAATCTATGAATTGATCAAATACACACTGGATATATGGAATCAATCTATGAATTGATCAAACGCGCACTAGATATGGAATCAATCTATGAATTGATCAAACGCGCACTGGATGTGAAGTCAATCTATATATTGATCAAATACGCACTGGATATGGAATCAATCTATATATTGATCAAACGCGCACTAGATATGGAATCAATCTATGAATTGATCAAACGCGCACTGGATGTGAAGTCAATCTATATATTGATCAAACGCGCACTGGATATTGATTCAATCTATGAATTGATTAAATATGCACTGGATATGGAATCAATCTATGAATTGATCAAACGCGCACTGGATATATGGAATCAATCTATGAATTGATCAAAAGCGCACTAGATACATGGAATCAATCTATGAATTGATCAAACGCGCACTAGATATATGGAATCAATCTATGAATTGTTCAAACGTGCACTGGATATGGAATCAATCTATGAATTTAACAAATACACACTGGATATATGGAATCAATCTATGAATTGATCAAACGCGCACTAGATATGGAATCAATCTATGAATTGATCAAACGCGCACTGGATGTGAAGTCAATCTATATATTGATCAAACGCGCACTGGATATGGATTCAATCTATGAATTGATTAAATATGCACTGGATATGGATTCAATCTATGAATTGATCAAACGCGCACTGGATATGGAATCAATCTTCTAATTGATCAAACGCCCACTGGATATGGATTCAATCTATGCATTGATCAAACGCGCACTGGATATGGATTCAATTTATGGATTGATTAAATACGCACTGGATATGGATTCAAAATATGAATTGATTAAATACGCACTGGATATGAATTGATTAAATACGCACTGGATATGGATTCAATCTATTTTTTTTTTTTACTTATCCCTAGTACACGTGGTACAGGCCATGATAATCATGGTGGGTAGTTAGCGACTGCTTTTTACTGTAAGCGCACCACATGTCTACACATGTGAAAGTAGTTCGACTTTGCACTTACAAATGTGCCAGAGCCCCGTTTGGTTACTTGCACTCGCTGGTGGGGTTGGACTTTTGCAAGAATCGGGGGCCATTGGAGCATTTTTTTTTAAACAGAAAAAAAGTGTCCAATGCGGGGATCGAACCCGGGTCGTAGTGGTCGTAAACCAAACGGTTTAACCAGCCTTCCACCGACCCCCTGATTCAATCTATGAATTGATTAAATACGCACTGGATATGGATTCAATCTATGAATTGATCAAACGTACACTGGATATATGGAATCAATCTATGCATTGATCAAACGCGCACTGGATATATGGAATCAATCTATGAATTGATCAAACGCGCACTGGATATATGGAATCAATCTATGAATTGATCAAACGTGCACTGGATATATGGAATCAATCTATGCATTGATCAAACGCGCACTAGATATATGGAATCAATCTATGAATTGATCAAACGCGCACTGGATATATGGAATCAATCTATGAATTGATCAAACGCGACCTGGATTTATGGAATCAATCTATGAATTGATCAAACGCGCACTAGATATATGGAATCAATCTATGAATTGATCAAACGCGCACTGGATATATGGAATCAATCTATGAATTGATCAAACGCGCACAAGATATATGGAATCAATCTATGAATTGATCAAACGCGCACTAGATATATGTAATCAATCTATGAATTGATCAAATACGCACTGGATATGGATTCAATCTATGAATTGATTAAATACGCACTGGATATGGATTCAATCTATGAATTGATCAAACACGCACTGGATATATGGAATCAATCTATGAATTGATCAAATACGCACTGGATATGGAATCAATCTATGAATTGATCAAACGCGCACTAGATATATGGAATCAATCTATGAATTGATCAAACGCGCACTAGATATATGGAATCAATCTATGAATTGATTAAGTACGCACTGGATATATGGAATCAATCTATGAATTGATCAAATACGCACTGAATATGGATTCAATCTATGAATTGATTAAATACGCACTGGATATATGGAATCAATCTACGAATTGATCAAATACGCACTGGATATGGATTCAATCTATGAATTGATCAAATACGCACTGGATATATGGAATCAATCTATGAATTGATCAAACGCGCACTAGATATATGGAATCAATCTATGAATTGATCAAATACACACTGGATATGGATTCAATCTATGAATTGATCAAACGCGCACTAGATATATGGAATCAATCTATGAATTGATCAAACGCGCACTGGATGTGAAGTCAATCTATATATTGATCAAATACGCACTGGATATGGATTCAATTTATGAATTGATTAAATATGCACTGGATATGTAATCAATCTATGAATTGATCAAACGCGCACTGGATATGCAATCAATCTTCTAATTGATCAAACGCCCACTGGATATGGATTCAATTTATGCATTGATCAAACGCGCACTGGATATGGATTCAATTTATGAATTGATTAAATATGCACTGGATATGTAATCAATCTATGAATTGATCAAAGGCGCACTGGATATGCAATCAATCTTCTAATTGATCAAACGCCCACTGGATATGGATTCAATTTATGCATTGATCAAACGCGCACTGGATATGGATTCAATTTATGAATTGATTAAATACGCACTGGATATGGATTCAATCTATGAATTGATTAAATACGCACTGGATATGGATTCAATCTATGAATTGATCAAACGTACACTGGATATATGGAATCAATCTATGCATTGATCAAACGCGCACTAGATGTATGGAATCAATCTATGAATTGATCAAGCGCGCACTGGATATATGGAATCAATCTATGAATTGATCAAACGCGCCCTGGATTTATGGAATCAATCTATGAATTGATCAAACGCGCACTAGATATATGGAATCAATCTATGAATTGATCAAACGCGCACTGGATATATGGTATCAATCTATGAATTGATCAAAAGCGCACTAGATACATGGAATCAATCTATGAATTGATCAAACGCGCACTGGATATGGAATCAATCTATGAATTGATCAAATACACACTGGATATATGGAATCAATCTATAAATTGATCAAAGCGCACTAGATATATGGAATCAATCTATGAATTGATCAAACGCGCACTGGATGTGAAGTAAATCTATATATTGATCAAATACGCACTGGATATGGAATCAATCTATGAATTGATCAAACGCGCACTAGATATATGGAAACAATCTATGAATTGATCAAACGCGCACTGGATATATGGAATCAATCTATGAATTGATCAAATACACACTGGATATATGGAATCAATCTATGAATTGATCAAACGCGCACTGGATGTGAAGTCAATCTATATATTGATCAAATACGCACATGATATGGAATCAATCTATGAATTGATCAAACGCGCACTAGATATATGGAATCAATCTATGAATTGATCAAACGCGCACTGGATATGGAATCAATCTATGAATTGATCAAACGCGCACTGGATGTGAAGTCTATCTATATATTGATTAAATACGCACTGGATATGGAATCAATCTATATATTGATCAAACGCGCACTGGATATATGGAATCAATCTATGAATTGATCAAACGCGCACTAGATATATGGAATCAATCTATGAATTGATCAAACGCGCACTGGATGTGAAGTCAATCTATATATTGATCAAACGCGCACTGGATATGGAATCAATCTATGAATTGATCAAATACACACTGGATATATGGAATCAATCTATGAATTGATCAAACGCGCACTAGATATGGAATCAATCTATGAATTGATCAAACGCGCACTGGATGTGAAGTCAATCTATATATTGATCAAACGCGCACTGGATATTGATTCAATCTATGAATTGATTAAATATGCACTGGATATGGATTCAATCTATGAATTGATCAAACGCGCACTGGATATGGAATCAATCTTCTAATTGATCAAACGCCCACTGGATATGGATTCAATCTATGCATTGATCAAACGCGCACTGGATATGGATTCAATTTATGAATTGATTAAATACGCACTGGATATGGATTCAATCTATGAATTGATTAAATACGCACTGGATATGGATTCAATCTATGAATTGATTAAATACGCACTGGATATGGATTCAATCTATTTTTTTTTTTTTTTTGCTTATCCCTAGTACACGTGGTACAGGCCATGATAATCATGGTGGGTAGTTAGCGACTGCTTTTTACTGTAAGCGCACCACATGTCTACACATGTGAAAGCAGTTCGACTTTGCACTTACAAATGTGCCAGAGCCCCGTTTGGTTACTTGCACTCGCTGGTGGGGTTGGACTTTTGCAAGAATCGGGGGCCATTGGAGCATATTTTTTGTAAACAGAAAAAAGTGTCCAATGCGGGGATCGAACCCGGGTCGTAGTGGTCGTAAACCAAACGGTTTAACCAGCCTTCCACCGACCCCCTGATTCAATCTATGAATTGATTAAATACGCACTGGATATGGATTCAATCTATGAATTGATCAAACGTACACTGGATATATGGAATCAATCTATGCATTGATCAAACGCGCACTGGATATATGGAATCAATCTATGAATTGATCAAACGCGCACTGGATATATGGAATCAATCTATGAATTGATCAAACGTACACTGGATATATGGAATCAATCTTTGCATTGATCAAACGCGCACTAGATATATGGAATCAATCTATGAATTGATCAAATACGCACTGGATATGGATTCAATCTATGAATTGATTAACTACGCACTGGATATGGAATCAATAACGAACCTAATAAGTAACCAAAGTATTATTTGAATAATTTTCAATTAACAAACCAATCAAGAACAGAATACAAATAATCACATAATCAAGAAATGAATGGAAAGTGATATATCATTCAATCAAATTTACAGACTTGATAAATTGTGAACCTAATCTAATAGTTGCTGTTTTTCTGAACTCCACATGGAATTTTTCTATTAAGTTTATAATCAGGAGCTAAATATGGAATCATGAAACTAATTTAATAATTAAATTATCTAAACTTAATACAGTCGAACTTGGATAATTCGAACCCCAACGGACCATAAAAAAAAATTCGAATTATCCAAAAATTCGAATTAAAAACGGAAATTATATTTATAGTAAATTCTAGGGACCAAGATAAATATTCGAATTAAAGAGTTTTTCGAATTAAAGAAGTTCGAATTATCCAAGTTCTACTGTATATAGAATTTTTCTATTAATTTTATAACCATGTATTGAATCAATTTGTCATTCGTTCAACCAAGGATACCAATCAAATCACAAACGGAATTTAATCTTTTGATTAATCAATTTGTTAGAGTAAAAAGAATTCATTTAATGAATCAATTGCCATCGAAGGTAACACCATTTATGAACCAAATATCTATCAAAAAATACCTTAATTCAATTTATTAGGTTCCTGGTGGCTATAGGTAAGTTTATTATTTTATTTTTCATAAAATAGATTCTATATTTGATCAAAGTATCAAAAATAAAACAGTAGAAGTTGGATAAATCAAACGTTTTTAATTCGAAAACGTCTTCAATTTTTATATTTATCTTGATCCTTAGAATATTGCAACGCGGAAAATTAGGGAAGACCAACTTCGGGATGAGACAACAATTTATTTTAGGCAAGAACAAACTATGAGTGATAAACAAAAGAGGGAAGAAGTGTACAGAGTATAGCAAAATATAAACATAAAAAATAATACTCTATTAATAAAATAATAAATACTTTGTTACAATATCCTATAAATATAATTTCCGTTTTTAATTCAAATTTTTGGAAAATTCGATTTTTTTTTTGGTACCTTGGGCTTCAAATCATCTATGTTCGACGGTATAAAATTACACGATGAATTTAAGTCAATACATATGTATGTTTATTTATTTATTAGCCAAATGAACGGGACATTTCCCAGAATTTACTTGAGTGCATTTTTAATCGAGTGTATATGTATAAAAATGATATGTTTTAAATCAAATCAAAATTTACAATTATATATACACCTATCCCCCGATTTACACGGTAGATACGTTCCTGAGAAAAACGTGTAAATCGGGGGGATAGGTGTAAACAGAAATAAAAATAAAATGCATTGACAGGTTAAAATATGTAGTCAGCACATAAGCTTGGGATTCCTCGTGAGATGTGTACACAGCGCATGTGTTCAATCACAGTAGCATTTAGTATAGTGCGATAAAAACAAAAAACCTATTTGAAAAACCGTGTAAAAGCGAAAACGTGTAAAACAAGTACCGTGTAAATCGGGGGATAGGTGTATATTATGACCCGGCTTCGCCCGTGTTCTCCCCGAGTAAATTTTGTCAAATGACGAATGCTCTAACGAATATTATTTACTCTTTGATTATATCTTATTATTCCCCTAAAGTAAAAAATGATTTTAAAAGTAAATATTATATATAGAAAATGAAACACGAAACGATTATGATAATAATGGTATAGCCATGGTGAATTTCTCACAGACACACGACACACAAATGACTACTAATTAAAGTTGTGTTAACGATATAATTATAATAAATGACATTTGTTAAAGCAAAATTCACCCGGAAAACATTCACTAGGGGAAAAACCCGCGAAGCTGGTTATAATATATATATATATAATTATGGTATTATATAATATATAGGTATATAATAAGTATTATATAACCTCTCAAATTATGCAAAATGTTGTTTTTTTTGTCTAATTTTAGTCTTTAAATCCCTATATATATAAAAGTATGTGGGTATCTATGTCGGCTATACACGTCCACAATACGTAATTAATCTGACTGAAATTCTAACAGTATATAGAGTAGAATCTGTAAAAACTTATAGTGAAAATTTCAGGTCTCTATCCCTAATATTCTTCGAGTTATTTGCAAATTGCGTTACAAATTTGCCTTTTCGCTCGCAAGCAGCGCCTCTAGCGGTGAAGATGGGAGGTAATATCAGCTGACCTAATGTACATGTAAAACGTGTTTTGACAGGACATAGAGAAAAATCTGGAAAAGATATTTATCGGATTTTTAGCCAATAAAAAATAAAATTGACAGGTTCTGGGCAAAAATAATTGTTTTTTAGTCAGAAAATGATGATGACAATATTGCTGTATTATGTTTGATTATCAGATACAAAATTATATCGGGAAAAATTCCAAAAAGCAGAGACCACGGGTGAAACCAGTTCATTTTTTTGTACGCAGGAACAAAATTCTAACAGAAAAACATTCATTCGAGCAGAAAACAAAAGCCAGATCATCTTTCTATAAAAGTATCGCTTCTCAGACACAAAGTTTGGAGCGGAACGTTTCACAAGAGTGACGACATCCACGGCGCCAATTTATAATTGTAGCGAATAGTATTTGAAAATCAAAATAATATAATTTTCAAATATCGTTGTGAAAATTTACATTTTTATTTTTATATTTTAAAAACACACAAAGTTTGGAGCGGGACGTTTCACAAAAGTGACATCCACGGTGCCCATTTATAATTGTAACGAATAGTATTTGAATAAAAACATTTAATCGGGTAAAACCCGGGCGTTGCCCGGGTCATTCGGCTAGTAGCTTATATTAATCAATATTTTTCGCCACCTACACGAAAAATTTCCAATGGTTTATTCAGTAGTTTTGGTGGTGAAGAGTAACAAACATCAATTTATCTTGACAAGGATAGATTCAGTACGGAGTGGAAGTTTGACCCGCAAATATTGTTTTAAAAAATGTTCGTTAGACAAAATTTCACTCGGGTAAAAACCGGGCGAAGCCGGGTATATTCGCTAGTTATAAATTAAAAATAATATATTTACCAATGGTTTATTTATTCAAGTTAGCGTTAGAAGCTTTGTCTAAAGATTTAATCAAGAGAGAATAAGCGATACAAATTCTAGTTTTGGGGCACACTGGAACTTTCCAAGTTTGCGACTATCTAAGAATACACACACACACTTGGTCTCTTCTGTAGGTTGGTTTTATAGACGTGGTCGCTCATCAGCTTTCTCGTCCATTGGAGGTCACTGTTCATGTCCAGTAATGAGGAAACAGTTCTTCACTCGGGTGTTGAAGGGTATTGAAAGCTTTACTATAATGCCATAGACCTATGTAACTAAGATGTGAGATTGTTTGGCCTACATTTTGACCCTATTTGACGAATCGGGGTGAAACTTTGCCGCGATATCCCGCTAAGCTTGAAAATATTCGCTGTCATTCGATTTAGAGGAATGTGCAAATTAGATAATAGAATGATTTGCATATTCAGGGGTCTAAAATGATTTTGATAAATATGATTATAGAATTCTCTTATCACTAATTTTATCACACCGATATTAATAGACTTTTAATAATGACGTGTTTATATTTTATCAATTTTTTTTTAATATCCTTCAATGTCTTATCAGCAAGGCTGGTTGCATAAATTTCAGAAGTATTTCTCTGGAAGGAGCTATCTATCCGCGCAAAGACATGGATTGCTCCAGATTTCGCGCAAATACAAGTTTGATTGAAATAATCTATATTGATCACAAAATTTCACTCTGGCAGAACCCAGAGGAAGCCAGGTCATTTGTCTAATATGTAAATGAAATTATAAATACGATGAACCCTTGTGATAGAGAAAATATAGAGCTCTAATTTTTCTTTAGTTACTTCAAAGTAAGCACTGATTCAAGTATTTAAAAAATACAGCTATATCAACCCAGTTTTATTTTAATCTCGATGATGCTGTGTCACTCTCTCTTCAGGGGAATGATTCAACTATATTCCTTTATATACCAAAAGTGTAACCTGATGAAGTTATGGGGCTACACCAAAGATCCAAATTGTGCCTGCAACGTCCCACAATCAATGTCCCATATACTAGATGACTGCCCGTTGTACAAATTCAATGGAGGAATCTCCAATCTCCATTCTGTCACCTCGGAAGCCCTGAACTGGCTGAAGGACTTGCCTCTCAGACTTTAATGACCGATATGTCCTCACTTCTTTTTTCTAGATTTAATTCATTTTGTCTCCTCTCTAATTGTAAATACGCTGCTGTATCACCTCATAAGCATAAATAAAAAGTGTAACCTCTTCTTTAAGAATAAATTAAAATAGTGAAACAATATGCATTTCGAGGTAGCATCACACTAAAAAAAAGTAGAGTTGGTTTCAACGAATGAGCAACAACACCAATTTTGGGAACCTCAACAAAAAGCCAACAACCTGTATACTTGAAGAAGGAATAAAAGTTTACGGCGATAAACGAATAACGGCATAAAAAAAACTCGTCGCCGTAAACTTTTATTCCTTCTTCAAGATGATGTCTGTCGATTCCTTCTCTTGTAACCTGTATACCATGATTTCGGGCTGTGGCCCTCAGGAGCGGCTTCGATTTCATAAACTCCTCGTAGAGGGTTAGAGGAATGTGCAAATTAGATAATAGAGTGATTTGCATATTCAGGGGTCTAAAATGATTTTGATAAATATGATTATAGAATTCTCTTATCACTAATTTTATCACCACCGATATTAATAGACTTTTAATAATGACGTGTTTATATTTTATCAATTTTTTTTTTTAATATCCTTTAATGTCTTATCAGCAAGGCTGGTTGCATAACTTTCAGAAGTATTTCTCTGCAAGGAGCTATCTATCCGCGCAAAGACATAGATTGCTCCAGATTTCGCGCAAATACAAGGTTCTTAAGCTGGTGAAGTGAAAATGGTCGATTTCAGGTTAGAATACAACTTGCGGGAGGATGATATATCTCTACCATCTCTCCCTTTATTTATTATATATTTAAATAATGCAACTATGCATTTTGAGTTATGACCTTAGTACAAAACATAAGAGTTGTTAGTGATAGTGAAACCATGGTATAAAGGCTGGCGTTTTGTTGAATTTTCCAAAACTCATTCGCTATCACCAACTCTACATTTTGTACTGGAGTAAGAACTAAAAATTCATGGCTTCACTATTTTAATGCATTTCAAAAAAGAAAGATTGGTACATGAATATCATCCTCCTAAAACTCAAGTTATATTCAAGCCTAAAAATCGGCCCCTGCAACTTCATCAGTTTGAACACTTTTTTTGGCCGATTCGAGCTATTCCATAACCTCTATTGTAGGATATTACCACTGGTAGTAGTACGAAGCTACCACTGTACTGATGTTATCTAAAGTCCGAAATGATGATATACAGATTGGCTTTTGTCTTAATTTACCAAAATTGGTGTTGTGGTACATTTTATCTTCGCCTTTTGTACTGGAATGATAAGTCAAATGTATTGTTTTGATGCATTTTAAAGGAAGAGGTGCCACTTTTTGGTACATATTATATATCTGTGTATTAAAATACGTGTATATTGAAAACATTTTAAAATATGATCAACTCAGGAGGAGGAGAAATTCAAGACTTGAAAAATCTACTTCTGGAATGCCCAATTTTTCGGAATTATAGGGAGAGAAAATCTGATGGCATCCAACAGCTACATGAATTTGTAGATGAGAAAAGAACATATAACAATTTTAATCAATTTGTAGATATATATACAACTATCTTTGAACTGGAAAAGAGAGGGAAGGAAATTTTGAGAGAATTGCTTTTGTATGTTTGTCTTTTTCCCTGACCTTTCTCCTTGTAAATAACCAATTTGTTATGACGTGAAGAAATGTATTGACGCAAATTTCCCTGAGTTTTGTATATCGCGTTATAGGATGCTAATAAAGTTAATAACTAATTAATATAATATTTTTAAAAGTTAATTCATGCTTATTTTATCCTAAAATTATAAAGCATCAAGAAATATATTAGTAAATGTTAATGTGATGTCTTTGTCATCAATATTGTAATTTTTAATTAACAGCGATTTTTCTCAAAATTTTTTTCGATTAACAAATTTCACTAGAAATGTTAAACCTTTTATTTTAAAATTATTGAAATATATACATCATAACCTCTCTCTCTCTCTCTCTCTCTCTCTCTCTCTCTCTCTCTCTAGAAGACATTTTGTCCTTTAGAGAGATGTTCCTTTACTGGAAAGCTTCTAAATAGCAAAAATTTTCATTTCAATGATGAAAATTGTCCTTTGTAAAGAGGTGTCTTATAACGATAGTGTCCTCTTTTGGATGGGGGGAAGGGGTTACTGTATATAATTTAGACCAGTTTTGTAAATGGTTGGGAAAATCATCAAGAGATTTTATTTTAGCGTCCTTCTTCTAAGCGGAAAAGTTAATTTTATTGATACCTAATTTTAGGTACACATACAGCCAGATAAATTTTAATTCTGAAGCGAAAAGAATTTTGAAATTGCTCTAAAGATATAGAGTGAGAGAAATGAAAATAATGAATATATTCCTTCGTTACACAGGTAGAAATGAGGATAAATAACGTCATCAAAATCAAATATTCTAAAGAAGAATTATAATATTTTAAATAGAACCATATCTACAGTGTGGAAGTCACCTATGTTAATATCCTGTCTGAGGAGTTGATTTTAAGGGAGCCATTTAATTTCCGAATAATTTAGCTTTGTTCGCCCTCTGATCCTGTTAACTTTCAAATTGATTAAGACTCTGGGGATCTAAATGTTTTATAAATATCATTTATTAAGGGAACCATTCAATTTGCATAAGAAAAAATAGTTTTAGGTTTTATTGTAACCAATCTTATTCAAAACCTGTCATAGGAGGAGTATTGCGTGTATATTGTTGTTTGGAACACCATATGGAAAAACTCCAAATACAGGGTTTACTACATTTACAATATTTCGTGCAGACGCGGGTAGCGATATCAGAATGGAATAAAGTTGCTTTAGGCTTTGCGCGAAAATGGAACCTGGGGAAGGGTCAGAGATTTAAAAAAATTAGAGCGCGCGCTGTCAGACCGTTGCTGAAAATGACTTATAAAAGTTTTAAAATTTATTGAGTCATGCTAATAAAACCACAGACAGTAAATCACCTCCTCTTCAGCTGTCCAGAGACATAGGATGCCAAAGTCCCTTTTGCTTGGAAGACTGACCCGCATCAATCTTAAATCCCAGACTCGACCCCAGCATGGAACTTTCTGGTCAACTGGTTCTGTTCACTCATCCACTCAGACCGCTCTTAGAGCTGTTAAGCACTAGTTTGTTCTGATGGCCTGGATAGCATGGGAAGTTGGCGTTCTGTATTCTAGGAACCCATATATTATATATATATCTTTCTGCTGAGAGTATTCTGGTCATGAGCCGTTCTTCACCAGTTGCTAGTACTGACAACCACTGATGCTCTCTATCAGGAATGTTTAGTTACTTGCCATTCTAGATCCAGGCGTGTTCTGAACTCGAGTATCTCATGTGGCCAACTCCATGTACAGACAGTCTTGGTAATAAAGTGGTTAGTGGACTCATATGATCCTGTCACGTGTTTACGTCTGCTGAAGAACAGTCATAAATCAACATTTACCAACCTTTTGCCATTAAGCGATCATGGTGAAACTGTTCGGTTATACCAAAACTCACAAAACGTAAGGTTAATATTTAAATTTACCAAAAAGACGGATGATTTAAAATATTTTGGAAAAACAATATGAATTTTTATAAGCAAAAAAAAAAAAAACTTACCACCATTATGTATTCTGTCTATTTATAAAAGGGAAAAAACAACAAAAATATAATATATAAAAACAATAACATTTACTAAAAATTTGAATTTATGAGAATAATAAAAATTGGTGATGATAGAAACACAGAGTAAGAAAATTATATTAAATATATTCTCTCTGTGAGAGAGAGAAAAATATATCTATATCTATATATATATGTGGCAATATCGTTGCGGGGTTTCTTGTTGTTGGATGCGAATGGTGAGATTTGGTTGAAGCGCAGCCGTTTGAGTGGAAGTTGCAGCATACAGTTAGGAATAATCAGGACACGTGATTGAGTTTGAAAATAAAAGGCAACTGTGTTGGAGGGAAGAAAGCTTGAGAGGAGATGAGCGATTTGACTTATTAATTAGTTGATCACATGGCGATGATGAAATGAGCGGAGAGAGATATCTCTAGAGTAGATGTTACCTTGTTGGAAGCGAAGGAGCCCTGTCCGAACTCGGCGAGAGCCAGTGAACCCTGTAGGTGTTGTTCCTATGAGAGCTCAAGCGTAACTACTCATTCTTGTTTTCCGATTTAACACCAAGCCTCAGTTTCTCTCTGATTGGTCGAGAGATGTCACATGATCTTTTCCTATTGGTTGACCTACTTAAGGTACTGTCTTTTGATTGGCCCGCGGTTTCCTTTGATATTAGTTACGCCCGGCTTGGGTCAGGAAGTCTCGTGTTTATTTGACTTTATTTACTTCCGCGGCTATCAAAATACAACCTGCTTTGTCAGGAAGTATTGAATGCTAGCTTTAACATTTATAACTTCTGGTCATTAGAGACGTCCTGTTTTGTCAGGAAGTATTGAGTGTATCTTGGCTAAAATAACTTCTGCGGTCACTAGAGACGTCCGGTCTCTGCCCCTGCAATATTGACACAGGGGTGCCCAGAATAGTCGTGCCAGCCTTAGGTCTACTTCCTATATCTTAATGCTACTTGCTTCCCTCCAGTTACCTTGTTCTTTATTAAGTCTTCGAAAATCATACATGGTACATACATAGTGGGTCGGGGTTGCATTTAATTATATACAAATTATGACAGATGCGCCCCCTACATGTGAAGAATTCAAGAAGGGGTTAGCCTGAGAGAATTCTGTAAAATGAAAAATAATTTTGTGGGAAAATTAGTTGTGGGTATTGAGGGGCTATATACAAGCATTGCTGGTGACATAAAAGTAAGATAGAATGGGGTTGATGATATAGGTTGAGTATAATTAATAGAAATCAAAAAATTTTTTAATTGTAAGAAATCAATGAATGTTATGGTACATAGTGGGCAAAAAGAAAATGCGCCTAAACGAATTCTACTCGAGATAAGAAATGATATCGAGGGAGTTCTATTAAGGCTTTTGAAATCAAATAAAAATAATATAAAAATAGTTGAATGAAATCAAAATTGAATGTGTTTGGTTGAAAAAGAAAAATATTTTGTTGCATGATGACAAAGACAACTGCTTAGTTACTTTTTGCTCGACTTTTGAGAAAAGAAATCGAGGAAATTTCATAAGGCGCTTTGAAATCAAAACAAAATAAAATAAGAGTAGTTGAATGAAATCAAAATTTGAATGTGTTTGGTTGAATGGTGAGAAAAAAAAAAGAAAAATGCCTAACCATATTCTAGCTCGAAATTGGGAATGAAATCGAAGGAATTCTATTAGGTCTTTTGAGAAATCAAAAATAAAAATAAAATAAAAGTTTTTTGAGCGAAATCAAAGTTGAGTGCTTGGTTGAATGGTGAGAAAAAAAAAAAGAAAAATGCCTAACCATATTCTAGCTCGAAATTGGGAATGAAATCGAAGGAATTCTATTAGGTCTTTTGAGAAATCAAAAATAAAAATAAAATAAAAGTTTTTTGAGCGAAATCAAAGTTGAGTGCTTGGTTGAATGGTGAAAAAAAAAAGGAAAAATGCCTAATTACTTTTTTTGCTTGAATTTTGGAAAGGAATTCGAGGAAATTTCATAAGGTCTTTTGAGAAATCAAAATAAAAATAAAAATAAGAGTTGAACGAAATCAAAGTTGAGCGTTTTGAAAAAAAAAAAAGAAAAATAAAAAGGTTTCAACAACAAAGGGTGATTTAATGTTTTTAGTTTAATCGAAAACCAGTGGGTTTTCGTTGATAATTGAGTTGTGGCAATATAAGTCAAGTGGTAAATAGAATGATAATTGATAAATGAAAATGATAATATAAACTAATTGGTAAATAAAATGATAGTTAATGATTAAAATTGATAATAAGTTGAATAAATTGCTAAATTGATTAAACATTTATATTTTTAATTGAGAGAAAATAATTAAAATGATTGATATGAAAGATAAGGTGTATTGGTTTGAACCCTATGGTATCTACATGCCCTGATCTACATGTATTGGTTGCTCCATTTTGCCCTATAAATGTTTTACTTGCTCCATTATGCCCTATAAATTTTTTGTCTCATCTGTAGTGACACTTAGGTGAAAAACGTGATTCTAGCCCTCAAGTGCGTTTATGCTGTGTGTACAGGAGACATGGAAATCTATATAACCTTTATGTGTAATTTTTTGTCTTTGTGTGTGTGTTGTGAAAAATGTTAGAAGTCGGTTGTGTAAGAGATGTGTGAGCTAGTTCTGGGTGTTGTTTCGTGGATGTGTAATTGGGTGGTAAAAATCGATATGTAGACTCGAACTGGAATCAAAACCGGTGGCATAGTGAGGTTCCCAGTCGACCTCAATAGGGGATCTTCTCCTTGTAATTAGAGATACGGAAGTGGGGTGTGTCGGGCAAACGAGAGGGAATGAAATTGGAGATCGGACGAAGGCGTTCCGCTTTGTTTACAGAGGCCGAATTTATCGCCGCGGACTACACTCCCTGTCGCGGTGTCTCAAAATTCCCATTTCCTGCCGTCTATTTATTTTGGGGTGTGGCTCGGGTCTTGTTTTTGGAGTATGATTTCTCCGACATTGTTTGGTCATCTTTTCAGTTACTGCTATCTCTTCGGAGTTTATTTAGATTTTCTGCGAAGATGGTTCCTAAAATTATGAGAAGTTTTATAAATGTTTGTCCACAATGAAGAACTGCTTGTCCACAATGAAAAACTGTTTGTCCAAAATTAAAAAATGCTTGTCCTAAATTAAAAACTACCTCTTGTAGTTCGAAGATTTTCTGAGCGGGCATGGCATAGATAAACAGGTAATTAATGAATAAAATTGGGATACAGTTGTACGGTAGAACTAATAAACAAAGGATAAAAATCAGATGAAAGATAGGATATTGCCCCATGTTCGTCCACATTTTTGTAACTGGGGATTCTGAAATATTTGCTTGAACCTTATGAATTGTAGAATTTGAATGATTGGTAGGTTCGCCGTTCTCCTGTTTGATATCTTTAGGGAGTGGTGTGATATGATTGAGCTGGTTGTCAGGTTTGCAGTTTTCAACGTCGGGGAAGAGTGATGTAAATCGTCTTGTTGCAAAAATGGCAGGGTCTAAATGCCTGAAAGGTTCGCTGCTGGTGGGTTTGAACCTTAATGACTCTGTTGGGAATAATTCGGGTGTTAAATGTTTGAAAGGGAACGTATAATTGGGGTTGTGCTTTATATGATAGGTGCTAACGGCGGGTGGTGATATATAATGGATTTTTTCTGTATACAGTTTAAGTTTGTTGACGTGGATTGTGTCAGTGTCTCTTTGAAGTGGTTGATTTGGTCGATCTATGCGGACCACATTTGGTGAAATAATTTCTAATATTGTGTGAGGTCCTGTGAAATATGGCGCAAGTTTCCCTGTATTTGGGTGGTGATATAATTTTACTAATACTAGATCACCTACTTCGAAATGTGGTTGCTTGTGTCGTTGGTCATAAGTGTTTTTGTCTTGTAAATGTTTGTTTTGTGTGCGTGTGTGTGCAATTTTTCTAGCTTTGTCGATATCTGGGTACGGTGTGTTATGATTAGAGATTTCTGGAGGTAGGATACCAAACATTAAGTATATGGGTGGAAAACCTGTGATAGAGTGGGGTGTCTTGTTATATATAAGTGTAACCTTCTTGACCAACTTGGTCCATGCGACCTTAGGATTTTCTAGGTGTAATAACCTAAGTTTTCCCGTGAGGGTGGCGTTTAGGCGTTCACATAGACCGTTGGCCTGTGGATTGTTGCTGGTTGTGAGCAATGGGTGAATATTTCTATTAAGTAGAAAACTACGAAATTTGGGTGAAGTGAAGGCAGGGGCTCTATCCGTAAGAAGGCGTTTTGGAGAACCATCCTGGAATACTCGTTTAAGTACCTGTTGGTAGGTGGTGGTACTGGTGGATTTAGATGGAAAAGCCCACGCGTAGCGTGAAAAATGATCGACTACCACATGGAGGTATATCTTGGTGTTGCCATATTTGGCAAATCCTGCTATGGTGTCCAGAGATAAAAGGTCGAAGGGTTCTTTAGATTCCGGAGGTTGACTTAATTCTCCGTAAGTGGGTCCTACTGGACGTTTTGTTAATTGGCAGGTGGGACAGGTCTTAACTTTTTGTTTAATATCTTTTGACATACCTTGCCAGTAATATTGTGTGGAGATAATTCGTGACATTTGGGAAATACCGGGGTGATTGTATTGTGTGTGTACTGTTTGTAAGAGTTGTTGTATGAGGGGTTTTGGAAGTATAATCTTGGTTACACCTTTTCGGGAAACTGTATGTAATCCATTATGATCAATGGTCAAACTAGACTCTTTCGATGGAGGAGATTGGTGGGTCTTGATAAGGGTGGCGTCCAAGAATCCACAAAACGGGTTACGGGACAAGAGATCTGCTTCATATTGTAGTTTTCCCTTTATGTAGCGGACCTCATATTCGTAACTCGATAGTCGTAAACTCCATCGAAACAGTCTACCGGACGGGTTCTTGATGGTTTTCAACCACTGCAATGCGTGATGGTCAGAAAATATTGTAAATTTTCTGCCCATAAGATAGATGCGAAACTTCTCCACACTCTCAACGATTGCTAAGCACTCAAGTTCAGAGATGGAGTAGTTTTTCTCGTGTGGGCGCAATGTTCGGCTGAAATATTGAACTGGATATACGTTTCCGTCAGGGTGAACTTGTTTGAGAATGCCTGCTATACCGAGGGTGGATGCATCGCAATACACTTGGCATGGTAGACCTTCTTTGTAAAGGTGTAAAATGGGGTGTTGTGTGAGGTTTCCTTTCAGGTCAATGAACGCCTCTTGACAAGCTTCATTCCAGTTCCACACGACGTCCTTTTTGAGGAGATTGTTGAGTGGTGCTCGCAAGCGAGCGTATTCCGGAATGAATTTGTTATAGACGTTCACAGCGCCTAAGAAGGATTGTAGTGTTTTTCGGTTGTGTGGTTGTTTTATGGCGTGGATGATGTCGGTATTGCGTGTAAGTGGTGTAATTGTACCAGCTGTGATGGTGTAACCTAGAAAATTTATGGATTGTTTAAAAAATTCGCATTTTGCGAAGTTAAGTTGTAACTTCTCCGCTTCGCAAAAGGCGAAAAATTGTCGCAGGTGGTTTTGATGTTCCTCCAATGTGTTGGAGTAAATGATGAAATCATCAAAGTAATGTGCCACACAGTCAAGTCCGTGTCTCTGTAGGACCTGACTTATGGCTCGTTCGTAAATCTGAGGACTGGTTTTTAACCCGAAAGGTAATCGAGTGGGTTGGTATAATCCTTCAAAGGTGGCAAATGCTAACAGTGGTCGAGAATCGGGGTGTATTGGGACTTGCCAATACGCAGAGGATATGTCGGCCGTGGAAAAATATTTGGCCTGTGCGAGGCGGTCTAGGATATCCTCGATTCTCGGGAGGGGATGGACATCAGAGCTGATTAGCTCATTCACCTTCCTATAATCGATACAAAACCGTTTGGTCTTGTCGCGCTTAGTGACGAGGGTGACAGGGCTCGAGAAAGGTGAAAAAGATTGCTCTATGATGCCGTTCTCCAGCATTTGTTGTATTTGGTTACGGATTTCTTGTTGGTCACATATCGGAACACGATATGGACGTAGGGTGATTATTTTTTTGGAATTCGTGGGTATTTTTACTGGTGGAATACGTAAGCATGGTACGTTGAATTTGTCCTGTGAAAAAATGTGAGTGTACCTTTGTAGAAGTGTTGTGAACTGTGGTGTATAGTGAGTGTTAGGTGTTGTGTTGTAGTATGCATGGGGTAAAGGGTTTTGTTGTGTATTAGTGTGAGTGTCGAGTTCGTTGTGTGGGTTGGTCATGTGAGAGTTGTGTAACGGTGTGTGATCACCTAGGTTTTTGGTATGCGAGTTATCCCGCTGTGTGGGTGCGTTTTGGACAGGTTCATAAGTTGAAGTTGTTGTGGTTTGATTATTTGAGGGCATGTAAAAAGGGCAATTGGCTTTAGTGAAAAAGGGGCATGTAGATAAGTGGGGTTTTCTCAATGAATGCACGCAATGGTTGTCATAGGCGGATAGTTGGGATGTGGGGAAAATTTTTTGTGACATCGCCTGACATTGCCAGTACGTGCATACATTGGACACATGATTAAAATGGTAGGAAAGGGTAGACAATGGGGCGCCCAGCTGGAGTATAGTGCATTTATTAAAATCTATGGTTAATCTGAATTTATGGAGGCTATTGATACTAAGAATTCCGAATGGCAATGGTGCATTCACTACATGGAAATACTCCTTTCGTGATATTTGTCCTATTGTCAGTGGGATAGATAGTTTACCCATGGTTTTTGCAAATCCGTTTAGGGTTTGGAGGTGTAGTGAGTGTCCCTCAAGGGTTAAATTAGGCAGGTGGGTTTTTAGCATATGATAAATATTATATGGCACTATACTCAGGCTGGCGCCTGTATCAATTAAAAAGGGGCATGATACATTAGGGGCTAGAAAGAGTTTGACAGTCAGTTGGTTTAGGGATCCTACCTCAGTCTCGAAAGGGCTGTCCGGCTGAGGCGTCTCTGGCTTGACTTGGTTGTGATGAAGTCGGAACTGGTGATTTTGGGACCGTTTGCACTGTCCGGACCTTTTCGTGGGTCGTCGGGATTGGTCGACGTCGGCATTCGCTGTGCCAGTGTCTCGCGCCGCAGAACTTGCAGTTGGATGGCGGAAGAGGTGCATTCCATGCACCTGGGCTTCGGGATGTGCTGTGGTACGGACCCGACATTGTGGGTGGTTGATCTTCTCTGGATCGCGTTGCCGGTACACTGGGCCCGTGGATCCGCTGTACCAGTCGGAACCACTCTCCTAGGTTCTCGGGAGGTACTACGCGGACTAGGCGCTGGTCGTTGAATGGCAGTCCTTCTGTCAGCGTCTCTAGGATTACCTCTTGTGGAAGTCCTTGTTGCAATCCCATGGCGGTTTTCTCCCGGTAGTAGGTCTCTAAGTTGGCTTGTCCAGTGAGTTTCATGGCGAAATATTTCGCAAAGGACGCTTCGTTTGACTCAGGGTAGAGATCTAGGAGGATTTGTCTCACCTGGAAATAACTCCGGTCGGCCAGCCGAAGTTTCCTGAAGAGTTCCAGGGGTTGTCGCACCAGGTAGTTTGGTAGGCGCAGTAATTTTTCTTGTTCTCCCATGGATGCGTCTTCCATTTTTCGGTCGAACGTCTGGAAAAACTGTGTCGCGCTGTATGTGCCGTCGAAAGGCGAGATTGCCGACTCCGCTCCATCAGAAATTTTTATTCGCGTCAGGAGCGTTGACAACTGGTTGACGGCGTCCGCTAGGGGCGCAGTTGTCTCGCTCGTCTCTCTTACTTCCTGCCTCCCTTCCGTTGTTGTTTCCATCGGGCCGTCCGATTTTACGCCTATGGGATCCTGATTTAATTCCATCTCTTTATCCTGTCGACTTAACCGTTCTGTGGCAATATCGTTGCGGGGTTTCTTGTTGTTGGATGCGAATGGTGAGATTTGGTTGAAGCGCAGCCGTTTGAGTGGAAGTTGCAGCATACAGTTAGGAATAATCAGGACACGTGATTGAGTTTGAAAATAAAAGGCAACTGTGTTGGAGGGAAGAAAGCTTGAGAGGAGATGAGCGATTTGACTTATTAATTAGTTGATCACATGGCGATGATGAAATGAGCGGAGAGAGATATCTCTAGAGTAGATGTTACCTTGTTGGAAGCGAAGGAGCCCTGTCCGAACTCGGCGAGAGCCAGTGAACCCTGTAGGTGTTGTTCCTATGAGAGCTCAAGCGTAACTACTCATTCTTGTTTTCCGATTTAACACCAAGCCTCAGTTTCTCTCTGATTGGTCGAGAGATGTCACATGATCTTTTCCTATTGGTTGACCTACTTAAGGTACTGTCTTTTGATTGGCCCGCGGTTTCCTTTGATATTAGTTACGCCCGGCTTGGGTCAGGAAGTCTCGTGTTTATTTGACTTTATTTACTTCCGCGGCTATCAAAATACAACCTGCTTTGTCAGGAAGTATTGAATGCTAGCTTTAACATTTATAACTTCTGGTCATTAGAGACGTCCTGTTTTGTCAGGAAGTATTGAGTGTATCTTGGCTAAAATAACTTCTGCGGTCACTAGAGACGTCCGGTCTCTGCCCCTGCAATATTGACACAGGGGTGCCCAGAATAGTCGTGCCAGCCTTAGGTCTACTTCCTATATCTTAATGCTACTTGCTTCCCTCCAGTTACCTTGTTCTTTATTAAGTCTTCGAAAATCATACATGGTACATACATAGTGGGTCGGGGTTGCATTTAATTATATACAAATTATGACATATATAAATGAATGTTTGTATGTTTGTTTGTTTGTTTGTATGTCCGGTATACAAATTCGCAGTAGTTCACTAATTCAAACCAAAATTTCCATACATAGGTAAAAAAATACGGGGAAGACGATAGGCTATTTTAAAAATATATATAAATCAATTATTAAAACTATATACTCAAATTATTCTACTTAGCTCACGAGCAGCGCCCTCTAGAACGCGGGCGATCTGACGGCCGCGCGCGCCCGTTGGCTGCCGGCGAGCACGTGACTTCCCTGTGCGCGCGCACAGTTTTGTATAGTGTTTGAATAGAACATTTAATCGGGTAAACCCGGGCGTTGCCCGGGTCATTCGTCTAGTATATTATATATATATACTATATGTATATATATAAATATTATATATTATATATGACATTCGTATTAGATATTTTCAATAAAATAATGAAAGTAATTGAAAACTGCGAAACAAAAATTATAATTTTGAATTTATGAAAAGGCCACAACTTGGTCAAGAAAAGGCCACATGCGGCCTTAAGGCCGCACGTTCGCCACCCCTGCGTTAGACAAACCTTAACTCGGGTAAAACCCGGGCGAAGCCGGGTACATCCATACAAGAATAATGTTACAATTCCAAGGCAAGATACTATTCCTTTAACTTCCAATTACCGAGGGAAACAATTAATATTGATTTTATTCAACTTATCGAGTATTTTCAAGGGACCGGGAAAAAATGTTCACTTTATCGAGAGATTCGTTAGACAAACCTTTACTCGGGTAAAACCCGGGCGAAGCCGGGTACGTCCGCTAGTATTTATTAAAAAACAAAATAGGCATATGGCGTCGTTTGGACCGAATCCTACTTCCATCAGGCTTCTGCGACCGCGTCACCCACTACCAAACCATCGACTACGCCTACTCAGACCACCGTGCCGAGCGGATCCAAGTGAGAAAACCAGCTCCTACAAGATTTCCCGTCATTGGCAAGCTGCTACAGTCAAATCTGTTTTATGATCGAACAAAAACGTTTATCGATGAAATATCGGAAAACCTAGCAAATACTTCACACCCGATGTTATTGTAACAATAGCCCAGGATCAAAACAGATCTGTCGCGGAGATACGATCACTCGCACCTGCCGTCGCCGAGTCCGGCGGTGGATAGATCAAGAGAGCAAGCCTCTTTTTGAGGCGTAGACTGGAGGACGACACTGTACGCTCCTACTATCCTTCCTTGTCAGACCTCGAGCGTTCCCTCCAAGCCAGACCTCGCTCCTCTTCCACCTTCACAACGACGACGGCAACGCCATCTCCGGGGGCCAGCTTAGAGGTTTCCTTCTGGATCGCTTTAGTAGTCGCTTCGCCCATGCTCCAAGCTCGAAGGAATCCATCGCCGACTTCCTAGCTGAAGTGAGCCTTGGAGTTCGACGAGTGGGACCAGCTCTTTCTCGCCGATATCTACCGCGACCAGATAACGGCAGCCTTCCACAGTCTGCCAAACGGCCATGCCTTGGGATGAGACGGATTGCCTTGCGAATTTGTCAAAGTCTTTGAGGATTTATTTTCAGAATTCTTTGGCAAGTCTTCAAAGCTTCTTGACTCTGTGGGGCCTTGCCTCCATCCTCAAGGCGCACGGTGGTCCGGGTCTACAGGCATTCCTACCGATCAGCCTACCAACGACCTACTACAGGATCCTCAGCAGCGTGCTCAAGGGACGTCTGCGTCGTCATCTGCCAAACCTCATGCCCGAATGTCAGACCTACGCCGTTCCGGGATGGTCATCCTTCTGGAACATTGCGCGAGTTTCCGACAAAGTCGCCTGGGTAGTGAGACATGCACCGCTGGCTGTCATCTCTCTGAACCTGAATTCGGCGTTCGACAGCCTGAGCAGGAGCTACCTGTTCGTCTTGTTGGATAAACTATCCTACCATCTGCCTTTCTCGGGTGGGTTGCTGTCCTCTACAGGGAAGCAGACGCCGCCATCCGGATCGGAGATGTATATACCAAGGCCTTCCCGCTTCTCAACGGGGTGAGGGTCTAACCACGACCCTCTCTACTCTGTGATAAAATTTAAAATTAGGATATTTAAAAATCATCAATTAAAGGATAAATATTGATTTAAAAATTAACAAATAAAATTAACATGATGGAACCTGACATCTTGGGGTCTGCTTGGAGAAGGTGCAGGGTTCGTGGTGGAACTCGTGTTATACCTGAAGATGTGCCACCGTGATCAGCCACCATGAGACTACAGGTCTGTGGCATGCCCATAGGGATGGGGCGGTTAAGTAAAGTCCAGGCTGGACTCTGGCTTGGTGCTGGTGCGCTCAAGCCAGCCACCATAGGTCAATGTGGCTCGACCATAAGGAAGGGGCGTTTGAGTCTATCTCAGACTCTAGCATGGTGCTATGAAGACTGAAGGTGTCAGGCTCCATCTATGCCTCACAGCTATCAGAGCTTTGCAGCTTTGAGGGGGGAAGGTTGGGACATGGTTAGGTTAGTTTGGGTTTGGGATGAATGTGTCCGTTCCAAGTGCTTTTTTAATACCCATATACATGCATTTCATTCCTCCTGCTTAAAAGGAAGAATAACACAAGGATATTGAGTCATACAGGATATTAAGTCTATATTGAATAGAGGATGTCACCCCCAAACATGGCATGGCTTTGTTTGTGAAGAGTAGGCCTTGAGGTTTTGTTTCATAATGATATTTTAAACGAGTTGAATCGTTGCTGTCCAAAAGGAATTTAGGCAGGCTCAGCAATTGAGACTAGGCGCAGTATGGTACTTAATTTCAGTTCTGCCATCTTTAAATTATCCACTTAAAATTTTCCAACCATTAGGAAACCTCGTGACCACTGTATGCCACGATTCACTCAGAACCTCCCTAACCCAACCTTGACAACACCAAGCCAGAGTCTGAGATGGACTCAGACGCCCCTTCCCTGTGATCGAGCCACCTCACCCATGGTGGCTGACTTGATCTCTTCAACAACAAGCCAGACTCCATCATTCTTATTTCTATGGGCAAGCCACAGACCCATGGTAACTGATATCACCATCTTCAGGCAGAACCCCAGCTACACCATGCGCCCTAAACTTTCCCAAGCTGACACCAATATGTCCAGTTCCCACGATGTCCATTTACATGTCTTTTAATATAATATCCAATAGTTTTTATCCATATTTGTTTTTTTGGTGATTTTTTTCTTTAACATATTTTAATAGAGAAGGCTGATGATAGCCTTGGGAGTGAGTTCAGCAACACTAAAGCAAGTAAGCGTGATATTTACATTAATATTATTTCCCTTGGAAAGCGGAGGGAAGAGAAAAAATAGGGGTTACTAAGCAGGCTTGGCTGAGGCGCTGGCCGCCCTTTCCCAAACCTGGACATGGATTGCTGACTATTAAGAAAGGTAGGTGACGGGATGGGTTGGCATAGTACTCTTTATTTATTTTTTGTGTATATATATTTCAATCCTCCCTTTGAATCTTATATATAATTTTTAAATCCTTTTTGTTTATATATATTATTTTGTGTACATTTAAAGTGTTTTTATTAGTCTGAATATTTTTTTGCCGAAAAGGAGTGCTTAATTCATCCTTTAATACTATTTGCTAGCCTGTACAGCTTTAGGTCTCTACATGTGCCATAGATGAATGAATTTGTGATGTGCTTTTCTGTAGCCACTGACACCCAATTTGTAGACATGTAGAGATCTAGAAACAGTATTATTATAAAGGTAACAGTTAAAAACAACCAAAATGGAAAACCATCTCAATCGTCGATTTTAACATGTTGGGGCACGTTTTTGTAACCATACCCCAACAGAAGGCGTATGTATAATCAACATCAAATGGATACATGGCTTCCCTCCCACATAGACTTATAGACCACCTTTTTGCCCAGAAACCTAGACACTTGATGACACCAGACTTCCATGCCGAAAGCTGATGCCTGGTGGAGAAGAAGACACCAGTGACATCCAGAGACATCCGCGCTGGAAGCTGTTGTTCCATATGTACATATATTCCCCTCATCTAAAATTTAGGTAGAGGTGACCAGAAGAAATGGAGAAGGAAGATCTCTAAAAGACTGAGCCTTATAAAATATCCTTCCCGAGAAAGGGAAGCGTTATATTACAGTTCAAGTGAAAGGGGCCTGTGTCGATTTTTAGCTAAGACGGGGGGGGGGGCGATATATATACCGTCCCGAGAAAAGGGAGGATCGTATTACAGCCCATGTGGAGGAGGCCTGGGGTCTGATGAAATTTTACACTAGTGCCGTGGCTGTTTCCCTCTTTAGATTTTTTTTTGTTTTGGCAATACGATATGTTCTATTTTGATGGGAGAGGCCTGGGGCGTCGGTGAAATTGTATACTGGAGACGTTAGCCATTTTCATTGGTGCTCTCTTTCGACGAATGAAAATGCCGACCAATAGAAACTTTGGCGCGGCCAGCGAATGAAAACGGAGAGAGGCAAGGATAAAAGGAGGTTTTCTTGGCTAAATCGGGGAGAAATAGAGAGAGTCGCTCAGTGACAGGAGAGATTCCGCCAGACGGGCCTGAGACGTAGAGGAGACCAGACCTTACCGCCGCTTTCGAGAGAAGGTAAGCCCCGCCATTATGGCCTAGCTCCCCCTTTTATTTTTGCGCATAGAAACTAATCTATTTAGATTTTGAATGGGCCCTAAAGGGCCTTAAGTAACTTCAAAGGAATGTTAGGGTTCATATATCTTATCTCGCTAGAATAGATGGAGATCTATGTTCTCCCCTATATATAGAAGAATCTGTAACCTTAAGTCACCTCTACCTAGATCATTATGTAAATAACACGTCTCGTTAGTATGAAATGTCCCCAGAATTTTGTCTGATCTGAATAAATATCTAGTATATAACTAATATGGAGAAATTTCCTTGTTCCCTCTCATACATACTTCATTCCTTGCCTTATGGTGCTACTCCCACTGTTTAAATGAAATGTTGTATGTTTCTTACCTATTTGAAGGGAATGTTACTAATAATCAAGTCTCCCATAAATTACCGGCCACATACATTGTCGCGAGTGTCTGTGTTTCAGTGTGTTCCATCATGTCTACCATTATACTATTCGTTGATTTAAATTTAATAAGACCCATGTTGCCTTAAACTCATTAGGTTGTTCTCTTTATGATTTTATTGAAGACCTTTGTTTTAGATATATTACAATTATTAATGTCAATAGTATAAGTCTATAGTTTGCTTGTTTTTATAGCTTATTTGTTAGATTCTGGAATAATCTTTATGAATAGAGTCCTTCCCATATATCCAGATGGTAACTTACTTATCGCATTTTGTTGAATCTTTATTATAAAAAAATATATATCGGGATTAAAGGATACCTGCATGTTTAATCAGATCTTCCTACCAATAAAATCTAAACCTGGTACTTCATGATATCTAATTTGAGATATTGATTTCAACTTATTATGCTTCAATAGAAGTGTTAATTTGGTCTTCTATATTCAGGATTTTTAGTTTCTAATAATAACATGTTCATCTTTATCTGAGATCTCCCAAAGTCGTTGGATGATCTCAAAGAACGTGACACAAAAATGGGCGCGTCACGGACCCGAGTCCGTTGGACTGTAGGGGCGGCAAAATGGATGGCGACCCATTCCAGCGTCTATTTTGATGAGAGAACCGACCACTATTTTACAGATCATTTAATTTATTGTAGGGACACATGTCGATAGTGCGTAACGGGAACTCAACACTTCTATGTCACACGCTATTCCGAAGATGGTAACGACGTTGTTACCAAAATGTCACACTTGAATATTTTAATAAGGAAATTTTACTAAGTCACATCTTACATGCTCCATTCCCATATGTCTAAAAACAGGAGGAGTCCAACAACGTCGCCCGCCGCGGGGCTCGAATTTAGTATACATTTCATCCTGAATACTTTAGAAATGTATACCTAGTGAAAAGCCATACTATTTAATTATTTAATTAATTAAATTGGTGAAGTAGTCTACACCCTGAGTTAAGAGTCTATATCTAAAGTGACTTACAAAAATTTCCAGCGGGCTTACTTAAGGAATGTCATGTTGTTGCCTTGAGATTTCCCGCTAATATTAAGAGCTATTCATAGCGCCCTTTCAGTTTTCTAGCCACACCTACTGCTATGATTTTAAATCGTGAATTTTAATTTATGCTTTCTGTTTCACTGGCATTTTATCAGGCAATGAAAGTTAAGTTGAGGCGATGTCTACCGCATCTCTCGCCGCTGTCTTTTACGATTCACATTGTTTGTGGCAAAGCCTTAATATTATCATTGATTTCTGATATCAAAGTAAAACGTTTATGGGGATGAGTATCTTTTATTCTGGTCTTCTCAAGCTTTCGAGCTTGTCCGCCCTTCTACAGGAGAAACATATACAATATATCAAGAAAATATAACGTCGCCTGATGCTAAAACTATTATGATTCTATGTACATATATATATATATATATGTAATACGATGCTGCAATTGTTATTACACTATAATATTTGTTGTATTACACTATTGTAGAATTCTGTCGACTTAACCGTTCTGTGGCAATATCGTTGCGGGGTTTCTTGTTGTTGGATTTGAATGGTGAGGATTGGTTGAAGCGCAGTCGTTGAGTGGTAAGTGAAGCACACAGTTAGGAATAATCAGGACACGTGATTGAGTTGGAAAATAAGAGGCAACTGTGTTGGAGGGAAGAAAGCTTGAGAAGAGTTGAGCGATTTGACTTATTAATTAGTTGATCACATGGCGATGATGAAATGAGCGGAGAGAGATATCTCTAGAGTAGATGTTACCTTGTTGGAAGCGAAGGAGCACTGTCCGAACTCGGCGAGAGCCAGTGAACCCTGTAGGTGTTGTTCCTATGAGAGCTCAAGCGTAACTACTCATTCTTGTTTTCCGATTTAACACCAAGCCTCAGTTTTTCTCTGATTGGTCGAGAGATGTCACATGATCTTTTCCTATTGGTTGACCTACTTAAGGTACTGTCTTTTGATTGGCCCGCGGTTTCCTTTGATATTAGTTACGCCCGGCTTGGGTCAGGAAGTCTCGTGTTTATTTGACTTTATTTACTTCCGCGGCTATCAAAATACAACCTGCTTTGTCAGGAAGTATTGAATGCTAGCTTTAACATTTATAACTTCTGGTCATTAGAGACGTCCTGTTTTGTCAGGAAGTATTGAGTGTATCTTGGCTAAAATAACTTCTGCGGTCACTAGAGACGTCCGGTCTCTGCCCCTGCAATATTGACACAGGGGTGCCCAGAATAGTCGTGCCAGCCTTAGGTCTACTTCCTATATCTTAATGCTACTTGCTTCCCTCCAGTTACCTTGTTCTTTATTAAGTCTTCGAAAATCATACATGGTACATACATAGTGGGTCGGGGTTGCATTTAATTATATACAAATTATGACAGATGCGCCCCCTACATGTGAAGAATTCAAGAAGGGGTTAGCCTGAGAGAATTCTGTAAAATGAAAAATAATTTTGTGGGAAAATTAGTTGTGGGTATTGAGGGGCTATATACAAGCATTGTTGGTGACATAAAAGTAAGATAGAATGGGGTTGATGATATAGGTTGAGTATAATTAATAGAAATCAAAAAATTTTTTAATTGTAAGAAATCAATGAATGTTATGGTACATAGTGGGCAAAAAGAAAATGCGCCTAAACGAATTCTACTCGAGATAAGAAATGATATCGAGGGAGTTCTATTAAGGCTTTTGAAATCAAATGAAAATAATATAAAAATAGTTGAATGAAATCAAAATTGAATGTGTTTGGCTGAAAAAGAAAAATATTTTGTTGCATGATGACAAAGACAACTGCTTAGTTACTTTTTTGCTCGACTTTTGAGAAAAGAAATCGAGGAAATTTCATAAGGCGCTTTGAAATCAAAACAAAATAAAATAAGAGTAGTTGAATGAAATCAAAATTGAATGTGTTTGGTTGAATGGTGAGAAAAAAAAAAGAAAAATGCCTAACCATATTCTAGCTCGAAATTGGGAATGAAATCGAAGGAATTCTATTAGGTCTTTTGAGAAATCAAAAATAAAAATAAAATAAAAGTTTTTTGAGCGAAATCAAAGTTGAGTGCTTGGTTGAATGGTGAAAAAAAAAAAGGGAAAATGCCTAATTACTTTTTTGCTTGAATTTTGGAAAGGAATTCGAGGAAATTTCATAAGGTCTTTTGAAATCAAAATAAAATAAAATAAAAGGTTTTTGAACGAAATCAAAGTTGAGTGCTTGGTTGAATGGTGAGAAAAAAAAGGAAAAATGCCTAACCATATTCTATTCGAGATTGGGAATGAAATCGAAGGAATTCTATTAGGTCTTTTGAGAAATCAAAAATAAAAATAAAAAGTTGGAAGAAATCAAAGTGAATGCTTGATGCATGGTGAGAAAAAAAAAGGAAAAATGCCTAACCATATTCTAGCTCGAAATTGGGAATGGAAACCGAGGGAATTTTATTAGGGCTTTTGAGAAATCAAAAATAAAATAGAAATAAAAAGTTGGACGAAATCAAAAATAATAAAAAGTTGGGAGAAATCAAAGTAAATGCTTGGTTGCATGGTGGGGAAAAAAAATGTTTTGTTGCATGGTGAGAAAAAAAAAGAAAAGAGAGAATGTTTTTGTAAATAAAATGAAATATAATATCCAATTTTGAAAGAAAACCAATGAGTTTTTGTTGATTGGAAACTATGATAACATAACTAAGTGGTTAATATATTATAATTAATGATTAAAAGTGATGTTAAGTCGAATAAATTGATAAATTGATTAAATATTTACATTTTTGATTGAGAGAAAATAATGAAAATGATTAATATGAAAAATAAGGTGTATTGGTTTGAACCCTATGGTATCTACATGCCCTGATCTACATGTATTGGTTGCTCCATTTTGCCCTATAAATGTTTTACTTGCTCCATTATGCCCTATAAAATTTTTGTCTCGTCTGTAGCGACACTTAGGTGAAAAACGTGATTCTAGCCCTCAAGTGCGTTTATGCTGTGTACAGGAGACATGGAAATCTATATAACCTTTATGTGTAATTTTTTGTCTTTGTGTGTGTGTTGTGAAAAATGTTAGAAGTCGGTTGTGTAAGAGATGTGTGAGCTAGTTCTGGGTGTTGTTTCGTGGATGTGGAGTTGGATGATAAAAATCGATATGTAGACTCGAACTGGAATCCAAAAAATCGGTGGCATAGAGAAATTTGTGGCTGGGGAGAGCGGTGACCTAATTTGGATGAGCGGGGCTTTGTAATGAGACGCCGGAAGCGGGACTCGGGGACGCGAGGTCCGGTCTAAACTTATCCACCCACTGTTTGCGTAATTGGAGTCACGGCGACGTCCTTATTCTTCGCGGGAAGACATCTGCCTTGCTTCTACATTTCCTGTCGGCCTAATTGTTTTTTATAATTGAATCTTTTACTTTCGGCATTGGTTGCGTTGCGTGTGTGATATGTTTTGTGTACGAAATTTTGTTTTGTTTGTGGGTTTTACTTGTTTGACGATGTCTTGTGTCATGTTCTGTCAATAACATTGTGGAGAGATGAGTTGGTGTAATTTCGACATTATTTGTATTTTGAAAATCCGGACGTTGTATCCATTTATTAAATCGAATGGTCGTTGTGACTTTAGTAAAAAAAAATGCCATTCAGTGATATTAGGGTGGAATTGAGTGAAAAATGAGGTTTACGACGTGAACACGCTTTGAGTGGAGATGTGTCACAGGTGTGGTGAAAAGGCGTCTGTGGCCTGAAATGAAAAGTTTTGTGGGGTGACCTGTGACACGAATCGAAAAAAAAAAAATTTGTGAATGAAAAGGTGTCACGCGAAATCCTTGTTTGTTCAAAACCTAACCTGTTCTCACTATGAACAACAAATTTATTAAAGTCATATATCGAAATTTCTATTGTTAGTGTATATGGCATCTTTTAAGGTGAACAATTTTTTATTGTTTTGTGTAGACGAGATGATTGTTACTAACGACGGTGCATGCGTTTGTTGGTCGTTGTTGCCTTTTGGCGCGAGTGTCGCGCTTGTTGGGCGGGTTGTGCGTGTTTGTTAGCGTGAAAACCGTCCTTTGGATGGATGTTGTCGGTGTATTGTTGTCGCGAATGTCGTGATTGTTGTTAAATACGTTTGTGGGGTTGTTGTGAGGTACACTTTTATGTTGTGGCGTCGTATGGTCATGCATAGATTTTGTGTGGTAAGTGTGTGAGCTGTACTGACACGTTTTTTTGGGCATGGTGAGGGTTGAAGCCTTTGTGGCTTGTATTTGAGGGCATAAAGTATTGATAATTGGGTTGAGTGATAAACATGGTAGTGGGGTCAATGAATGCAGGCAAGGGTTGTCCTGTGTGACAAATTTGATTGTAGTGCAAGTCCTTTCGGACAGGTTTGGCCTAGCCCGTGCGTGCATTCATTGAGTACAAAGGTTAGATATGGTTAAAAGGGGTAGGTAGCTAGGTAAAAGTTCAAAGTCAATTCCTTGACGGCATAGGATGGGTGCCTACCTCAGTTCAACAGGTCTCCTTTGGGACGTCTTGGTTTGGAGTGGTTGGCTTGGCTCGGGACTGCTCGCACCGTCCGCGAAATTGAAGTGAAGTCCGGTACTGGAAGATCATTTTGGGATCGTTGGGGCTGTCCCGGATCGCGCGGATTGGTTTCGGGGACTGTGTACGGCATGGCGGTGGTTGAATCCTCGGTGGTCGGTGTCCGGCCTTGGTGACACTCGCCTGGGGTTGGTGGGGGTTGTGTCCGTCGTCCTCCCCGGGGAATGACGCTCCGGAATTCCGTCTCACTTTGTGGGGCGTTGACACGTCGGATGGCCACGGTCATCTGCCATATGATGGCCGCTAGAAGGCGCCTGGTCGCTTCTCTTCTTGTCCGCTTCTTTTCCGCTGGTTTTGTCATTGCCTTTTGATTTGTTGGTGTCTGGGCTAATTTCCATCTTGATCCTGATTAAGTTCCATAATCTTTATCCTGTCGACTCTGTGTAATACGATGCTGCAATTGTTATTACACTATAATATTTGTTGTATTACACTATTGTAGAATTCTGTCGACTTAACCGTTCTGTGGCAATATCGTTGCGGGGTTTCTTGTTGTTGGATTTGAATGGTGAGGATTGGTTGAAGCGCAGTCGTTGAGTGGTAAGTGAAGCACACAGTTAGGAATAATCAGGACACGTGATTGAGTTGGAAAATAAGAGGCAACTGTGTTGGAGGGAAGAAAGCTTGAGAAGAGTTGAGCGATTTGACTTATTAATTAGTTGATCACATGGCGATGATGAAATGAGCGGAGAGAGATATCTCTAGAGTAGATGTTACCTTGTTGGAAGCGAAGGAGCACTGTCCGAACTCGGCGAGAGCCAGTGAACCCTGTAGGTGTTGTTCCTATGAGAGCTCAAGCGTAACTACTCATTCTTGTTTTCCGATTTAACACCAAGCCTCAGTTTTTCTCTGATTGGTCGAGAGATGTCACATGATCTTTTCCTATTGGTTGACCTACTTAAGGTACTGTCTTTTGATTGGCCCGCGGTTTCCTTTGATATTAGTTACGCCCGGCTTGGGTCAGGAAGTCTCGTGTTTATTTGACTTTATTTACTTCCGCGGCTATCAAAATACAACCTGCTTTGTCAGGAAGTATTGAATGCTAGCTTTAACATTTATAACTTCTGGTCATTAGAGACGTCCTGTTTTGTCAGGAAGTATTGAGTGTATCTTGGCTAAAATAACTTCTGCGGTCACTAGAGACGTCCGGTCTCTGCCCCTGCAATATTGACACAGGGGTGCCCAGAATAGTCGTGCCAGCCTTAGGTCTACTTCCTATATCTTAATGCTACTTGCTTCCCTCCAGTTACCTTGTTCTTTATTAAGTCTTCGAAAATCATACATGGTACATACATAGTGGGTCGGGGTTGCATTTAATTATATACAAATTATGACATATACATTAGGAAGTTTTGCATATTATTTGTTTTCTTAAGACACAATTTTTTTTTGGTTAAGGTATTTATACATATTCTACTATTGTTTGCTATATTCTATGAATTATCTTATAGGTTAGAAATTCTATTATTTAAGTAGTTTTATAATAGTTATTGGCTATTACATATAAGTTACTTATATTATTGTTGATATTATTAGCTGGTACTAGGATATATTGTGTTATATGTTTCGGGCAAATCTATTTTCTATTAATGCTATTATGTTTTCTGAATAATAGAGAATCAATTATAAGCCTTTGATATTTGCTGTTTATGTTATTGTAATGTATTCTAGGTTCTCCTAATGCGAAAGTGTGACCTGTTCCTTTGCAGTATTGGAAAATTAGAGACCTATTGTCTTGATTAATAACGTTGCGTCTATGTTCATATATTCTATTGCTGACTCTCCTTCCTGTCTCCCCTGCGTATTTGGCTTGGCAGCTGTTACACTCTACGGAATATATTGCCTTTTATTTTCTGTTTTGGTTAGTGGGTTTTATGATAGTAGGATTATTTTTAGATAGTGGACTTTTATGGTGGAGCCTATGTTAGGGGAATTACAGTAATATGTTTGGATGCCGGAGTTTCTTAAGTAGTTGGCTATTCTTATAGATGTTTGTGAGTATGGAATGTAACATATCGCCCTATAGATATTTTGTGGTTTTGTTTATTGGGTTATTGATAGTTATACTTTTGTGGAAATGTTGTAATATAAAGGTGGTTTGGTATCCTGCTTGCTGGACATTATTTATAATGTTCTGTGTCTCAATCATTTTGAATTCTGTTGCGAGCACCATTGATTACAATTTCTTTATTTTACTTTCTCAAATTATTATATACAGTATGAGAAATGAGGTTGGATTCCCATGGTTCAAATTTAGAACAGTGATCAGTGTTTTACAGTAGTCTACTGAAATGACTTAGAATTTTTTTTCGTCATAGCTCTGATATGATTTCTCACAGCAGAGGTGAGTTCTGATAATTATTGCCGGCTACAAATTTCTTAACTTTATTTTATAGCGCTTTCTATCAAGCTATGCTAGCCTGTACATCCAGATTAGGGCTAGCATCGTAAGAGACAGTTAATCGATTTTTCTCCAGCGCATAGTGGATTGGGAGAGTGACAAATACATGAGCTTTAAGATGAAAGTAGAATTGAAGAACCAGTTAGCATACCCGTGAAGAGAGAAGTTCGATCACCATCTCTTCGTGAATTTTTTTTATTGAAATCAATAATGGGTAGGAACCTGGTTTTAACATTCCAATGGCAGAATCTCAAGGAATAGATATAGTGACCAATTTGCGCGAGTACTTTTAATCACTGTGGAACTATGTATTAACGTATGACAACTACCTGGGATATTCTTTAAATGTTCAAAGGAAAGGAGATGACTGAAGCGTGTGTCTGCAAGACAACTGAGATATCCCGAGGCACGCGTGGACAGCTTTAAGTTGTTGACAAGGCAGCAAAAAGCCACCTGTGTTAGAGACAGGATCTATCTAATAATGGGGGTATAGGAGACAGGAGAGTTTATCGAGGCTCGATTTTGACACTTGTATATAATGAGGAAATTAGCTGGATGCGAGTCCCTGTGCGGAGAAATATCACCTAAAGGCTGTGAATAAGGATTGATAAAGCCTGGACACCCGAGCAAAGATATTACATTGAATGTAATTCGGAACCTGTAGGCGTGAGGCGGTATCGTGGTTGATTTAGAAGGCTAGACACGCGAGAAGGGCGGCCCCCTTTGACGACGTTTTCTGCCAAGTTTGATCACTGGATGCCGATAGACCGCTTAAAGGATGTGTCCCCACATAGGGAATGTCATTGAAGATGTGCCAGCATGAAGAGAAGAAAAGTCGAGGACGAGATGACGTTTCCTAAAATTGACACTCAAGGTGATACATCTGGACAATAGATGAGGCAATGAAGTCCATCTAGAATATGGCGCTAAATTCCAGAACAAAAATGTGTATAGATCGAGCTGAGGTGACTCCTCCATACTAGATATACTCCTGTAAATTCTTAAATGTCCACAAATATTTCCACAGTGAGTTGTTCAAGTTGCACACATATCTCATGAGCCAGGAATGTAATTATCAGACTGACAGTAATAAGGAATAATATAAGATTGCTAACCCAGGAACAAACAAAACCCCTGATATGCAACACAATCCTACAAATTAATTTCCCTACCAAATTCACAGTGTATCATCATAACTCAACAGAAAACTCAGTCACAATTAGCATCTTAAAGAGCGAAATAACTTTGTCATTTCCCAGTCCAATATGCACCTGTTACTCCATAGACAGTGAACTTATAACCACATTTGATTTCGTTTCAGCATGTTGTAAGAGGGATGAACTTATGGAAATGCAGCCTTTAACTACTATGCCTCATACTGTATAAATACAAAAAGGAAATTTCTAATAACAGCCGCTAAGTCACAAAGGACACATATAGATGCTACAAAGAGCATTGATCTAAGATTATTATCCACCCACATGAATGAACATGTACCTCTCCCATTTCCTTTCTCTTTTGGGCCATGAACCCATCTTTCACCCCTCGGTTCCCTGCCCCCATTAATACATGAGATTCTCTTCTCCAATCCCCACTACTAATCTGGAATATTTCAGACAGCAGACTGAGAGAGAACCATGCACCCTGGAGATGATGTAGTCAAAGTAATGGCGCTGTAGAAAGGCTCAACAGAACAGTAATTGAATCTTTGCGTAGGTGCGAGGCAGGTTCTAATTGGGATGACATCTTACCCATGGTAGCTTTAGCTATCAGAACCACTGAACATTCTAGTACAGGATTTACGCCAGCGTAACTCGTCTTCGGACATGAGCTGAGGCTCCCGCAACCCTTTCAGGAAGCGGGACAAAGTCCTGTAAGCGAAGATTTGATTGCTCAAACGGCAGCCTTCTACGAGCGGGAACTAACAGAGGAGGTCGAGAAGATAAGAGAGGTAGTAAGGCAAACCTACTTGAATGAACAGGAAGAAGCTAGGATTAAGTTCGAAAACAAAAGGCTGAGAACTTTCAATAACGGGGACTTAGTCCTAGTGGAGAGAATGCATGAGACGAAGGGGCGTCACAAATTTGAGCCAAGGTATGGGGGTCCATATGAGGTACTAAAAAGAGCTGGTGATACTGTATATCTCTTGAAGAATCTAGAAACTGGGAATTTGGATAAATACCATATAGATAGGTTAAAACAATACCATATACCAATTAGGATTTTCCCCACAGAGGAGGAGGAGACTAGTGATGGTAATTCAAGTCAAGGTTCCAGTGATGAAGATCATTGGATTCATCTTACAGGTCCAGCTTATCTCCCTAATAGGTCTGTTAATGTAGTGGTTCCACAAGGGGTGACAACCAGAGCGAACTCAGAAGTAATGAGACGAGGGGAAATTGACAGAGTTAGTGTGGACAGTTTAACTTTACGCAGGTCTACAAGGGTGAAAAGGCCCACACAGTGTAAATTCTGCTCAGACTGTCGCCACTAACTAGGATTTTGGAGTGTGTACGGAGAATCATCTCAATAGAATGAGAAGCTTAGAGATTCCAACCTTTTTTTTTTCTTTTAAACCTTTTTTTTTTTTCAAGGTAAAACTTCAATAGGATTTTTTTTTCTATACAAACTATTTCTTGTTAAATCCCGAGTTTCAAAGACCAGTGAGAATAATGTATACCATTGTGAATTAATTATTTAGTGTATATCTGAAATTTTAGTTATTATCGGGAGTAATAGGTGAAGGAAGGTGTAGGTAATCACAACTTAGAGGGGGGCTATGTCTAAAACAACAAACCTAATAGGCATCCTATGGCTTGTGTTGGGTAATTTAGAAAAGAAACCCTATAATCCCTGGCTTTCAGGTAGTAGCTTTGAAATAGGTTTCTAATGAGGACATGAAAGGTCAATCTCTCAGAGTGAAGTTGTGAAGTATAGGGACCCTAAGCCAGGGGTAGAAGTTAAGTAGACCCAGACTGTAGTTGATCCTTGGAAAGCACTTGAGAATGTTAGTGTTGGGTAGTGAATCATAAACCCTATAAATCCATCTTTCAATAGAGTGTTGAGGTCGGACTACTGCAAAGGGGACAGACGCACGATGAAGTAGGAAGAAAGTGAATTCCCCCACGGTGGCTAGGGGAGTGACTCAATTCCGCTTTTATGAGGTGTCACGTTTAATGGTCCTTTATTCGCCATTATAATTTGTGTGTGTCTTTATAGAATTGTCGTGAATAGTCACTTAGTGTCAAAGCAAGGGCAGTTTTTGAAATTACATTTTTTTAGGTAGGTTAGCTTTCAATAGACGGAAACACTTCGTCTAGAATAACTGGGCAATCTCTGCCTACATGCCAATCTTACAGGACCTCCCGTCTGGAACACCCTCGTTCCAGCCACGCTAAAAGCGTCGAAACTACGGTGTCAGATCGGTTACCCAAGGTCGCGCCGTTATACCCCAGGCTATACGGCATGGCTAAAACAAATCCCCCATCCTGCATTTAGTTCCCAATTTGTTTTAATTTTATTATTTTTATTTGATTTCACATTGTGTCCTGAAAGGTGTTATTATTAGTTAGGGTCTATTGATATAGATAAATGAGTATTTTGGCCTTTGTAGCAGCTTTCAACCTTAGTTTGTATGCGTACCGCGAATGATAGGGGGGAGGGTGTATGAATGAGTTGGTGCAATGAATGTAGAAAAAGGTTAAAAACTATTATATTGTGAGCCCAAATTACATTAGAATAGGGTTAAGGACTTTAATAGGATCGATTTTTTTTTTGTTAGAACGAGAAGCCTCAAACAGGACAACTACAAACTCTATCTAGATAGAAAATATTCGCTCCCTTTTGTTAGGTTCCTCGTTAGAGGATATAATTTCTTTTGATTTCCTTTTATTTTAATTTAGCTTGAATTCTAAGGATTGTGGATAAATGATCCCTATCCCGACCCTCAGACTTGGAGATAGTGGAAGGCAGGGATCAAGCCGACAGCCCACTCATCTCCTCCTCGCAAGAGGAAGCGAAGAGGTATAGATTGAATTTTATGCAGGATGGGGGATTTGTTTTAGCCATGCCGTATAGCCTGGGGTATAACGGCGCGACCTTGGGTAACCGATCTGACACCGTAGTTTCGACGCTTTTAGCGTGGCTGGAGCGAGGGTGTTCCAGACGGGAGGTCCTGTAAGATTGGCATGTAGGCAGAGATTGCCCAGTTATTCTAGACGAAGTGTTTCCGTCTATTGATTTTTTTTTTTGGTACCAGTTTGATCCCCCATAGCCAGCGGAAGTTTCTTCTAATAAAGGATTCGCCCTGCCATACGTTTTGTTGGAATGAATTCGAGCATAAGACCGATTCGAGAGGCAGAATAAGTAATTATTAGGACCTTCAACGAGTTTAAACTCGTTCCATGATAGGATAAGATTTTAATGTATTAGTTAACTATAAGGACCGCGAACGAGACGCCAGAACGAGCCAGTGAGTCAAAGTTTTAGAAGTGTTGTATTGAGGACAGTAGAATTAAGAGCAGTTATACAGGGAGTAGAATTCTGAAGGAATTTGTAAAAGAACCAAAATTTCAGATTGATAAAATTCAAACTTATAAGATGTAGATTTATAGGATTCAGGTCAATGAATAGAGAGTATATTAGTAGACGAAAGTAATATGAATTTCTTGGAAGGGGGAGGTAGCTGAACTGTACACACCCCAGAGGCAAGGTAAACGGAGCCACAAACAAAATAGTAGAAATTGATTAGTCGCTCTGCCAAAACAGAAAAAATTCTCTTCATACGGTTGTCACCCTAGATTTAAATGGACTGTGTAGTTTAATAGAGGTCTGGGCTATGTTCCATTTGACCAAGATTCTAAATGACGTTCCCATCTGGGTTGAGAGAGTATTGTAATTTGAGGAATCTAACACACAAGAGAGAACACACCCTCCAATAGGATCGGGATAGACGAATATTACCCAGTGACCAACTCATGATTCCAGACTGGATAAGATTGAAAACTTAACTGAGATACTAAACCTTGAACCCTCAGCGCACAAATATATATTATGTTTACATTTTCTTATTCAATATGTTATTATTTTTATATCATATATATTATATTATAGTCATATACTATTCATTTCAACAATTTTATTTTGATATTCATGATATTAATATTTATGTTAAATATTTAATTATATATATTTTGTCACCATATATAATCTTGTAGTAGTTTTCTTTTGTCATCTATCATGGGATGATTTTTATCACTTATATCTTAACATATTTAATCACTATCTACATGATATGATTACTTCAATATATATTATACTCATCATATAACATGGAAGGATTCATTTTATCATTACATATTTCGTGCCTTATTTAATGATTACTTTCATAATTTGTTTTCTGTAATTTTTTTTTTTTATTTAGCAAAAGTCATCATGTCATAGGCTAATCATTATATACCAAGATATTTCTTTCAGCTAACTATAATTATCCTTTCCTTTGATTGTATATATATATAACTATACCACACGAATGTCTTGATTGGTACTTAAATAAAGATACTGGCATGTTTTAGGAGTTGGACTAGTCAGTTATTTCTAAACGACTTCTTGGCGCCCAATATTTTTATATATAATATGTAATAGGGAAATGTTCTAACTGTATTGTTAACAGAAAGAAGGTAGCAATGAAACCAGCACACCAAGAGGCAAGGATGAGGTGAGAGGACTTACCACAAGGATGGCCTACTCCTCAAGGCCAAAGAAGAAAGTGGAAGGGTGGTATATATACCCATGAATGGTGAGACAGATGACCTTGCTTACTTCCATACATATGATATGACTGCCCCCCATAACCTATGTTGATAACAGTGTGCTGACAGAATAATAACACATAAAAACCCCTTTGCCAGGATGCACAATGCCCACTAATGTTCGGAATAATAAACATCTAGAATAGCATACCATCATTTTGATTAGCCTTATCTTCCCTATAGGTTTCGGTACATCTGGCTTCACCTAGTAATGGAAAATGCATTTTGCTAGAAATGGGCCTGCTTTCATAGTAACTGATGAAAGGCAGATGAATAATGAGTAGCACAAACGCATTTGTCCATTACTTGGCAGGGGGAGGATTGTTGGGGCACGTTTTTGTAACCATACCCCAACAGAAGGCGTATGTATAATCAACATCAAATGGATACATGGCTTCCCTCCCACATAGACTTATAGACCACCTTTTTGCCCAGAAACCTAGACACTTGATGACACCAGACTTCCATGCCGAAAGCTGATGCCTGGTGGAGAAGAAGATACCAGTGACATCCAGAGACATCCGCGCTGGAAGCTGTTGTTCCATATGTACATATATTCCCCTCATCTAAAATTTAGGTAGAGGTGACCAGAAGAAATGGAGAAGGAAGATCTCTAAAAGACTGAGCCTTATAAAATATCCTTCCCGAGAAAGGGAAGCGTTATATTACAGTTCAAGTGAAAGGGGCCTGTGTCGATTTTTAGCTAAGACGGGGGGGGGGGGGGGCGATATATATACCGTCCCGAGAAAAGGGAGGATCGTATTACAGCCCATGTGGAGGAGGCCTGGGGTCTGATGAAATTTTACACTAGTGCCGTGGCTGTTTCCCTCTTTAGATTTTTTTTTGTTTTGGCAATACGATATGTTCTATTTTGATGGGAGAGGCCTGGGGCGTCGGTGAAATTGTATACTGGAGACGTTGGCCATTTTCATTGGTGCTCTCTTTCGACGAATGAAAATGCCGACCAATAAAAACTTTGGCGCGGCCAGCGAATGAAAACGGAGAGAGGCAAGGATAAAAGGAGGTTTTCTTGGCTAAATCGGGGAGAAATAGAGAGAGTCGCTCAGTGACAGGAGAGATTCCGCCAGACGGGCCTGAGACGTAGAGGAGACCAGACCTTACCGCCGCTTTCGAGAGAAGGTAAGCCCCGCCATTATGGCCTAGCTCCCCCTTTTATTTTTGCGCATAGAAACTAATCTATTTAGATTTTGAATGGGCCCTAAAGGGCCTTAAGTAACTTCAAAGGAATGTTAGGGTTCATATATCTTATCTCGCTAGAATAGATGGAGATCTATGTTCTCCCCTATATATAGAAGAATCTGTAACCTTAAGTCACCTCTACCTAGATCATTATGTAAATAACACGTCTCGTTAGTATGAAATGTCCCCAGAATTTTGTCTGATCTGAATAAATATCTAGTATATAACTAATATGGAGAAATTTCCTTGTTCCCTCTCATACATACTTCATTCCTTGCCTTATGGTGCTACTCCCACTGTTTAAATGAAATGTTGTATGTTTCTTACCTATTTGAAGGGAATGTTACTAATAATCAAGTCTCCCATAAATTACCGGCCACATACATTGTCGCGAGTGTCTGTGTTTCAGTGTGTTCCATCATGTCTACCATTATACTATTCGTTGATTTAAATTTAATAAGACCCATGTTGCCTTAAACTCATTAGGTTGTTCTCTTTATGATTTTATTGAAGACCTTTGTTTTAGATATATTACAATTATTAATGTCAATAGTATAAGTCTATAGTTTGCTTGTTTTTATAGCTTATTTGTTAGATTCTGGTATAATCTTTATGAATAGAGTCCTTCCCATATATCCAGATGGTAACTTACTTATCGCATTTTGTTGAATCTTTATTATAAAAAAATATATATATCGGGATTAAAGGATACCTGCATGTTTAATCAGATCTTCCTACCAATAAAATCTAAACCTGGTACTTCATGATATCTAATTTGAGATATTGATTTCAACTTATTATGCTTCAATAGAAGTGTTAATTTGGTCTTCTATATTCAGGATTTTTAGTTTCTAATAATAACATGTTCATCTTTATCTGAGATCTCCCAAAGTCGTTGGATGATCTCAAAGAACGTGACACAAAAATGGGCGCGTCACGGACCCGAGTCCGTTGGACTGTAGGGGCGGCAAAATGGATGGCGACCCATTCCAGCGTCTATTTTGATGAGAGAACCGACCACTATTTCACAGATCATTTAATTTATTGTAGGGACACATGTCGATAGTGCGTAACGGGAACTCAACACTTCTATGTCACACGCTATTCCGAAGATGGTAACGACGTTGTTACCAAAATGTCACACTTGAATATTTTAATAAGGAAATTTTACTAAGTCACATCTTACATGCTCCATTCCCATATGTCTAAAAACAGGAGGAGTCCAACAAACACAACCAACGCGATACATTAGATAACCCAGGTTCCTGGGGCGTACAGAAGTATTCAACTACCTGGACCTAAGGAAATTGCTATGATACTTGTTGGCATTAATAGAAACGCCATTTCAGCAAATTTTGCTAAATTTAAGAAGTTCCCTACAAAAATAGTACGCAATTTTTCCATCCAAGTTCATTCTTCCCTACTTTCTCGAGGCTTAAGCGACACCCAAGATATATTACATCTTCTCTCACAACCAGTGATATTTCCTTGTTCAATTCACATAAGTAATGATGTTAAATTTTTTAATAATAGAATATCCCTTTGTTTAAAAATTCTTCATGGAAATGTGAAAAACAAAAAGAATGTACATTAAAGTAGGCCAAAGGATAAAAAGGTCATGGCGCAATATTAAAGCAAACAGCACCATTTACCCCACACAAAGGGGTGTCCAATAAGTTTTTATATATAAAAAAAAACAATATCCAGTTGAGATAATTACATTTGTGATTATACTATCATTCAATAATTTATTTGAATTTATTATATTCTTTTTTTTTTTGTAAATTAAGGTCAACGTAATTATTATTCAAAATATATGGGTATAATAAATTATTAAAAAAGAGACTTATTACTTTACTGCTTTTAATTTATTTTAATATTAAAATTTCACACATAAAACATTGTCATATAATGACCACTCATAGAAATCTGTATAGTAATAATTGTTGGTGGGCATTGAATTAAAATATTACCGCGCCTCGGAAGATCCTCATGGGCTACAATATCGCCTCAGCGCAAAGCTAATATTACCCATTAGAATGTGACTCATTTGATTTCCCCACATTCTTTTATTTAGTAAAGTATATGAGCTAGCGTCTTCCCCAACCATATCAATAAATAAATGTTGTATTTAAAATTAAAATAAATAATAAAGCAAAAGATTCATTTCAAAAGGAATTTCTTATTTCAAGTGTCTCGCTTTTCTACTGGTTCCACACTTGATAATCAAAACCTTTCCAAGACTTTTAAAAATAAAGAAGCTCATTATACTTTTTATCGCTTGTTTCAATTTTATTTTTAATAGATAACATTCAAACATCTTAAATTTTATAATTATTATTTTAAAAGATACAAAGCTAGGTTTCATAACAAATTTTCATTAATTAATAACTACTTATAGTAAATTGATTTGTAGGTTATTAAAAAATTAAATTAATAATATTATGTTTGGAACTTATATTTTAATATATGTAGTTTTTATCGTAGCTTAAATGATTTATTTTTTAATATTTAAAGAGAGAGAGAAACCTCTACATTTTTCAAATACAGATTCAATGAAATGTTTTGTAAAAAAAGGCGGGTCCTGAATTATAGAAGGTTAGGATGAAATACAATTTAAGTTTGACATATCTAAACTAGAGCATTGCTATTTTTACACATTCAGTAAATTCAATTGATTTGAAAACTCATTTGCATACTTTCTCTTTCAAAAGTATTTTAAAAAATATTACTTCTTGGGACCATATTGATCGTCAAAGTTTCTTAATAATACATTCGACAACTCTGTCCGAACTTATTTTTGCAATATTTGGTTAAGTTTGAATTTGATTTTTACTATTTCGTAAATAAATAATAAAAATAGTTTGAGAAATGAGAAATGCACATAATTAGTCACATATCTTTAGCCAAGTATCCTTTTGTTTTATAATAGTTCAAGAGAATATAAAATAACCGAAATGCCACGAATTGACTCTGGTACGAAATTTTATTTATTTAGAAATAGTGTTTTCCTCCTTTATAAAATCTTTTTGAATTATCTATATTTTGTGTTTACCTTTCAAATATGGCTCCGTAGGACCAAATATATTAAAAATACCCACATATAAAGATTTGGGCCATTTAATTATGATAACAAATCATTTGGTCCATTTAAATTTCGATGTTTTTCACCTATTAATTTGAGTAATTTACCCTTATTTAACATATATTTCGAAAGGAATAGATAATTGATCAATATAATTTCGTAAAAAGCAGTCTTTATTGTTATTCACTTTTTAATAATTAGAATGACATACCTTTTAAAAGCATCTATTGCCTTAAATTTTTCCATTACTCTTGAAAGTCAATAGAGCTAAAGGTGTTCAGTATGTATTAATTGTGATTGTATATATAGATATGGACATTTTATCCAAATGATGTAGATCATTTAAAAATAATCTTTGATAATTTTTAACTGAAAAAAAAAAATATTGTTTAAAATTACCATCAAGATATGTTTATATGAAGGCATTTTTTAAGATTGTACAAAGTAAAATTTGTTGTAATGTAAAAACAAATATGGATGCTCTTTTAAAAAAAGTGAAATTAATTTTGAAAAAAATTGAAGATATCCAAAGTATAATGGTCTATGGATGTGAAATGTAAGGTGAAGCTACCGTCAGTCTTTGGAACGATTTATATATATTAAGAAAGAGAGGGGGTCTGTGGAAGGATGGTCTAAACTGTTGGTTTTCAACCGCTACGACTCAGGTTCGATTCCTGCATTGGGCACTTTTTTTCTGATAAAAAAAAGAAAATGCTTCAATGGCTCCCGAATCTTGTAAAAGTCCAACCCCCCAGTGAGTGCAAGTAACCAAACGGGACTCTGGTGCATTTGTAAGTGCAAAAGTCAAACTGCTTTTCACATGTGTAGACATGTGGTGTACTTACAGTAAAAGCAGTCGCCTACTTCTACCCACCATGATTATCATGGCCTGTACCACGTGTACTAGGGATAAGCAAAAAAGAAAAGAAAGAGAGGCATCTGCTGTTTGTGAAATAAAAAGTTGCTGATCTGTCAGAATGAATATCAACTAAGCATTGATTGTTAATTATTCACCAATTGGCCAAGTATCTTGATTAATCAAGAAAGGCTAACCATGTATGTATTTCAGGCTATTGGCCCCTAGCGTGGTGCTAGCAGTACCTTACTGAGAAGACACTCTCACTAGAGGATACCTCTCTACAAAGGATAATTTCCTCATTGCCAAAATGATCAATTGTGCTATTTTGTAACTCTCCAGTGAGAGGATATCTCTCTCTGAATGATACTTTGGCTCTGAAACTTTGTTCTTTACAGGGAGGTTCTAATGTATATATGGGGCAATATGGTATGACTGGTGTTTGAAGTCTTCTTTCTTTCTTTTCTCCACTCAATCATATTAGGGTATCAAGCTTGTAAAGCTTGAGACTTTTGATGGTGTCAGCCGGGGAAGAGTAGAGCTCATCAATGGATGTTTGACAACCACATGACTGGGTGAAGTAGAATGCATCTCCCTTTGTCATTAACTGGGAGCACTACTCAATGGCAGGCCGACTTAGCTTCAAAAGATATGGCCGCCTCTGACATGAGGAACAGACGCCATGTGCAGCCGCTCCTAACATGGAGTACAAACACTGCTTATCCTGTATCCCTGGATTAGGAGCCCTTACAGGGTACTATCAGCCGGGCCAGCTGAGCCCAGGTTTTTAACCGAGCTTGTTACTGCTCCCCCTCCTCCTTTTTCATCCGGGCTTGGGACAGGCAAAGGCGGAGTTGGTGTTTGAAGTTAATTTGAGATGTTTCATTTAATCTGAAATTGAAGAACCTGGGATGGTTTTAGGAAGCATCTCTGCAATCTGAGGCATAATATACTGTGTTCCTGGTATATAGTGGGCACATATCAGCTGTGTGGGGGAGGATATCTTCTTTTTTGTTGTTTTAGACATTTTCCCTAGATATGCTCTTTATTGTCGCAACATGTGGATTTTACCACTTATCTGTTATGTTCCAGTAATGATAGCTTCTTTAGAGAGTGCTGCTTTAATATGCTATAATACATGAAGACAAGTTTTTGTTTTTTTTAATTTGTACCAAGTACACGTGGTACAGACCATTATAATCATGGTGGGTAGTTAGCGACTGCTTTTACTGTAAGTGCAGCACATGTCTACACATGTGAAAATCAGGTTGACTTTTGCACTTAAAAATGTGCCAGAGTCCCGTTTGGTTACTTGTAATCGCTGGTAAGGTTAGACTTTTGCAAAAATCGGGGGCCATTGGAGCATTTTTTTTTTATTAGAAAAAAGTGTCCAATGCCAGATTTGATCCCGGGTTGTAGTGGTCGAAAACCAAGGGTTTAGACCACCCTTCCACCAACCCCCCAAGACAAGTGTCAGGATGGTGGTGAGTCAGTTTTAATAAAAACAACTACACCTTATTCACACCAGAGAAGCAGATTGTGCAGATTTGTCCAATTATCTGTGTAACTGGGAAGTTGGTAAACTGTTCATCCCCTTCATTCAGAATGTCTTCTGAAATTGCTCATATTGGCTTCTAAACTAAAATTCAGCCTAAAGTAACCCCCGACCTTTTAGGACAAGATTTAAATATGGAACTAAAGTTTGGTTAGGTTAGTAGTCTAAGTGAAAACATTAGGCCTCCAGGGAAAGTTTCTGTAGTATTCCTGTGTACTGGAGGGAAACTTTTGAAAATTCTGACATGGACAGATAGAGTGACAGAAACAAAGAGAAGATTTAGTGGAGAGTAGAGTAGATATCAAAAGGAAAGTTTGTACAAGGATCATCGAGAGATAGTCTATTAACCACAATGGAGGAGGGATACACTTGGAAGAATAAAGGTGGTAGAAGATTGTTTCGATAGAATGGGGGGGTCTGAATACGAAGAGGTGGCTCAGAACTGGGTGAAATGACATTCCAATAAAGGCCAATATTGGAGATGGTGTCATATCAGGATCTAAACTTAAGTCTATTTGTGACCCAGAGAACAATATTCACATCATCGGCATATGCTACAGGACTAATGTTTGATATTTGAGTAAGGCGAGCGGAGGACGCCGTTGAGGATGACGTTCCAAAGTAACAGCGATCCTCTCTGTGGTCATCCTTTGTTTAGTTGTTTTGATACGAGAAATCCAGTCTATTCAAATAAGACTTTACGGTCTTGAAAGTATGATTCTATTATTTGATCAAATGGAGTGTTCAACTGATCAAGGGATTTAATTATACTTGGATGCCAGGAGTTGTCACAGTAATATCTACTGAAAGTAGGCCGACTAGTTGGGTTTGTTGAAATTCTATGATGCTTCTGGTTATTTCTTCAAGAGCAGAGATTGTTAAATGTTCCTTCAAGTGTTGACTTGTGTTCAGCAGGGGATCCATCATTTTCCTGGCTATCAATTCTAAACCAAAAATATTGATATTATACTTGACATAGGGTGCCTGCTATCTGTATGTGAACTTATGTTAGTACCAGCTATAAATCCACTATTAGAGTTGGAAGATTTAAGCTGGAAGGGTTCACCACTAATAAGCCACAGACCCTCCCAATATTTATTTTTCTTCACAGAAAGGGCAGTAGTTCTATTTACAAAAGAAAAATCTGTGCCGCTAAAAGTAGCTTTAAACACATCAGTGATAAGTTATTAGGAAAATATGTAAATTGTTGTGTAGATCCAATGCAATACGCACGCAACTTTCCAGGGATTGGGTTCACATGTTCCTCAAGAAGGAAGCCTAAATTAACAACAACCACACAGCAACTGAACCAAATCACTTTTATTTCTCTACTAAACTATCTACACAGAGTAAATAAGAAAATTAAAAAATGAATAACAAATGCAAATCATCAAAATCATCAAAATTCACATCCACCAGCAAATTTAAATCAAAGATATAATTAGCATATAATAAAATCAACAACAACAACAAAGAATACAGAGAGAAACCTGCATATAATAAAATCAAATATTTAAAAAAAGAATATACATAAAATCAAAATACAAATAAAATAATACAAAATTATACACTGGCTTTCAACATAAATAGAAATTAGTTTACCAGTGACCTTCTGTTAATAAATAATCTCTGTTCCAATAGGGTAACAAACAACGGCAATGCTCTTCTTCTTTCTTATCTCCACTCAATCATATTAGGGTGTCAAGCTTGTAAAGCTTGAGACTTTTGATGGTGTCTGTTGACAACCATCATGATTGGGTGAAGTAGAATGTCTTTGTCATTAAGACTGGGAGCACTACTCAGTGGCAGGCCGACTTAGCTCTACAACGGCAATGCTGAACCACACCAGTTTACTGGGTTCATTATTCAACAAAGATAGGTTAAAGGACATGGCTAAATAATCAGCACTCTGATTGAAGTGTTGAAATATACTTTTTTTAATCAATTTCATCACTTCTCTCTGAAGGACAATTTAGCATCTAGGTGTTGTCCTTTAGAGAGAGGTAGTTCTACTATATCTATATATATAAAAATCAATGTTTGTATGTTTGTTGGTTTGTATGTCCGGTATACAAATTCGCAGTAGTTCACTAATTCAAACCTAAATTTCCATACATAGGTAAAAAATAACGGGGATGACGATAGGCTATTTTAAAATATATATAAATCAATTATTAAAACTATATATTCAAATTATTCTACTTAGCTCAAGAGCAGCGCCCTCTAGAACGCTCAGGCGACCTGCCGGCGGCACGCGCCCGTTGGCTGTCGGCGAGGGCTGTTTCACGGGATCGCCCGCCCGCCATGTTTTATGTGTTTGAATAAAACATTTAATTGTGTAAACCCGGGCGTTGCCCGGGTCATTCGTCTAGTAGTTAACTAAAATAGACAAATCAAGAATAAACCTCCACATACCATATTAGTGGTAACAATACATGCTGCAGCAGTAACCTAGAATAGGACTCAGAGTTGATAAGCCATAACATTCCATAATATGATTTAGGTCAGTATTATATAACTGTTGTTCAGATCCTGTGTGGAAGCTATGTTTTGATTTAAACAAACATGTAGATCACAGAGGCTGTGATAACACCTTGGTTATCATCATTATGCTAGAATACTTTATCAGAACTCTGATACAAGTAGTGCAATGAGGTGTTGAAATATAATTTTTATCAAATATCATACAGAGTAAAACTTTACTTTACTTTGTATGTTATTTGATTAAAAAATTCTGATAGAATTTAATTTTTTAAAACCAAATTTAAAGTTTTACTCTGTATGATATTTGATAAAAATTATATTTCAACACCTCATTGCACTACTTGTATCAGAGTTCTGATAAAGTATTCTAGTATAATGATGATAACAAATGTGTTATCACAGCGTCTGTGATCTACATGTTTGTTTAAATCAAAACATAGCTTCCACACAGGATCTGAACAACAGTTATATAATACTGACCTAAATCATATTATGGAATGTTATGGCTTATCAACTCTGAGTCCTAGTAGTTATTCTAGGTTACTGCTGCAGCATGTATTGTTACCACTAATATGGTATGTGGAGGTTTATTCTTGATTTGTCTATTTTAGTTAACTATATAGTAGAACTACACCTCTCTCTCTAAAGGACAACACCTAAATTATCCTTTAAAGAGAAGTGTTCTCTTACTTAAGATCAGCTACATAGTAAAAAAAGGTAATTTTGCTATTAAAAACTGTCCTTTGTAGAGAGGTGTCTTCTAGTGAGAGAATCCTCTGATGGAGTCTGTTCTACTCTACAATTGAAATCTTACAAGAAAAAAGTAATTTAACACAATTTTCTAAATTAGACAATCTCCTACTGTCTTTACTGTGAGAGAAAAATATTGGGAAGGCCTGGCTCATCAGTTATAAATACTACCAGCAGTTGTCAGTTTCTTCTTTCTTATCTCCACTCAATCACACTAAGGTATCAAGCTTGTAAAGCTTGAGATTTTTGATGGTGTCTGCCGGGGAAGAGTAGAGTTTTTGCCAGTTTAATCTACCAGACTTCTCTGGAAAAGTTGCTAGGAGGGTTTTCCATTGGTGAACCAGTCCCTCCCAATATTTCCTATCTCAGTAAGGACAGTAGGAGTGTGTTCTATTTGGAAAAAGGAAAATAAATTGCACTCTCTCTCTAAATAGTTCATTTTATTATATAAATATAGTGCACTAATAACCTGTGTAGTGGAACCTTGTATAACACCTACTTGGTTCAAACATCATAAACCTAATTCCAAGTCTCAACAGTGGTTGTGACAACATGAAATCTCTCTTTGTCACACAAGGGAATAACACCAAATAAATAATAATGTGTGACGTTTCGGTAACAATGCTGTCACACCACACACTATTTATTTGGATTTGGTCTAATTACCTTGTGTTTCTAATCTATAATCCAGATATTATGTGTACCTTATCATCTCTCTTGGTTCTAAGTAATGTTGTTATGACAAAGGTGTATATACTTGAAATCAGGTTGTATCTGAAGAAAGCCCATTTCAACTTTGCATATTCACAAAGAAGTGTACTAGTTTGGTAATTGAAGTTGTTATTGTTGCCAGTGTAACTTTATAGGAATGGGGTTTGGAAATAGTGTATAAGGAAGTAAGTTCTAATTTGACAAAATGAAGCTCTATGACCATTATCCACTCCCATTCTTAAGGCATAGGTTAAACACTGCAAAGTAGAACCACAGAAAAAATGCAACTACTTTTTATGCAAAATAACTAGGCACCTTTTATCACACCGCTACTGAGACCAGTTGGAAAATTTAAAAATATCGCAATAAAAAGAATTCACTCACAAGAAAGAATATATTTCTTCCAAAAATTAACCCATACAATACAACTTCTCTGTAAAGGAGAACATCTATTTGCAGAGCTAAAGTTTCCTTTAAAGAGAGGTGTCCTTAGAGCTGCTAATTAGTAATTTTGGCAATAAAACTGTCTTTTGTAGAGAGGTGTCTTCCAGTCAGTGTGTCCTCTCTTGGAGGTTCTACTGTTTTCAATAATCTCATAATGCTCCTCATTATTTTCCTCCAAAATCCTGATATCTTCAGAATTAATATCTTTACCAAGTGGTTAGAAGGGTTCTAAACAAGATGTAAAAGCACCCAACTGCACAATGAAGATTTATCATAGACACCTAAGATACAATTTTTTTAAAAACGAAAGCTTCAGGTGGCCAGTATGACTCTAACCTGCTCACAGTTTATAATAAGAAGTGTGTAAATTGCATCACATTGTTGAATGTCTATTGCCAGGAGATATCCGAGTGGAAAGGCTTTTAAATACAAAATTTAATTAGAAATGGAACCAAAATATAATAAAAGATGCTACATTTAGATTCTTCGATTCACAAGGTGTTTGAAAGTTTGAAAGATAAGCCAATACAGTAGAACCTCCCTGTAAAGGGCACCTAATTGCAGAGTCAAAGTGTTCTTTAGGGAGAGGTGTCCTCTTACTGGAGAGTTGCTAAATAGTAAAAATGGTAATTTATAGAGAGATGTCCGTTAAAGGGAGGTTCTACTGTACCAATTTAGAACCTTTTTTTTTCACTGAATCACTACAGCTGCCTAGAAAAGAATGGACATTTGATTGTATTCAACAAACCTGCAAGGAAGTAAATCATTTCTCCTTCCTGCCATAACATAATCCTAGCAGCTAGTGTTCCTTGTTTCTTCCCTCCATGGGCAGCCTTTACTTTCATCACTGAGAGATCACCCTTTCTATACACTTGTGATGAGCTTTTCAAGAATATTTTCAATCTATTACTGATTTTTGATATCTATATTTCTTATGACGCTGTGCTTCACTTTCATCAATAATTGACAATATGACCCAGAATAAGTATATTGCTACGGCGTTTTATGATTTCCACAAGTCCATATCTCAGAAGAAGGCCAAGTGACACTCACTCCTCACTTTCTTACTGCTACTCTTTTTGTGTTGTTTTTCTTGATTCCCTCTTTATCTTTCTTGTTTTTTTTTCTTTTTCTTCTGTCTATATCGTTGTTTCCTTTGTCTCACTGCTTTGTTCTTATGCATACCTCTGGTGAATCCTGTATAGGGTCAGTGACCCTAAATAAAGGTTTTTTGTTGTTATTTCTTATAATGAGAATGTAAAATATGAAGATACAGTAGAGTCCCCCATGAGAAACCATACCCTAAAAATATGGCTAAAACTGGACTCTCCTTGAAGTATGGTCTTTTATCAGAGGCTGTTGAAAGACTCCTCGTGACATTACCAAGCCTCTGATTAAAGGCCACCTCCAGAGGAGACCATGTTTTTAGGCTATGGTCTCTCATGGGAGATTCTACTGTGTGTGTGTGTGTATCTAAATTGGATTAAGAAGAAAATATAGAATTTTTTTATGGTACAGTAGAACCTCCATGAGAGGATCCCTTTCTACAAAGGACAATCATCGCCAAAATTACTATTTTTATCTGCGCCCTCTAGTCTATAAAGAGGGAGCCAAAAGCTTCCCCATGTGCACTAGGTGCAAAACCGAAGAGTCCACTCCCCAACATTTACTAAATTGCATTGGAAAGGACAAAAGATCCCTGTACAGAGAACCAAGAAGAGTTCTTGAGCTTCTTTACGAGCACGACCTCCAAGAACTTGTCTAATTTAGACTAAAAGGATAAGAAAAAAAAAAAAAAAAACTATTTTTACTAATTATCAGCTTTTCAGTAAGAGGACACCTCTCCTTAAAGGGCACACTTTGGCTTTGCAACTAGGTATTGTCCTTTACAGAGAGAGGTTCTACTATATTTATATGAGTTTGGTGGTTTTTACAAAATTGTTAGACAATTAAAAAATAAAGCTACTCTTGAGAGTAAATTGTAAAAAAGTTTTTTTTTTTCAAGGTCTGTATTATGATTATCTACTGATTTATCCTGATTGCTTGATGCCATCTTTGTTTTCCTCGTGCTGCTGGACTGGGCAAAAGATTGAACTGCTTAGAACTGACAACAAAAAAACCCCTAGGTATTCACAGCATCAGTTGCCGCAAGAGCAAAGCACAATTGGCATTATGTAGATAAGATCCACAAGGTTACAAAACCTGATAAGTATTCTATACTTGACATTCTTCAAATATAGGGGTTTTCCTCTACTCTAATTCTTAACTTGAAGATATTTCAAAGGTAGGACAGTAGAACCTCTCTGTAAAGGAAAACACCTAGTTGCACAACCAAAGTGTCCTTTAGTTGCTAAAGAATAAAAATGGTAATTTTTTTGATGCTGAAAACTATCCATTGTAGAGAGGTGTCTTTTAGCAAGATGTTCTCTCATGGAGGTTCTGCTGTATCTCATTTACATACACACTCTCTCTTTCTTAAAGCACACATACACATTATGCAGTAGTGCATATACATATTACACAGAAAATGCGCTTTTTATTCACTTATCCTTTAAACCTAATTTTTACCTTTTTTTTATTAGTTATTTATTTTTTCTATCTTATATATTTACATCCACTTCCTGGTGTATTTTTAGACCTTCTTTCCCTTCAATTCCATTGGATTTTAAAACTTTGCTTGATGCTGACCGACCTGTCAAGTTTTTTAGTTCTCCCCAGAGGTGATTCTTGCACACAGCCTTACTGCCATCTTTAATCACTTGAATTCTCTTCCTTTGACATGCTCCCCCTGAAGGAAATTCTGCCAAGAGTTTTATTAAATACAATCCAATACCTCTTTAATTCAATATCCCAAGGAAGTGATTCCTGTTGGATTATATAGTCAGTTTTTAATTTTATCAGTTTTTAAATTGAAGCACTTTGGTGGGGATTTGAAAAATGGTTGAATTATAGCCAGTTGAATCAAAGCACTTTGGTAAGAATTTGAAAAATGGTTGAATTATAGCCAGTTGAATCAAAGCACTTTGGTAAGAATTTGAAAAATGGTTGAATTATAGCCAGTTGAATCAAAGCACTTTGGTAAGAATTTGAAAAATGGTTGAATTATAGCCAGTTGAATCAAAGCACTTTGGTGGGAATTTGAAAAATGGTTGAATTATAGCCAGTTGAATCAAAGCACTTTGGTAAGAATTTGAAGAATGGTTGAATTATAGCCAGTTGAATCAAAGCACTTTGGTAAGAATTTGAAAAATGGTTGAATTATAGCCAGTTGAATCAAAGCACTTTGGTGGGAATTTGAAAAATGGTTGAATTATAGCCAGCTGAATCAAAGCACTTTGGTGGGAATTTGAAAAATGGTTGAAAAATAGCCAGCTGAATCAAAGCACTTTGGTGGGGATTTGAAAAATGGTTGAATTATAGCCAGTTGAATCAAAGCACTTTGGTGAGAATTTGAAAAATGGTTGAATTATAACCAGTTGAATCAAAGCACTTTGTGGGGATTTGAAAAATGGTTGAATTATAGCCAGCTGAATCAAAGCACTTTGTGGGGATTTGAAAAATGGTTGAATTATAGCCAGTTGAATCAAAGCACTTTGGTGGGAATTTGAAAAATGGTTGAATTATAGCCAACTGAATCAAAGCACTTTGGTGGGAATTTGAAAAATGGTTGAATTATAGCCAGTTGAATCAAAGCACTTTGGTGGGGATTTGAAAAATGGTTGAATTATAACCAGTTGAATCAAAGCACTTTGGTGGGGATTTGAAAAATGGTTGAATTATAACCAGTTGAATCAAAGCACTTTGGTGGGGATTTGAAAAATGGTTGAATTATAACCAGTTGAATCAAAGCACTTTGGTGGGGATTTGAAAAATGGTTGAATTATAGCCAGTTGAATCAAAGCACTTTGGTGGGGATTTGAAAAATGGTTGAATTATAGCTAGTTGAATCAAAGCACTTTGGTGGGGATTTGAAAAATGGTTGAATTATAGCCAGCTGAATCAAAGCACTTTGGTGGGGATTTGAAAAATGTTTGGATTATAGCCAGTTGAATCAAAGCACTTTGGTGGGGATTTGAAAAATGGTTGAATTATAGCCAGTTGAATCAAAGAGGTTATAATGCTGTATTGTCAATAGTAACATACTATGACAGCATCACTTGAGACCAATACTTTATGCTGTCATGTAGGTGTTATAACCCCAGTTAAAACAACCTGGGAGTCTAGAATTCTGACGATATAATAATATTCCGTCGTATACTGGATGACCACCCAGTAGGAAATAGTTTTTTTTTCCTTATCCCTAGTACACGTGGTACAGGCCATGATAATCATGGTGGGTAGAAGTAGGTGACTGCTTTTACTGTAAGTGCACCACAATGTCTACAATGTGAAAAGCAGTTCGACTTTGCGCTTACAAATATGCCAGAGCCCTGTTTGGTTACTTGCACTCGCTGGTGGGGTTGGACTTTTGCAAGAATCGGGGGCCATCGGAGCAGGAAATAGTGCTTCTGAAGATTGACAGGATTGTGGGCCACTATCAGATTGCTTCAAGAGAACGGTAAGTGGTGGTTGACCTTCCAAGTGAGAAATGGCCCTTGAAGATAATGTCATCAGGTATGACTAATTTCTCTTGTACAGTAGAACTACCTCTCTGTAAAAGACAACACCTATTTGTAGAGCCAATGTGTGTCCTTTGTAGAGAGGTGTCCTCTTCTCATGGAGGTTCTAATGTAGCATGAAATATTTTTCCAACTAAATAAATTATTTGAGGCCCGAATAAAGTGTGGATTCTGGAAAAAAACAAATTCCAAGGTGAAGGGTTCTTATGGACATTCTGCCTAGCCTTTAAATATCTTTTTCGTTGAATTTTGGATTAAGGTTATTTGTTTAAAATAATAAAAAAATTAATTTGATTCTTGCTGATTCTCACATTCTCTAATACAGAAGTTATGAAACCCAATTTCATCCTGTTCTGTTGGGTTGTTAAGGTACGTGCTGACAAGGGCCAACAGCCCTAAAAGCATACCTGGTTGGATTTTCTGGATGTATCAAGAAAATGGCTTGGTCATATATTATGGAATAACTTAAATCAACATTTAGTTAATTTTTACTTTTAATATCGCCACCACCACCTGACCTTTTTTCTCTTCCTTTTTTTTTCATATGAAAAATATATATACAGTAGAACCTCCATGAGAGGAGACTCACGCTAGAGGACACCTCTCTATAAAGGACAGTTTTCATTGACAAAATTATCATTTTTACTATTTGGCATCTCTTTGGTAAGAGGACACCTCTCCCTAAAGGACACTTTAGCTCTGTAATTAAGTATCCTTTACAGGGAGGTTCTACTTTATATGTACCCCCCTAAAAAATTCAAAACATTCAGGATATACAATCAAGCATAGAACACAAAGGTACTGGTGAAGTCTTTTCCATTACGATGATATCTTTAATGTGATCACATTTTCTCTTGTTCCATTCCTCCTGTCAATACTGCAGCCACCTCTGACCTCCACCAGTCTATTCATCTTTCTCTTCAGTAAAGTTCTCATCAATGTCCTTCCCCATCTACTGGATTCTATAATATGCAGTAAAACTCTTCTCATTATAACAGCAAGGTGGTTATAACATCATAAAGTCCCAATTGGTATAGCAATAATAAGGTTGTAACAACAAGATGGTTAAAACAATATACAATGTTGGTTTCACCTGATGTCCTCTCAACTGTACAGTTAATTCTTCCTTTTAGAGAGGGCTACCAGATTTAAAACCAAATTTCGTGTCAAGACTCCTGAGTACAATTAGGATTACTATTCAGAAATAAAACCAAACCAGATACTACTAAGATTATATATGTAATTTATATCTTCTGTTTTAGCAACAGTGCTTTATCTTTTTCTTTTCTTTACTTACTCATCTGATAACAGACAACTATTCAATGGTGATATTTTTCCAATTTTGTACTCCTGCTACAGGATGGTAGCACACTTGTTACTGAAATGTCATTTAAAGAATACTTGTTTGTTTTTTCACTTATTTCAAATACCTGTAGTACAGTGCAATTCTCAACCTGCAACCCCAAACCACATCATTGACTCTATTGACTCATCCCTTGATGAGCTCCACTAATCCCCAGCAAACACCATCAAAAGTGTCAAGCTTTACAGGCTTGATATGATTGAGTGGAGATAAGAAAGAAGAAGACATGTGATACTGACTGCCATGATACTTATGGTACTCAACTAAACATTAATTCAGGTTTAGTCCATAATATTTGGCCAACCCATTTTCTTGAATAATCACACACACAGCCTTTATTAAGACGTTAGTCTTATACAGATTCTCCGTATAAGGTGCAATAACAGGAAAAGAGCAGCACCGGAAACCAGTAGTTCCGCAACTATATACAATTATTAGTAATAAGGAAAAGTAAGATTTAATATGAAAGGTCGACGCCATCACCTCTAGTCTTCAATTCCATATTTTTCTTGAATAATCAAGAAAAGTCAACCACGTACGCATTTCAGGCTCTTGGCTTTCATCAGCAGGGTGCAGACTGTCCAAGTCCAAGAGGCTTCCAGAGAAATCAAGATATGAATAGTTTTACATACCTATGCTAAATATGTGAAGAAAGGTCACAGGTAGTGATGTTAAAAATAGGTATATATACTGGCCGCTTGCACAGCATTTTAGATGGCAGAGGAATATATTTAGTGGAATAATTATCAACTAAATATTGATTTATTCCCTAATATTTGGACAAACCAAAATTGCTTAAAATACCAAAATTAATGAAAAAAACATTATTACTCTTCTGTTGTCAGGTGATCTATCACTACCCAAAAAGGGGATGGAATTTTGTGACAACTTGATAAAGCACAATTTGGATTATAGATTATAATAAAAGAAAATAAGACCTAATCCAAATAATTTATTAGTGTGTGACGTTTCGGCAACAACATTGTCACCATCATCAGACAAAAGAATAAAAAAAAAAAATCATTTTTTAAATTATTTTGTCTGATGATGGTGACAATGTTGTTGCCGAAACGTCACACATTAATAAATTATTTGGATTAGGTCTTATTTTCTTTTATTTGTGACAACAACTTATTGTCTAGTAATTCAAGAGAGAGATTGGGGGTCGGTGGAAGGCTGGTTAAACCATTTGGTTTTCGACCACTAGGACCCGGGTTTGATTCCCGCATTGGACACTTTTTTTCTGTTAAAAAAAAAAAAATGCTCCAATGGCCCCCGATTCTTGCAAAGTCCAACCCCACCAGCGAGTGCAAGTAACCAAACGGGGCTCTGGCATTTGTAAGTGCAAAGTCGAACTGCTTTTCACATGTGTAGACATGTGGTGCGCTTAGAGTAAAAGCAGTCGCTAACTACCCACCATGATTATCATGGTCTGTACCACGTGTACTAGGGATAAGCAAAAAAAAGAAGAGAGAGATTATTTGAGGAGATATTGATGAGACTGAGGTGGGGATGTAAGTTTATTTAATTTATGCAGTGCGTTGTCCTAGTGGGCTATGGTCACCAAGTTCCAATATTAGGTTCGTGGTCCAGTCTCGGAAGGTGGTTGTTGTCCGGTTCTCGTCTGTGTGGGTGTAGGAGGGGTTGTAGCTGTTACAAGACATTTTTCAGTCACCGGTCAAGGAAGAATTAAGACAAAGGGTAAACGATAGATAACTGGCACATTGTATTTAACACATTGCTGCCAAATGGTGGTCAATGGTCAAATACAATTTGTACTCGTCATCTCTGTGGTGCTTTTTCTCTGATAAAATAATTGAATAAAAATTTTTTTTTTTTAATTAAAATAATTTTTAATGGTCACGTGTACTATTGGTCGGGTACTTGTTGACACATATCTTATATATAAGATAACAAAAGACTGAATCCTAATCTGTGATGTTTCAGTAACAGACTTGTCACCAAATTCTCATATGATAACAAGACCCAGTAAGTAATTTAAAGGTGACATGAAGATAGTGTGACAGCACCCACAACTTATAAATTACTTGGTTTGAAAGAGAGATTATACAAACCTCAGGAAACCTCCCATTTTCTCTAGTTACAACCTACCTAAGTTTTGTCTCAAGGAAGAACACCTTTCTTCAGGCCAAAAATTGAGACAAAGTAAACAAGATTAAAATAAGAACATTAAGCTTCCAGGGAAAAGATTATTTTAAAAATATTTTTTATATAAAAATCTCTCAAGTAAGCCCTTCTTTTAAAAATAATCTTTTCCCTGGAGGCTTATTTTAATATTGATTCAAGGGATTATTTTATCGAAAGATTAAAATAGATAAAAAGTTTTATAAGCAAATAAAGGTAAAAACTGTATAAATGTAAAAACTAAATTTGTGATATCTGTTTTTCATCAATTTATATGGCCTGAATTTTCTTCCCACCCTCACCAAGTTCTAATAAACCCAAGGTAATAAAATCAAATACAAATAAATGGTGTGTGATGTTTGAATAACACCGCTGTTGCCATCAACAGACAAAAGTACTTTTACATTCAGTACTCTTTGTCTGATGATGGTAACAACGCTGTTACTGAAACATCACACACTATTTGGATAGGTTCTTATTACCTTGTTTTTCTAATCTATAATCCAAATTGTACACCTAATTGAGTTTCTAATAAACACAATTATAATACAATATAATGCGGCTTATGATATTGTAAAACAACATTTGACAATTATCCCGCATGTGTTTCATTTGAATGAAAAATTGAAAATTATTTTAAAGGAGAAATAACGATTATTTCTAACCTTAGGGATGAAGTATGAAAGGATGAATTGTGAAGGATAATGATATTAGTATTTCTCTTCGCAATTCATCCTTTCATACTTCATCCCTAAGGGTAGAAATAATCGTTATTTCTCCCTTTAAAATTTTTTTGATTTTTCGTTTAAAAAAAAAAATACATGCGGGATAAGTGTCAAATGTTGTTATACAAACACAATTATATTGGCTGTTAGTTATCCCAAGTGTTTGAAAATTCAAAGAGAGAGAGAGAAGAGAGAATTGGACAAGAGAGGAATAAGGACTTTGTTTATCATCTCCTCTTTCAAAACAAGAAACTGTTGTATTCAAGGTCTTACTTTCTCTATTAACACACCTCTTTCCCCTTTTCTAGTGTATTCCTCCACTTTATATACCACAATTTATAAACTCCCTCTTCTTTCTTTTTTTTTTTTTAATAATTCTACCCGTATAATTTCTTTTAATTAAGGCTTATTTGGGGTTGTTGTGGTCACCAAATATCTCTACATTTTTATGTTATAAAATAAGTACAAAATTTATATATATTAAAAAGACCTTACTTGTTTGTCTTTTTGTGTATTGTTTTCTGCATCATTTGACCTATCTAGTTGAAACTTTAATGCAATATACAGTAAGGGCTTGAAGAAGAAAGGAGTCAGTATATAGCTTTAACAATATGTAAATTAGTTTAATAATTTTCCTATTTTGAATTTGAATCATATTGATAATATTCTATACAGTAGAACCCCCATGAGAGGACGCTCGCGCTAGAAGACACCTCTCTACAAAGAACAGTTTTCATTTGAAAAATTACCATTTTTACTATTTAGCAGCTCTCCGGTAAGAGGACATCTCTCCATAAAGGACACTTTGGCTCTGCAATCAGGTGTCCATTACAGGGAAGTTCTACTGTATTCACAATTTACCAATCAGGAGACTTGCAATAAGTTTATTAGCTTAAAATTGCAAGTTTTTAGGCATCAGCTCATCATGGCCTGATGCTGGAAAGTTTGCCATGAAAGAAAACTCTCTCTAAAAGACATTTTGGTTCTGCAACTAGGTGTCCTTTACAGAGAGGTTATGTAATTTTTTACTTGGTGGACTTTAATTTATACGTAAGATTTCCTAAGGCATATGTTCCTTATCTCAGTTGATAATGATTACTTCCTACCTCCCTATTCCTAACTTATTAGCCGAGTTGGGGGATATAGATGAAAGGAAGGCTATTGGCCCTCAAGTTTAGAACAAAAGAATTCAGAGCTGGAATTTGGCCAAAGGTTGTACACTCAGTTGATGTAATTACATCACAGTACTGGAGCCGATGGGAACTGGTCCTAGAAACTGTCCAGAGTTTCCTCTCTAGATAACTTTTTGCTTTCACACATCTGATACCTGTCTGCCAAACACTTTGTTCCAGGTGGAGCAAAGTTTTCCTTGGAATATTTCCCCATTTTATTTGAGAAGAACAAAATAATTTTTCAGAGAGTAGGGAGCATATTATATATTTAATTAATCGCCCAAGAGGGAAATTTAAATTTTATAATTGTACCTCCTTCTTTCTAACAAGAAAGCAGGAGAGAATTGCAAGACGGCAATATTTCTAGGATAGGACTTAACAAGGAATTAAGTTTTTTAGAAAGATAGGTCTCTTGTATACAAAAAGAAAACCTTCAAATTAGGAAAAAATAGCCATTAAAAATTACTGCAATAGACGAGATAAGAAAGAAGAAGACTGCGATAGACCATTAAAAAAATAATGAAACTTCCCGATTTTTCTGGTAGATTTATTTATTTCAACACACAAAACGCAATATCCCGGCTAGGGATAATTGCGTCGATTTACATTTTTTAAACAGAAATTCTTTTAATCAAACATATGTTAATTTAGTTCATTTTGTGGTTTTGCAAAGGTCGCGTATCTCATGCAAGGTATCAGAGTACAGTGTGTGGAACCTTGTTATAATAGAATGTTGGTTATATAAAAATTCTAAGTGTTTTCATGTTTTCCAATGTTTTTTAACCTTGGTTATAACAACAACATGGGGGTTCTGACAACATTTGGTTACCAAGTGATGTTGTTATAGTGAGATTCCACTATATATGGAAGTTTTCTTTGCCAGATGGCACAGATTCTCTTCCATAATTTCCATCTATGTGACTTCTAAGTTACCACCAACAACATTGTTGTTTCCAGCCATGTGTAGGCTGTTTGGTCTACCTTGCCTATGTTTGCCCCATGTTATCCTATTTGAAGATATCCTGGTCTAACCTTCCATTGTTGGTGTTGCAGTTAAAAATGATACTCCAACTACCTACAGGACAAATGTAAGTTCCTTTCAAAACTTTTATTTAAATTTACATTGGGATTATCATCCTTAGTAGATGCAGGCCATGATAATCATGGTAGTTGGTGACTGCTGTCAGTACACCACATGTCTACACATGCAGAAAGCAGTTGGGTTGGACTTCTGCAAGAATCAGGGGTCATTGGAGCAATTTTTTTATTTTTAGAAAATAAATGCCCAATGCAGGGGGATTCAATCCCTGGTTGTGACTGTTTGAAATTGACAATTAAAAGCTGCTAACTCAAATTTATAGTTGATTTTTGATTGAAGACTGATCTCTGAGAGGACCAGAGATTTCTGCTCTGGTTAGGATTTGTTATTTCATTGAAGGAGAGCCAACTACTATCAGGCAGGTCCCAAATGGCAGATAGAGGAACAGATAACTCACACACACAGCTTTATTATTGGTCTTATACTGATTCACCACAGGAAGCATGGATGAAGCTCCTATACTCCAGGCAGCACAGAACCACCTACAGGTCCAACACATGTCCAGTGACCACACATTCCTTCATGCATACGTCAAGGTTAGCGTATCACTGAAAAGGCTAATGTGGAATCAGCCGCGTTCTAGTCTTCACTTTCTTCATCCAAATGGACCACGGCATTCGGCGATTCTATTAATCTCCTCCGAACGGTGACTGTGGCCTTGTAGAATTTATATAAACCAAAGACCTTGATCAAACATCATTGTATTCATCCAGTGAGGAACAGATAAGTCTATCTATATTCTCTGTCGCGGTGATGCACTGTTTCAACTCTGAATGGTTTGGAGGCTTCATTTTTGGAGCAAATAATCAATGACTTCAAAGGAGAAAGTAATCCAAAAATAATAAATTGCCAGCAATGAAAGCTTCACAAAGCATCTTGTGCTTTACGGATTCAGTAGACAGTGGATTCAGTAGACTCTTAGGAAGTGTTAACATTTTCTTGCCAAGTTTATGAAGCCTATTGTAGTTAGTGTTCCTATTTACTTTTATTTTGTTATTGAACACCATATCTTCAGCTTTCTACATGGGGAATTTCTCTGATGATTGATTCATTAGGACCGATTTAAAGAGGTTTTACTGTATAATAAATAATAGTCTTACAACTTCTTTAATTCAATAACCCCAAGGGATCACAATTTTTTTGATTGAATTAGAGTCAGTGTTGAAAAATTTTCACTTAGGATGCTCATCAATTCATTGCATTCTTCACTGCTCTAGTGGCCATTTTTTCTAAGACATTTTACAAGAAAATAAGACCTAATCCAAATAATTTAATAGTGTGTGATGTTTCGATAACAGAATTGTCACCATCATTAGACAAAAGAATAAATGATGGTGACAATGCTGTTGCCGAAACATCACACACTATCAAGTTATTTGGATTAGGTCTTATTTTCTTGTATTATAATCTATAATCCAAATTGTGGTTTAACACACATCTAAGACATTTTATTATCAACATATATTGAATTATAGCAGTTATATCAAAGTGAGTAGGTTGATTGGTATTCCAAATACAATTGAATTATTGTGTTATGAATTATAATAGGTTGAATTAGAGTCGGTAATTTGAATGGGAAATGGTTGGGTGTGGAGGGAAGTGTTGATCTATTATCTCTACTCATTCCCAGGAGATACCATCAAAAGGCTCAAAATCAATTTATGATTGTGTGGAGATAAGAAAGATGAGAGATATGATACTGTATAAATTACCATTATCTTGTTGCCACATGATTTTTTTAATCTATAATTCAAATTTTAGCTTATCACACTATTAGTAATACGGTAGAACCTCCCTTTATCAGACACCTCGCTAGCAGACGCCTCTCCTCAAAGGACAGTTTTCATTTGCAAAATTACCATTTTTACAATTTGGCAACTCTCCAGTAAGAGGACACCTCTCTCTAAAGGACACTTTGGCTCTGCAATTAGGTGTTGTTCTTTACAGGGAGGTAGTTCTACTGTATTGCTTAATTCTTCCACTGTCTATATAGCCATCCTTGTGTTGATGCCCACTTTTGTTAATGCTGCATTGGTTGGAGTATTTGCAACACAAACTTTGACAAGTACCCTTAGCCTAATCTAGTGACTGACGGATGACATTGCATCATATAAACTTTTTTATCTGAAAGCTTGGCTCTCTCTCTTGTTGATCCTTTTTTGAAAGTCAAATTTTATTGAAGCAGTAGATTTATCTTCCAACTTCTTTAATTCAAGGGATCAGAACTTTTAACTTTCCAAAATAACTTTATTAGGTACACAGCTCAAAAAGAGAAACCTAACTTATGTTATCTACAATGGATAAAATGAACAGGTTCTTCACATATTAAAAAAACCCAATGCGGGATTTGATTCCCACCGCCACCAACTTCTATGTATGTATGATCAGAAGTCTTGGTTGAATTACAAGTCAGCGTGGAATTAAAGTAAATAGGCTGATGGGGATTTGAAAAACTGTTGAATTAAAGTAAGTGTTGAATTAGAAAGTTTCAAAACTCTAACATTATACTGTATATATCATCTTTAATTGAACCAAAGATGGATTCTAAAGAGGCATTATCATAAAGAAACATATTCCCCAAGGGATATGTGCTTCCTGTTGGATTGAAGCTGATGTTGAATTATGGCTGGGTAAATTAAGGTTGGTATTTGAAAAACAGATGAATTATACTGGATTTATAATAAGGCACAATTTGGATTATAGATTATAAGCACAAGGTAATAAGACCAAATCCAAATAAATAAATAGTGACTGGTTTCGGTAACAGTCTGAAGATGGTAACAACACTGTTACCGAAACATCACACAAAATGATAATTTTGACAATGATAACTGTCCTTTGTAGAGAGGTGTCCTCTAGCACGAGTGTCCTCTCATGGAGGTTCTACAGTATATACAGTTAAACCTGTCTATAGCACCCCCTCTAAATAGCGCCTCCCTCTCTATAGCGCCCGATTTTAAATACGTTGCGATTTACATTAAAAGTGACCTGTCTATAGCACCCCCTCTCTATAGCACCCTATTTTTGTGAGTCCCAAGAGGGGGCGCTATAGACAGGTTTAACTGTAATATTGTAAATTTAATAATAAAAATGAATTTTATGCTGTTCCCTAGAAACAGAGGCAACATTACATTTCTTGTTGATGTCTTAAACAACTGGGTGAATGTGTGCAGCCACCGAGGATCAGGAAGAGAAACCGTAACATCTACAACGAAGATGAAGAAACCTCCTTCTATTCCCCCCGCAAGCCTCAGCGGGTCAACCATCCTGTAAGTCACTCCTTGATTGTTTCTTTCCATGTTGAGAGAGAGAGGATGGTATCAATAAATCTTATAGCAAATTCTGCTAGCCATTCTTGCATGATATCAGAAATTTCACCATCTAAACACCTTTTTTGGCAGATTTGTCTTGATTTCAAAACTCCCCTTCTGTAGGATGTTACTAAATCTAAGCTCCACCTGTTGTGTGGGGGTCATAGCACCAAACCAGAATAACTGACTTAATTTGCTGGTGTCGTGACACTGCATGCTCTCCACATAGAATAATGAGAGAGGTAATCACTTCATTCTAATGTGCATTATTAAAGTAATATGGTTTTACTTTTATTGTGCACATATATGCCATCATTTTGTAAAATTGAAATGAATTATTTTCTTAACCCAACAATCACCACTCCTTACTTCCAATTGTTGTCCTTTATCCTCTAATACTCTGGAATAATAGAACTTAACCCAACAATCACCACTCCTTACTTCCAATTGTTTGTCTTTTATCCTCTACTACCTGGGAATAATAGAACTTAACCCAACAATCACCACTCCTTACTTCCAATTGTTGTCCTTTATCCTCTACTACTCGGGAATAATAGAACTTAACCCAACAATCACCACTCCTTACTTCCAATTGTTTGTCTTTTATCCTCTACTACCTGGGAATAATAGAACTTAACCCAACAATCACCACTCCTTACTTCCAATTGTTGTCCTTTATCCTCTACTACCTGGGAATAATAGAACTTAACCCAACAATCACCACTCCTTACTTCCAATTGTTGTCCTTTATCCGTTACTACTCGGGAATAATAGAACTTAACCCAACAATCACCACTTCTCACTTCCAATTGTTGTCCTTTATCCTCTACTACCTGGAAATAATAGAACTCAACCCAACAATCAACACTCCTTACTTCCAATTGTTGTCCTTTATCCTCTACTACTCGGGAATAATAGAAATTAACCCAACAATCAACACTCCTTACTTCCAATTGCTGTCCTTTATCCTCTACTACTCGGGAATAATAGTAATTAACCCAACAATCACCACTCCTTACTTCCAATTGTTGTCCTTTATCCTCTACTACTCGGGAATAATAGAACTTAACCCAACAATCACCACTTCTTACTTCCAATTGTTGTCCTTCATCCTCTACTACCTGGGAATAATAGAACTTAACCCAACAATCAACACTTCTCACTTCCAATTGTTGTCCTTTATCCTCTACTACTCGGCAATAATAGAACTTAACCCAACAATCACCACTTCTTACTTCCAATTGTTGTCCTTTATTCTCTACTACCTGGGAATAATAGAACTTAACCCAACAATCACCACTCCTTACTTCCAATTGTTGTCCTTTATCCTCTACTACCTGGGAATAATAGAACTTAACCCAACAATCACCACTCCTTACTTCCAATTGTTGTCCTTTATCCGTTACTACTCGGGAATAATAGAACTTAACCCAACAATCACCACTTCTCACTTCCAATTGTTGTCCTTTATCCTCTACTACCTGGAAATAATAGAACTCAACCCAACAATCAACACTCCTTACTTCCAATTGTTGTCCTTTATCCTCTACTACTCGGGAATAATAGAAATTAACCCAACAATCAACACTCCTTACTTCCAATTGCTGTCCTTTATCCTCTACTACTCGGGAATAATAGTAATTAACCCAACAATCACCACTCCTTACTTCCAATTGTTGTCCTTTATCCTCTACTACTCGGGAATAATAGAACTTAACCCAACAATCACCACTTCTTACTTCCAATTGTTGTCCTTCATCCTCTACTACCTGGGAATAATAGAACTTAACCCAACAATCAACACTTCTCACTTCCAATTGTTGTCCTTTATCCTCTACTACTCGGCAATAATAGAACTTAACCCAACAATCACCACTCCTTACTTCCAATTGTTGTACTTTATCCTCTAATACTTGGGAATAGAGGTGGGCGAAACGATTCTTTTAAGTGAATGATTCAGAATCGATTCACTCCGCAAAAAGAATCGATTCTTATTATCGATTCTTCGATTCTTTATAAATAAAAATTAAATAGATTAACGTTTGTATGGTGTTTGTGCATCCGGAAGAATAAATTATTCTAAACAAAATTAAAATCACCAAATCAGTTGTTTCATAAACACAATAAACAATAATAGTAGCAAGGAAAAAAAAAAAAGGTTCATTTACCTAACACAAATTTTATTGAACTTCGGATATTTTAAAAGTAACATACACATAACATTATCTTAAAATAACAGTTTTATTAATAAGGAAAATAAACAAAATGAACCAAAAAGCTTACAAAATGAATGAAATATAATTGCCAAAAAAAAAATTCAAAAATTATACAAAAAAATACAAAAAATTTACATTACACGAAATTGTGGTTTAAAAAAAGAATTTTTGATACCTTAGACGAAGTTAGGCAAGACCGTTTCTGGGTGCAAATATTGCCTGCTTTAGAAAACAACCTCTCACAAGGAACAGATGTGGCCGGAATACAGAGCCGCTTTTGCATCAAAAGAAACAAATCGGGGAAAATTGTCTTCCTTTCATGCCACCAAACTAGGGGGTCCATTCTTCTATCGATTATTGGCTCGGCTAGGTACTTGTCCACTTGTATTGTCGCATTTGCTTTTGGATCTTGTGCTGCTGTAAATTGATTTACAGCAGCATCGAAGTCTTCCCAAATTGATGAAGCTGATACTGGTCGAACTCCAGGTGCCACAGGGCCGACTGTGGTTGCGGGAATAGAGGACTGTATCTTTTCTATAATTTTATTTTTTACTTCCAAGAAACGACTGGTGTTCTCTCCAAAGCCGTGCTTTTTGAAGCGTGGATCCAAGAAGATAGCCTGATTGATTAACTCAACATTTAACCTATCCCCAAATCTATTCGATAAGGCTTCTAATAGATTTTTTCCTAATCGTAGGACTTCTTCGGAGAGGTTGTTTCCTCGGGTAGGTACATTTTCAATAGTCTGCCTCACAGACCTTGCCAGTCCCTGGGCCAGAATACATGTTTTTGACAAGTAAATTTTCTGTTCTGAGGAAACTTCCTCAGTGACTTCAAAAAAAAATTAATATGGAAATAGATTCCTCTATCACTTTCCAGTCACTATCCCCCAGCAAAATTTTAGGATTGAGCAAAGCCAAGACGGATATCACTGGCTCTCGATTTTTCATGATGCGGTCTAACATCTCATACGTTGAATTCCAACGTGTTGGAACGTCTTGTTTTAACTTCAATGGTTTTGTGGAGAGATTAGCTTGCATTTCTCTTAATTTGGCCATTGCGTGGGAACTCTGTTTAAAAAATTGGACGATAGATTTTACCTTATCTACCGCGGATTTTATACTCTCATTAATGGACCTCTGAACCACTAAGTTAAGACTGTGGGCAAAACAAGATAGGTGAGGTAGCCCCAAGGTTTTTATTGCAGCTTTGATATTAGGGGCATTGTCAGTCACCACAGCGACCGTTTTAAAATCAAGTTTGAATTTTTTGGTTACACCAAGAATCCACGATGATATATTTTCTGCAGTATGTTTTTGAGGAAACTCTGAACATTCGAGAAGAATGGAATTTAATTTTGTTGTGTAGTCTATGAAGTGTGCAGTAATGGCATAAAAACTGGTGGTATTTATGTTAGTCCAGCCATCACATGTCAGGCATACAGCATATGCTTCTTCCAACATTCCTGTAATTTTTACGACAAGGGAGTCGTGAATCGAAATCAGAAGTCCGTTTGATAGAGATTTCCGGCTGGGTAATTTGTATGTTGGGCATAGCATATTTACAAAGGCTTTAAATTCTTTATCTTCAACTAAACTAAAAGGATGATATTCCGAACAAATCATTTTCAATAGTTGAATATCTATTTGTCGGCTCCTATTTAGTGGTATGGGCCTTGATACATCCACAAAACTTGTCATAGAGGCTTGAGAGTTCTGCCTCTGAGGGACTGGAGTAGAAAGTGCAGAAGGTGACAGAGAAATAGTTGGAGAGCTTGACAATGATGAGGTACTGGCAAGAGAAGGCGAATCATGCACGAGTGGTTGTTTAAAAGTATTATCTACTTCCTCTTCTGAAATGGATGCGAATACCGAGCGAGATCGAGACCTGTTTTCTTGTTGGGCTTCGTGACGCTCTATAGGAACCGTAATGTGCTTCTTGGATAGGTGCCTCTTCAAGTTACTCGTTGCTCCACCTGTAATTGCTATTTCGTTCTGGCAATAACGACATTTTCCTTTGGTACCCGTTTTAGTTTTAACCTTCTCAAAATGATACCATATATCTGACCGTGAACTGGAAGGACTTGCCATTTCTGTAAACATAATAATAATGTTTTAACATATTTACTTTTTACGCTAACCGAACAAATTTAACACAATATCAAACATTCAATTTAACATAATATCAAACATTTTCAAATCTGGGGCCACGGTGATGTTGATTTGCCCAAAAAGTTAAACTAAAGTTTAAAACTCGAGTCATAATCTCGCTTGTTTGAATTGTTGAAATGCTTTACAATTAAGGAATATTACCATTAATTTTACTTATTCAAATAATTATATAATTAATAAACAAAAATATTAATCTGCAATACTTACCAGTTGGATAATGTAGCGTGATGCTCGCGGGTCAGGTGTAAAATTAATATTAAAAATGTTTATTGAGTTATGTTTATACAATATATGCCTCCGCCAAAAAAATAGTTCCTTTGTGTACTCCAGTTATGCACGGTATTAAAATAGTCCCAATGTGTACAACGTTTTTTTACACTTCATTATATATTAATTGACAAAATGCTATCCCTTTACCTATTTTTGTTAATTTATGAGAAGGGTTTAATCATAAAAAAAAAGGAAAAAACAAAAATTTCCATTCCAAAAATAGTGTTTTATTTGTGTATTGAATAAATAGGATTTTATTTCCTTGTACGCTTGTACAGCTAAATAACCAAATAAATCGATTTAAAGGAAATATGCACCGATCGATAAATTAATTAATCTAGATATTTATATAGAAATATTTACTGACTTAAATAAAAGCATTTTTTATATATGTATAGGGTTATCCACCGACCGTTGCAACTTTTCATCGACTAGGGCTACAAAAGACAATGTAAATTTTACCGATTTTGTTTCCTTATAATTAGGAAAGTCTTTTAAAATAAAAATATATAATGCAGCCACTTAGCTATTTATGCTCAGGATTCAAAATATGTATTAAGGTATATATACTATACATTGTTTAGTTTGGTCGTATATCCACAATGTACAAATGAATGTTTTTATATAGCCCATTAAAATCTTTAGTGTAGAAATATATATCTAATAATATAAAGAACTATATCCCCTCACCACACTAGTAGAATACTGTATAAAAAGTGATGTAAATTGCAAAGGACAATACCCATCCACTATTTTTCCAGTACACTGTATATAGAATAATGTGATTTGTAAGGCGCAATCCATCCAACCCTTTATTAATAATGTATGTTTACACAATGTACCATTTAATTGTAAAAATGTGTGTGGATTAATAAAGATGGCGACCAGAGTAGAGAGAGAGAGAGAAAAATATATAAATAACCAAATTTCGAAAGTAAATTATGTATATTTATATTATCAAATTATGTGGCTAATATATTGCCTCACATATATTTCGAAATATAAAACTTCAAATTTGAGCGTCTAATATAAATATAAATTGAAAAATTGCTTTTTAAAATAATTTAATTAATGGCCGAGCATGACACTAACGTCGAGCTAATTGCGCTATTTTTCGATTTTTAAATATATTTTTGAGGATAATTGAATAATTCCGGTACAAAATGTAATATGTATACAAAAGATTGGCGTTTAAAATTGAGTATTGAGCTTTAAAAATAATAAGATATTTAAACATATATATAACAAATATATTCAGAATATAAAGAATATATTTTTAAAAAATTCATTTTAACTTTTTGAATTTGTAGATTGTATAGGAAATATATTATAATATTAAAGAATATATTTCCTATACAATCTACAAATTCGAAAAGTTAAAATGGATTTTTTTTAAATGTTCAATTATTGTTTTTAATGTTTTGTAAGTAAAATATATATATATACATATATATATACTATCAATAAATAACACGCATCAAATAAATTTAATGTTTAAAATATCCAATTATTTATATTGATAACATGCGTGACTCGTGAACAGGAGAATCGAGGAGTTAAAAGAATCAAAGAACGAAAAGAATCAGTTCAGAATCAGATCGGGAACTTGCTACCGATTCGATTCCCGAATGAATCGTCTTCCAATCTTCGATTCTTTCGATTCTTCGATTCTTTCGATTCTTTCGATTCTTCGATTCTTTCGATTCTTCGATTCTTTCGATTCTTTCGATTCTTCGATTCTTTCGATTCTTCGATTCTTCGATTCCCGAGAATTGAAAGGAGTGGGAGTCAGAAGAACCGTGATTCTTCTTCGGGAATCGAATCGAAGAGCGCTCTTTCGAATGAGTGAATCAAAAGAATCGATTCTCGATTCACTTGCCCACCTCTACTTGGGAATAATAGTAATTAACCCAACAATCACCACTTCTCACTTCCAATTGTTGTCCTTTATCCTCTACTACTCGGGAATAATAGAACTTAACCCAACAATCACCACTTCTTACTTCCAATTGTTGTCCTTCATCCTCTACTACCTGGGAATAATAGAACTTAACCCAACAATCAACACTTCTCACTTCCAATTGTTGTCCTTTATCCTCTACTACTCGGGAATAATAGAACTTAAGCCAACAATCACCACTTCTTACTTCCAATTGTTGTCCTTTATTCTCTACTACCTGGGAATAATAGAACTTAACCCAACAATCACCACTTCTTACTTCCAATTGTTGTCCTTTATCCTCTACTACTCGGGAATAATAGAAATTAACCCAACAATCACCACTCCTTACTTCCAATTGTTGTACTTTATCCTCTAATACTTGGGAATAATAGAAATTAACCCAACAATCACCACTTCTTATTTTTGACCCTTCTACTTCATTTCTCACTGTGGTTCCTTATCTTTTACTACTCATGAAGAAGAGATAAGGAACCCCAGTGAGAAATTAAGTAGAAGAAAAGGGTTATATTATTTTTTTCCCCCAAGTAGTTGAGGATAAGGGTCAATAATTGGAAGTAAGGAGTGTTGATTGTTGGGTTAAGTTCTTTTCTTTCAGGGTAATAGAAGATTTAAGAAACAATGAAAAGTAGGGAGGGGTGATTGTTGCGTTTATTAAATTCATTTCTTTCAGAGTTATAGAAGATAAGGGACAAAAAGGGTGATTGTTGGGTTTAGTAAATTCAGGCATCAGAAATTTTAATTGAAATATAGTGTGTTAAGATGTATATCAATTTGTTGTTGTTGTTGTTTCTTATCCCCTTGTGTAAAGATTACACAAATTCAATGAGTGATCTCATGGAATGGGGTGTAGGGGTGCAGCTTTCATTGATCATGGCACCATGATCCAGTGTATATCAATTTAGTTACTGCTAGAGGAAATTTTGGCATGAACACTTTAGGAATTGTTGAATTAAATTAGGTGTTGAATTATAGATGGTTGAATTAAAGTAAATAATTTGATTGGGATTAGAGAATCAGTTGAATTAAAGGAAGTGTTGTGCTCTAGATGGTGGAAAATAAAGAGGTTCTACACTAGTCTCCCATGAAAAACCATAGTAAAAAACACAGCTAGCCCTGGTCTCTCATCGAAGACTCAGTCATGTCATAATAAATTACAATCGTTTCTTTCAATGCAAAAATAGTGTTTTACTTTATCATTTATGTAACTCACATAAATTTGACATGTAAACATATGGAAAACATAATTTTGCAGGTTGGCTCTATAATATAGGTAAAAATGATTTACTTGAACCCTTTTTTTAATACTATACACAGTGCGGCAAATAATGTTTAAGACTTGTGCTAGATATCAGCCAATAGCAGACCCACTTATGTAATTGCACATCAAAAGTAATTTTCAGAGCCTTATTTGCCACATGATAAAGTTTCAACCATTTTGGTTAACTCTTTCTAAGCAATACAGCCGATTATAAAGAAATAAAAATTTGCTTGTTGGAATTTTGAGATGGAACAGAGAGCTGTCATTAAATTTAATGCAAAATTCACAGAGAGTTATGTTTGAGTAAATCAAATGTTTTCATTTGGCACAAACGAGTTTCCAGCAGAATAAATTATAGAAAAAGTGCGGGAATTTGTTGCAAACAATATCTGTTTATCCCTGAGAATGATGGCATAGGTTTTAGACATCAACAATTCAAATCATTCTGCATGAAGATTTGGGCAAAACAAAAATCTGGTAAATTGGTACTACACACTTTAACAGACGAGCAAAAAATCATTAAGAATTGTACATCGCAAGGACATCATTTCTGCCTTTGAAAATGATTCAAACTTCCTGAAATCAATTGTTACAGATGATGAAACCTGCCGTTTTCTATATGATCCAAAATCAAAGTGACAAAGTCCCAAATGGAATTAAAAATACTCCCGAATATCCAAAAAAATCAAAGCTATGCTGTGTTTGATAGTAAAGGTATTATCCACAAAGAATTTGTTCTAACTGGACAAACTGCCGGGTATTATTTAAACATTTTGAAGAGTTTGATTGCCAGAATTCGTTGCATTCATCCAGAATATCGTGATCAAGACAGTTGGTGTTTGTGGCATGATAATGCCACACCTCGCTCATTGTTCGACGTATGTGTGTTAAATCATCCACCGTACTCGCCTGATTTATCTCCATGTGATGGTGTTTGTGGCATGATAATGCCACACCTCGCTCATTGTTCGACGTATGTGTGTTAAATCAACCATCATACTCGCCTGATTTATCTCCATGTGATGGTGTTTGTGGCATGATAATGCCACACCTCGCTCATTGTTCGACGTATGTGTGTTAAATCATCCATCATACTCGCCTGATTTATCTCCATGTGATTGTGTTTGTGGCATGATAATGCCACACCTCGCTCATTGTTCGACGTATGTGTGTTAAATCAACCATCATACTCGCCTGATTTATCTCCATGTGATGGTGTTTGTGGCATGATAATGCCACACCTCGCTCATTGTTCGACGTATGTGTGTTAAATCATCCATCATACTCGCCTGATTTATCTCCATGTGATGGTGTTTGTGGCATGATAATGCCACACCTCGCTCATTGTTCGACGTATGTGTGTTAAATCAACCATCATACTCGCCTGATTTATCTCCATGTGATGGTGTTTGTGGCATGATAATGCCACACCTCGCTCATTGTTCGACGTATGTGTGTTAAATCAACCATCATACTCGCCTGATTTATCTCCATGTGATGGTGTTTGTGGCATGATAATGCCACACCTCGCTCATTGTTCGACGTATGTGTGTTAAATCATCCATCATACTCGCCTGATTTATCTCCATGTGATGGTGTTTGTGGCATGATAATGCCACACCTCGCTCATTGTTCGACGTATGTGTGTTAAATCATCCATCATACTCGCCTGATTTATCTCCATGTGATGGTGTTTGTGGCATGATAATGCCAAACCTCGCTCATTGTTCGACGTATGTGTGTTAAATCATCCATCATACTCGCCTGATTTATCTCCATGTGATGGTGTTTGTGGCATGATAATGCCACACCTCGCTCATTGTTCGACGTATGTGTGTTAAATCAACCATCATACTCGCCTGATTTATCTCCATGTGATGGTGTTTGTGGCATGATAATGCCACACCTCGCTCATTGTTCGACGTATGTGTGTTAAATCATCCATCATACTCGCCTGATTTATCTCCATGTGATGGTGTTTGTGGCATGATAATGCCAAACCTCGCTCATTGTTCGACGTATGTGTGTTAAATCATCCATCATACTCGCCTGATTTATCTCCATGTGATGGTGTTTGTGGCATGATAATGCCACACCTCGCTCATTGTTCGACGTATGTGTGTTAAATCATCCATCATACTCGCCTGATTTATCTCCATGTGATGGTGTTTGTGGCATGATAATGCCACACCTCGCTCATTGTTCGACGTATGTGTGTTAAATCAACCATCATACTCGCCTGATTTATCTCCATGTGATGGTGTTTGTGGCATGATAATGCCACACCTCGCTCATTGTTCGACGTATGTGTGTTAAATCATCCATCATACTCGCCTGATTTATCTCCATGTGATGGTGTTTGTGGCATGATAATGCCACACCTCGCTCATTGTTCGACGTATGTGTGTTAAATCAACCATCATACTCGCCTGATTTATCTCCATGTGATGGTGTTTGTGGCATGATAATGCCACACCTCGCTCATTGTTCGACGTATGTGTGTTAAATCATCCATCATACTCGCCTGATTTATCTCCATGTGATGGTGTTTGTGGCATGATAATGCCACACCTCGCTCATTGTTCGACGTATGTGTGTTAAATCATCCATCATACTCGCCTGATTTATCTCCATGTGATGGTGTTTGTGGCATGATAATGCCACACCTCGCTCATTGTTCGACGTATGTGTGTTAAATCATCCATCATACTCGCCTGATTTATCTCCATGTGATGGTGTTTGTGGCATGATAATGCCACACCTCGCTCATTGTTCGACGTATGTGTGTTAAATCAACCATCATACTCGCCTGATTTATCTCCATGTGATGGTGTTTGTGGCATGATAATGCCACACCTCGCTCATTGTTCGACGTATGTGTGTTAAATCAACCATCATACTCGCCTGATTTATCTCCATGTGATGGTGTTTGTGGCATGATAATGCCACACCTCGCTCATTGTTCGACGTATGTGTGTTAAATCAACCATCATACTCGCCTGATTTATCTCCATGTGATGGTGTTTGTGGCATGATAATGCCACACCTCGCTCATTGTTCGACGTATGTGTGTTAAATCATCCATCATACTCGCCTGATTTATCACCATGTGACTTTATTCCCAAAACTTGAAGTTAAAAGGCTGTATTTTTGATGATATCCCCGACCATCCAACTATGACACACACTTTGGAGACGATTTCTCAAAGTGAATTCCAACAGGCATTTAAATCATTGTTAAATCACTGTAACAGATGTATTGAATCTGGACAGCATTATTTTGAATTTAAAAAAAAATGGTCAAAATGTTATTATCTTATTTTATTTTATGGACTTATTCTTAAAAATTCTTTGCTGTGTATTCTCTCCAAAGTTTCATTATCGATACACAACTTGCTCTAATGTTTTACCTATCAAACCAATCAGATCTTGGCCTCAAATAAGCTTTATCAAAAAGGAATTTCTTGAATATGGATGACAACAGGTTGCTGTAGAACCTCCATGAGAGGACACTCACACTAGAGGAGACACCTCTATATAAAGGACAGTTTTCATTTGTAAAATTACCATTTTTTACAATTTATCAACTCTCTACTAAGAGAACACCTCTCTCTAAAGGATACTTTGGCTCTGCGATTAGATGTCAGGGAGCTTCTACTGTATTAAAAAAAGGTTAAAGTAAATCATTTTTGTAACTCAAATATTCCATATTGTTAAAATATTTGTTTTTGTGTAAAAATAAAATTCAATACATTAGTTATACATATTAAAATAAATTTTATTTATCTTTACACACAAGGCTCTTAAAAAAATTGCTTAAAAAGAGTTTTTGAACAGCCAATAAAATCTTTGTAGAGTAAGTATATTATGAAAAATCTATTTTAACTTGAATTTTAAAGGATGCCTTTATCTCAAATAGCTGGCACATACTTGTAGTATTGGGTGGAAAATATAGAATTTTGTTTTGTTCAACATCAGTCCTATGTGACTTGATACATGTCCCAAAATTAAATTAACTTTCCTTTTTCCTATTATTATTATATTGCCACGTGGAAAATTAGGAAAGACAAACTTTGGGATAACACAGCAATTTATTTAGGGCAAGAACAAACTATGAATGATAAGCAAAAGGAAAGCAATGAGGGAAGTTTACAGAGTAGCAAAATATAAACATAAAATATGATACTCTGTTAATTAAATAATAAATACTTTGCTACATAGCTCCTTCCCAATGGGAGCTGTGACCCACAGTTTGTAATTTTTGTAGTTACTGACATAGATATGATTTACTTCTGCCAAGAATTCCATCGTAGTCTTGGAACTTTGTCCCTAGTGCCTTTGCGTCCTTTTTCTTGCGGCGAGAAGAGCGGCTTTGTCGTCGTATCATCTATAGGGACATCGTCATCTTGGAAGGAAGTCTTAGCTTTAATACAGCGGTGGAATCCTGGAGCCAGTCTCTGAAAATGTAGATCACAGCACCCATGGCCTCAAGGTCTTCTCGGCTACCTTCAGTTTGTCTTCCCTAATTTACCCAGCATCTCCACCAAAATGCCATGTGGAAAATTAGGAAAGACAAACTTCGGGATGACACAGCAATTTATTTAAGGCAAGAACAAACTATGAATGATAAGCAAAAGATAGGCGATGAGGGAAGTTTACAGAGTAGCAAAATATAAACATAAAATATGATACTCTGTTAGTTAAATAATAAATACTTTGCTACAATATTGTCACAGTAATGAAGGTTTACAAACTTCCCGCCTAGAAATCACGCCATCTATCGGGGCTTAGGTACATGACACTCACTGAGCTGCCAATGTATTATTTACAGTTACACGCTATGTACATTTTTGGTTATGACAATATTATTTTCCTTTTATTGTGTGTAAATAGGTTCATGTATTGTACAAAATATGTGAAGTCATTCAAGCTTTTTATTTGAAAATTAATTGAAAGAAAACTTTATCACATACCTTGTAATACCCAAGATAGACCAAGAATATCCAATCACCTTTACCAAATCAAATTTGACTTGATCCACTACCTCGAAGAGACACCAACTCCAAGATTTCAATATGGTATCTCTCATCAAGTGTCTACTCTAGTGTGTGTTTGTAGCCGCCCTAACTCCCAGTGTGTGTGGATGTCAGAGTCCAGTGACCAATATGGTCAACAACATCATGGCCGCCTCCATGCCCCCGGTGTGCGATGAGGAAGTGCGGCGCTCCCTGCACCGCATGGGGGCCAAGCTGAAGAACCTCTTGAAACTGCCCAAAGCCCACAAGTGGGTGTGCTACGAGTGGTTCTACTCCAGCCTGGACCGCTGCCTCTTCCTGGGGGACTCGGACTTCACTCGGTGTCTGAAGGAAACCTTCCCACAGCTCCGGACCATGCTGCTCACCCGGACTCAATGGTGCCAGATACGGAGATGTCTGGGCAAACCTCGCAGGTAGCCAGCCACATCTGTATTATTTTGCAGTAAGGGAGGGGACAGGAGGAATTTGTGTATTTTATAAGCTCGCCACACATAAATACATTTTGTTCTATCTTGTAGGAATGGGTTTTGAACACCTTGTTCTATCTTGTAAGAATGGGTTTTGAACACCTTGTTCTATCTTGTAGGAATGGGTTTTGAACACCTTGTTCTATCTTGTAGGAATGGGTTTTCACCACCGTGATTATAAATAAATAGCCTCTAGTTAGAGTTCAACATAAATGTAGTTTTTTTTTTAAATTGCTTTGAATGATAAGCTATTAATCTAGCCTTTTACACACTTCAATAGAACTTGTAAATAATTAAAAAGAGCCTAAAACAAAAACAGATTTCAAAAGCAAATGGTTTTCTCTGGCGAGTTGAAAACAGGACCAGGATGATTGAGAATGTAGCTTTTGATCTCTCTCTCCCAGGTTTTACTGGTGTTGGAAACCTTGCTATGATCTTCCATTGAAAGTTGTATTTTGTTAAGACTCCTCCTCCAGTGTTATCTGTATTCCAGGTGTTCCTCAGCTTTCTTTGAGGAGGAAAGAGCCAGCCTGAGGTTGAAACGGACCAAGATCCGATTACTACAGCAGAATAAGTACGTGGACCTCACCCAGTACAGGGACCTGCCCTCAGAGATTCCGCTCCCTCTGGTGATTGGCACCAAGGTAACGGCCCGACTGCGGTCGCCCCAAGATGGATTGTTTGTGGGATCCGTGGATGCCGTGGACCTGCAGCGTGCTTACTACCGCATTACCTTCGACCGCCAGGGAGTTGGTACCCACTCCATCCCCGACTTTGAGGTTGTGGTACGTACACTGACTGCTTCACTCTCTATTTTTTAGATAGATTACCCAGCTAGCTGTTCATTTTAAGGTCGTGTTTGCTGGGCTAAATGGTCTGCTTTCAATGAAAGAGGCATATTTTCGATCTATATGAAAAAGGCAAGTGCGCCGCTGGAAAAAAGTGAGCCCACTGTTCATTGAAATATTGAACTAAAGTTTGTACAGATCCAAGATATATCTCAAACATTGGAACTATACTCTCTATAGATTCCAACATTTGCAGAAAAATGGTTTACTATGCAAAGAGGAAATCAAGGAGCTATCTAATTGTAGAGTGTGCAAACCATTTGTGTTTCATAGGAATGGTGTTGGCGTTTGGTGGATCATTCTACTGTTGGACATGATGTCTGTGTTGGGGATACAGTCAGTAATTTTCTGGGAAACTCAGTATTGAATATCAGCAATCCCAATTTAATGCAAATATGTGAGAGTATCAATATTATAAACTATAACCCCTCCTCCTTATTTTTAATTTTAAAATATGAAACTAGATTTTCTAAAGTTTTACCTTTATGATAATTTTAATTATATATCATTATATTACACTAGCTCTCCTTACCTGTATCTTAATTCATATTTTGACTATTATTATTTTAATTCCTTTCTATATCTCTTTACATTCAGAGGCAAGGACTCCTCTACTTACTCTACGTAACAAAATCAGGCGTCAACATTGGTCTACACGTGAACTACAGTACAACCTCCATGAGTGGAGGACAACCTTGATAGAAGTTACCTCTCTACAAAATAACAGTTTTAATCATAAAACTACCATATTTACTAATTAGAAACTCTCTGGTAAGAGGACACCTCTCCCTAAAAAAAACCCTGAGTTCTGCAACTAGGTGTTATCCTTTACAGAGAGGTAGTTCTACCGAATATACAGTAGAACCTCCCTGTAAAGGACACCTAGTTGCAGAGCAAAATTTTCCTTTTAGGGAGAGGTGTCCTCTTACCGGAGAGTTGCTAAATAGTAAAAAAAAAAAGGTAATTTTTCAAATGAAAACTGTCCTTTATAGAGAGGTGCCCTCTCATGGAGGTTGTACTGTATTTTATTTCTCCTGAGAGAGTATAACACACAGGGTGGCCCACCAACTTGAGCAATGGGGTGAGATAATTTGCCCTAGTGAGAGTTTACATAGCAATATTTGATTGTTGGTTGCCTTATTATACACTTGCAGACAATGGAATCTGATACCTAGAAGTAAATATTGGATTGAGTATGCATTTACTCCTAAAATTGAAACAAACACATGACGCACAAGACTTTAAAGCTCAAGTACAAATTGACGCCCACCTGTTATAATCAGTAGTAGGTTGGACCACCTTTTGCTGTGATACAACCTGGTCAGTCAATAAATCAAAGAGATATCTTATTTTTTACTTATATCCCTAGTACACGTGGTAGAAGCCATGATAATCATGGTGGGTAGAAGTAGGCGACTGCTTTTACTGTAAGTACACCACATGTCTACACATATGAAAAGCAGTTCGACTTTGCACTTACAAATGTGCCAGAGCCCCGTTTGGTAATTGCACTCGTTGGTGGGGTTGGACTTTTGCAAGAATCGGGGGCCATTGGAGCATTTTTTTTTTTAATCAGAAAAAAGTGCCCAATGCGAGAATCGAACCCAGTTCGTAGCGGTCGAAAACCAAAGGTTTAGACCATCCTTCCACCGACCCCCCCCTAGAGATATCTGATGTTGTCATGTTGAAGACACATTTCTTTACCGGAGGCTTCCAAATTGGGAATATTGTGGTACTGGCTGCAGTCATTGGAGGACAGTCCAGTGAACAGACAGTGAATGGAAGAGTCTGAACATCACATAGGGGAACCCCCCAGCCAGACATTATCCTGCTGGAAAAATCACTCCAGGAGTCTCAGAGAGAAAGGTGAGAACATGAGGCCATTGGACATCATCCACAATGTTCTGGCCCGTGCCTCCTAAGACAAAGAAGGCCTGGCGTTCCTAGATGATGGCACCTCACCACTGATGCCTGCAGTGAAGATGGAAGATTTTCAAGGTTACCTAAGGGTCTCTAAAGCCAGATAAGGTGATCATCTGACCCCCAACACAAAGGGAAATTGATCACTAAGCATCACTGATCACTATTTAGTGGTGTTTCAAGCTGATTAAGCTTGACACCAATGAAATTGTGAAGATGCCAGTGTTTGGATGTTAATGGCAGGACACTGACTTAACACTGGGTCCAACATGTATGGTCCTCTTAGTGGGTCCAGTCTGTGGGGAACCATCTTGTCTTCATTGCTTTCAACACAATTAGATGTTGAAGTCAAAACAATTGTTGTAATATGCAATGTTGCAATTTGACCACCCTGCTATTTTCAGACAGATGATGATGCCTCTTTGTCAACTGAGAATCTTTTGCAGCATTTACCATGTTACCTCTTTTTTTATAATGGATCAGCCGATATAATAGCTCTGTGCCACTCCTGAGTGTTTAGTCATGCATATTTGCACCAAATTGGCATCATTCACATAGTTATCCTACATATTTTCATAATTTGGTGTTTGTATCATACTTCTATCTTGGTGTGCAAATTTAATTTGCCCAGGAGTATATATCAAGGCTTACCCCAGTCTCTCTCTATAACATCAAGTAATACATGCCTGCCATGTGTCAACATGTGGTGTCTGCACCTAGAGTAAAAGCAGTTGCTAACTACCCGCCATAATTATCATGGCTTGTTCCATGTGTACTTGGGATAAGTTAAAAAGTCTTAGCGACAGACAATGTGAATGGAGCTATAGGAACCTCCAAAGTGTAGAACTAATTCTCAATTAGAGAATTTCTTTGCTCACCCAATGCACATAAGCCCTGGAACAGTCCAAGAAGAAACAATAAAATGTGCAGGCCACTGCATTCTGTATATTTGTTTTTGAATCATATTTGTTCATGGTTCATCCTTTCCATTCTTCTCACACACCTGTGTATATTTCCCCAGAGTCTGGAGCCCCCAGAGATGATGCCACTGTCTGCCTTCGCCCTCAAGCCCCGCCATGTGTTCCTGTCCCCCAACCACTTCAACAACTCCTGGTCTTCCGTAGCAGTCAGTTCAGGCCGGGCACACACAGCCCTACAGCTCTGACCTGGTATTGTACAGGACAAGGACCTGGGTGCCTCTCCACTCCCCTCCTCAGACCTGCTCCTATCTGATGAAGGAACTCTGGGAGGTTTTCCAAAGAAGATGCTCATCCTCCTGGTACGTGGACTGCTGACATTGCCTCTGGGATTATTCTCTCTCTCTTCAACTATATACTGAAGGCTTCGTAGACTTCACAAAGAAATTGGTGATGTAGAGGGCACTATATAACTAAAGACATATAGTTTCCTTTTTTTATATCAAATTCTTTTATTGCTTCAAAACAACAATCTCCTTAATTTCCATCTATTGTGTGGACTATATATGGCACAATATTTATCATACATTGTAACTTGAATTGAATAATGATATTGAACATCTTGCTGCCATAGACCACAAATAATGTAGTACAAGGGGGTGGGTCAAATCCTGCATTAGGCTTTTTTTTTTTCTAAAGAAAAATTGCTTCAATGGCCTCCAATTGTAACAAAAGTCCAACCCTACTACCTAGTGTAAGTAACCAAACGGCCAACTTGTTAGTGCAAAAGTTGAACTGCTTTCCACCTGTGTAGACATGTGGTGGTGCACTTTACGTCAAAGCAGTCGTTAACTACCACCCACCATGACTATCATGGCTCCCTGTATGACCTGTACTAGGAATATTAATAATAAAGAAGTAGTAACTCTGAGAGAGAGAGAGAGAAATGGTTCTTGTATGGGATTTATCTAAGCAGGCATTCTTTAGTAGAGATGGGAGGAGTATAAGAATGGACAAATATATTAAATTGTCCCACTCTGGTGGCTTTGTCACACACATTGACAACACATTGCAATAAATCTGGTGCTATATATAACGAATGAAGACATTAAGACTCGAATGTTTATTTTCACAAATAAATCAAACTTATACTGTCCTTACTGCGATGAAAAATCTAATTGTAAATGTAATTCTACTGTCCTAAAAGCTTATGTCCATAGTTCACTCAAATACCATTTTTAAGATTCCACCTTTCAGTGTAGCATATATAAGCAGAATGATCCAATACAATATTAGAGCTCTAAAGAAGCGGTCTGGTAGATTAAATTGGAGAAACCGCTGGGAGGGTTCACCACTGATGAGTCAAGCCCTCCCAATATATTTTCATCGCAGTAAGAACAGTAGAAGTTTGATTTATTTGTGAAAAGAAACATTCGCGTCTTAATGTCTTCATTCGAAACTTATTTTAGCACAGTTTTTTTCTTTTAAAAAATAAAGTAACTTTTTACTGGACTTACTGTGATGACAACAAAATATTGGGAGGGCAATGGAGTTGTTGATGAAGACAAAAATTCACTCTGAAAATAGTTTCAATTTTCACACACAGATGGCGAACTATTTAATTGAATTTAAGGGATTAAACTGGAAAAACAGAATAAAATTGACCAGGATATGCTACCGTCAACATTATTTAACTCACTCAATGTGACTATACCTGGAGGTTTACTGATAGTAGAAGTGCCATACAACACTTGAGTCACACAGGGGAACTTAGAGACAAAGTAAGCAGGAACATAATTGGTTATCTCCAAAAACTCTCAAAAATTCACCTTCAATGGATACCCTCACACGTTGGCATTGAAGGCAATGAAGCTGCTGATGTGCTAGCGAAAAAAGGCACAAAAGAATCCTTGCCACAGAAAAATAAACTTACTTTTAAAGAAATAGAAACAGTAGCCAAAACAAAAATAAACAAGAACTGGAGGATCTCACATAAGAACAGTTGGTACAGTGGAGTGAACCCAGGAGGAGCTCTGAACATCAGAAATAGACAGCATCAAACAACACTAACAAGATTTAGAACAGGCTATCTCAAGCCATTGAAGAATCTACCCCACTTGCCCAAAATGTAGCTTGGCACCTGCAGCTCCAGAACACATTTTAGCTTGTATTAGATGTACTAAACAGGACCTTTGGACGCTGCTTATCATAAAATATCTCTAGGAAAATGAATTCATGGAATTGGTGGATTCTTTACACAAGGGGATAGAAAACAACAACATCCTGGTGTTTTTTTTATTTTTTTATTCTGTTTTCAGCATAGGGATCCAAGAGAATGAAAAGCTTTACTCTGTATTCACTCTTTCTTTGAACATGAATAAACTAAGGTAACACGAGCATGATCTTCAGTGTTGTTACCCGTACTGTATTGAAATACACAGTTACCCCCAATCATCACATATAAATTACTTCTTTATATTTGGTCTCTTGTTACCTTCTAACTTATTATCATAAAGCCCCCCCCCCCATCCCAAATATTGTTAATAATGTATGGGGAATTAAGGGTGGAATTATAAAAAAAATTCTATTTCTTTATAAAAAGGACAAATTTATACAAATAGGGAACTGAATTGTATAAAATTGTATTTAAAAAAATCAAAAATGTGTTGACAAATGTATTCCTGTACATATATGTAACAAACTATCTCCCTGATATGTGGCTCACCACACATTGTCCCAGGTGCGGCTCTCCAAGATCCTAACCATCAAGAAGGAGAAACTCACCCAACTCAAGCAGATGAACACAGAGGGGGAGAAGCTGGTGGGTCTCCAGCCTGATGTAGACTGACTTCATTATATCCTCCCGGGGACATCCAGCTATAGGATTCACCTAGTCCCTCTTTGGCACATTCTGTAGATTTCACTAATCCCTGGTTGAAACTCTCTAAAATCAAACCTCTCTCCCTGGCTGATGAGATCTCCAGATGGGCATTCTAAAACTGGTGTTGTGGCTTTGTCACCGACCAGAGTCTGTGCATAGAAGGTTAATACAGAAACAAAATTCCCCCAACTATCTCCATTTCAAATTATAACCTTTAATTCAACATTTACTCTAATTATATATACAGTAGAACCTCCCTGTAAAGGACACCTAGTTGCAGAGCCATAGTGTCCTTTAGGGAGAGGTATCATCTTACTGGAGAGTTGATAAATTGTAAAAATGGTAATTTTGCCAATGAAAACTGTCCTTTGTAGAGAGGTGTCCGCTAGCGGGATTTCCGCTAAAGGGAGGTTCTACTGTATATATATTATTATTAGAATTTTTTTTTGTGTGTTTGATTGTTGAAAAGAGGTGCAGTCGTGGAAAAGTAAAGATAATTATTTACCTTTCAAGCAGATTTTTATTTTGAATCTCTTGAAGTAAAAATATACATATAAAATTATTTTTATCACAGGAATATAGAATTTATTAAATGAATTCTATAAATCGTGAATAAAAATAGGTAGGGTTAAATATATATTATTTACAACAAAAATAAAAAAAGTGGTATGTTTTTTGAATATATGGTCAAAAATGCAGAACAGTCAATGAATGAAAAAATAAAATATATGTTTTTAGAATAAAATAAAATATTTGCATTTTAGATTATATAATATATATATATATATATTTTTAAATCTCAATTATTCTATTTACTTAGCTTTAACCGATGTTAATTCAAATAAGACTTTAATTCAACACCCTCTAAGTGCTGGCAACATCTTTGAAAATGCCCATTAGCAGTAAATGTTGTGATGGATTGGTCTTCATTTAAACACAGAGTTTATTTTAACCAAAAATTTTGATCCCTTGGGGGGTGCTGAAATGTAGAATTTGTACTGTACTTTCAATGGGGTTTATTGGAACTTGTTTTAAAATCATGTGAGTACTGCCATCTTTGTTTGTTCTCTCCTGCCAACATACCTGTCATTCTGATCCTTATAAAATGAAAGAATTTAAAAGCACGAATGTTTCTTTTATACATAATACAAAATTCTACTGCCCTCACTGCGATGAAAAATATATTGGGAGGGATACATAATACAAAATTCTACTGCCCTCACAGCGATATTTTTCATCGCAGTGAGGGCAGTAGAATTTTGTACTATGTATAAAATAAACATTCGTGCTTTTAAATTCTTTCATTTTATATGTATAGATGGCGCGTTATTGCTTTATGTTAATTCTGATCCTTATTACCACTTGTGGCATATTATTGTGGAGATTCAAACTGTCCTTTATTGAGAGGTTTCCTCTATTGAGAGTGTCCACCCATGGAATATGGTCTATTGTATATAAAATATTACAATAGAACCTCTCTATAAAGGATACCCCTAAATGCAGAGCAAAAGTGTCCCTTAGAGAGAGGTGTCCTCTTATCAGATAGTAGCTAAATAGTAAAATGGTAATTTTTGGCAATGGAATCTGTCCTTTGTAGAGAGGTGGCCTCAAGTGGGAGTCCTCATGGAGGTTCTACCAACCACTAATATTTTACATTGTAATACAGTAGTACCTCCCTTTAGCAGACATCTCACTAGCGGACACCTCTCCACAAAGGACAGTTTTCATTGGCAAAATTACCATTTTTACAATTTAGCAACTCTCCCTAAAGGACACTTTGGCTCTGCAATTAGGTGTCCTTTACAGGGAGGTTCTACTGTCTATATATATTTAATGGTTCATTCAATATACAGGTAATGGTGTTTTGACATTACTTTCCCTCTCTTGTGAAAACTACAATAAGTTACAAACAGACCGAGGGGGGCACTGAATAAATGTTCTCAATAAGAGGTGAGATGTTCTACCCATTTTGATAACTAGGACTGAAGATTAAATCTTGCAGTGAGTCCTCCTTTTTATGGTTCCACTCCCACCTGTGAGTGCAAGTGGAACTTGCAAGTTCAAAGTGGAACTGCTTTTCACATGGGTAAACAAGTGGTTCACTGTACAGTAGAACCTCCATGAGAGGACACCTCTCTACAAAGAACAGTTTTCATTGCTAAATAATTGCCATTTTTACTATTACTCCGCCCTTGCCGGTCCCAAGCCCGGATGAAAAAGGAGGAGGGGGAGCAGTAACAAGCTCACTAAAAAACCTGGGCTCAGCTGGCTCGGCTGATAGTACCCTGTAAGGGCTCCTAATCCAGGGATACAGGATGAGCAGCGTTTGTACTCCATGTTAGGAGCGGCTGCACATGACGTCTGTTCCTCATGTCAGAGGCGGCCATTTATTTTGGAGCTAAGTCGGCCTGCCACTGAGTAGTGCTCCCAGTCTTAATGACAAAGGCAGATGCATTCTACTTCACCCAGTGTGGAGATAAGAAAGAAGAAGAAGACTATTTAGCAGCTCTCAGGTGAGAGGACACTTCTCCCTAAAGAACACTTTGGCTCTGAAACTAGGTGTCCTTTAGAGAGAGGTAGTTATACTGTAGTATTTTTTTTTAATGGGGATAAGTAAAAAAAAAAAAATGCTTAAGCAATAGATTCACCAATCTTAATTATTAGAATGTTGTTGTTGTTTCTTATCCCCTTGTGTAATGATTACACAAATTTCATGAGTTCATGCACCTCAAGCTGATCTCATTGAATGGGGTGTAGGGGTGCAGCTTTCGTTGATCATGGCACCATGATCCAGGCACACTTTGGTGAAAGTGACTTCGCCTGTAATTTGTGGTCGTTCCTAACATGAAAGCAGACACCTTTGCTGCCGACTCTAACATGAGTACAGACGCAGCTCCTCCATAATTCCTGGAGAGGGACCCTTGCTGAGGTCTATCAACCGGGTCAGTTGAACTTAGGATTTTTAAAGAGGTCTTTCTTCTCTTTCTAACAATGCTTATCATAAGGTGGAATCCTCTGGTGTATAATAAGCAGCAAACATAAATAAATTCCGAGGATAAGTTTCTTTTATTTATTAATAAAAGAAACTTATCCTCGGAATTTATTTATGTTTGCTGCTTATTAACAATGCTTATGTTGGTCTGCGACTGCTCATTCGTCAGAGTTATTCTGCTTGTTGGCCTTCATATCTGAAGGTCATTCCCCTATTCGCCATTTATGGATATGCCCTGTAGCAGTCAGCTCTGCTGAGGGAATGATGAGATTAAAATGAAGTGGTCTATTTTCACTTTATATAGTTTTTAATATTATTATAAAACCCACTTCAAAAATGTATATAGTTTTCAAAATCCTTTGGTTAAAAAGTGAACAATACCAAAGCAAGCGACTTGCACAGACGATGTGTTTGCCATGTTGCTTGTGTGGTGCAGAGGTCGTACCAGCAGGCCATCCCCATGGAGTTCCAGAAGAACTACGCCTCCACCATCCTGGAGTTTGAACGGCTCAACAAGGACCTCAATGAACACCTGGTGAAGGTCCAGACCTACTGCCAACAGGTAGCCCTTCTTTTCTGTACACACACCTATGGTTCAGTACGGTACACACTGGGTGACCGACCTATGGTACAGTACGGTTCAAAATATTCTGTTAGCAACCATTCTGATTTAACAATTATTTGGAACATCTAAAATGACTAACCCAATCTAACTTCCAATCAGAGGCCACTGACGAGAAAGACCAGGACTAGCTATAACCAAAAAGTTCTTTTGTGCTAAAAAAAAACAAACTATATAGAGTAAAACCTCTCTATAGTGAACCCTAATGGGATCCAACTTTTAATTCACTATAGCCATGGTTAGACAGTTTGCTATTTTTTTACTTTTCAATTTTTAAAAAAATTATTATCCCTAGTACACGTGGTACAGGCCATGATAGTGATAATCATGGTGGGTAGAAGTTGGAGACTGCTTTTACTGTAAGTGCATTACATGTCTACACATTTGAAAAGCAGTTCAACTTTTACGCTTACAAATGTGCCAGAGCCCCATTTGGTTATTTGCACTCACTGGTGAGGTTGAGCTTTTTCAAGAATAGGGGGCCATTGAAGCTTTTTTTTTTCCAATTAGAAAAAGTGCCCAATGCGGGATTTGATCCTGGGTTGTAGCGGTCCAAAACCAATGGTTTAGACCATTCTTACACCAACCTCCTCAAAATGTTCAGATTGTGTAATTAAAGGACAGCCATGCATACAAGAAAAGGCTTACCAATTAATAATGGTAAATATATTTTAATTCCCTCAATTGACCTATTTCCTTACGTTAAGACTGAATATTAAAAAAGGTCATTTGATGATAATTCTTATCATATTAGCATACCTCTATGTCTAATTTAAAAATCAAGACAAATCCTAGGCAAATATTTATTAATTATATATTTTTAAAGATATAAAATTATTTTAAAAACATATTTATCATTATATAAACAAAGTCTACTTGTTGAAATCACTTTTCAAGCATTGTCCCTTTCAAATAAAGTTATTAAGTATTTTTCTTGCAGTTTCCCTTTATTTTCTGATGTCTAGATTTAGTTTTGTTTTGAACCTGTCATGAAATCCATTGTTGCCTTTGAAATCACCATAGTTCATGGCATAAAAATTTTGCTGAATCATGGCCTGCTTAATTTGATGTTTTGTAGCCTAGTTTGAACACTAGCTTGCTATAAAACAACTTCTGAAGAATTGTGACAGAAGCTGGTGTTGAATCTTCTTTGTGGAAATTTTTAATAGCCTTCTATTTTTATCTCTTATAGCCAAAAAGTTACATTTTCCTATTTTAACATGTTCCCAAGTTTTGCCTACATTGTTTCACTTTGAAAAGCTTTGATATTGGCTTTTTTTTTCTCCTAATGGTAACTTGTTAGGAATGCCTTTTCTTTGCTTTTTTTTTATTTTAGAAACCATTTGCATTTTTTCTATTTAAAAAATTTGATGACTGCAAAGATATTCTATTAAATTAAAAGTATACTCTCAAAATTTATAACACATAGAAACATTATTTTTCATATATATAAACAAATAATGCAGATAAATTTAACATTTTGAATTCGTGATCTGTGGAGCTGAAACAGCAAAAATTTTCTGTTTAAAAAAAAAATCTATGACAGTAGAACCTCCCTGTAAAGGACACCAAATTGCAGAGCCAAACTGTCCTTTAGGGAGAGGTGTCCTCTTACCAGAGAGTTGCTAAATAGTAAAAATGCTAATTTTGCAAATAAAAATTGTCCTTTGAAGAGGGGTGTCCTCTAGTGTAAGTGTCCTCTCATGGAGGTTCTACTGTGATTGAAATTTTAAGTTCATTTTAAGCCTATTCTATGAATTAGAATTTATTATTCTATGGCTACTTTTCCGCGAGGATATCACGAGATTTTGGAACAGCGACCTTTTAAATTGCTACTTCTGCAATGTTGGCATCCAAGACAATTTGGTCCACTATCTATTCCATTGCCCATTCATTCCTACATGAAAAGAGACTGGAAATTCGCGAAATTTCGGGGCTAACTCACTACAATGAACAACATGTATATAAAATCTTCACTACTCTCCTGCTGGATAAAACATTTGTTCACAAATATTTTAAACTTTTCAAGGCGATTGATAAAATGAGGGAAGAAGTGCTCAACTCCACAGACAATGGCTGATTGCTCCCCCTCCCCTCTAAATTGCTTTTCCTCCTCACTCATGTACATATATAACTTTTTTAGGGGAATCCCCTTGTAAGACAATAGTGTCTTAATAAAGGTTTTTTTGTTGTTTGTTTGTTGTTTGAATTTATTATTTTGGGGAGTAAAATTAGGTTGTTATTATATTCAATTCTGTTGGAGATGTCACCATTGAAGCTGTGCCATGTGGTGCAGCTGGAAGTAGAGCTGAAAGAACCGCCCCTACAGCAACACTCGCGGGAGCAGGCGGAACAGCTGGTGACGAGGTTCAACCACGCCCACAGTCTAGTGAAGTCCCCCCATATCCTGGACCTTGTGATCAATCTCACCTCAGTGCTCCTTCAGATCAAGGTACATCCCAATGCTACAAAACTTGGCTTCATGATGGCCAAATGTTATTTATTCCAAGAATATCTGAAGCTCCTACTGCGGCACTTAGCTTCAGATAAGATTGCTCCTGACATTGGGAGGACAGACAACCCTGACTTGGGAGTGCTTACTTTTAATAGCAGCATTTAATTTTGCTCTTCACCCAGTATCATCATTGACTTTTTGAGTCTAGCCCCACCACACTGGCTGTTGGTACATATTAGATGTCAGCTAGCCATGTCTGGTAGGATTCACCCCCATCTATGTTGTTTCATTGCACAATATAAATAATTTTTTTAATATATGAAATACACATGTATTATTATTTTACTGAGGCTCTTTACCTGAAATCCCATACAGTGTACTTTATATAATAAAACTTTATTTACCTGTGCAGATATACAAAAGTCACCAATTGTGATATTTTTTAGCCAGCCTAGAAATTGAGACCTTGTTAAACATTGATCCCATATTTGAAGGCTGCCTTAAGTTGATAGTAGACATCTGGTATATAAAATGTTTGTGTCCATTGTAGAGTCAATTGATGATCTCATATCTAGCTCTTGATCAGCTCCACTCAGTCTAGAGTAGCAGGTTTTCTCACTTTCTAAACATGTACATTGTAACAAATAAATTTACTGGCAATGTGTTTTTTTTCAATAATATCATCAAATATTATCTCATCAGACCTTTCTGCAATGATATAAGTTATTGGATGAGAGGTCTTGGCTCATCAGTAGTGAACCCTCTCAGCGGTTTCACCAAATTAATCTCTAGACCGCTCTACTATTGTATTGAATTGGTTTGGGATATACCCTGCATTTTCTATGGAAGGCAGCTTAGGGGTGTTTAGTGAACTTATGGACATACACTTATTGGTCTGTAGAGGTACATACATATAATTTCAAAGTATTGTATTGAGCAAAGCTTTTCTGCAAATATGGTTTCATACCAAATATATATTAGTAAATTAAATGTACATTGTATCAATGTGACTCCGGACTTGTGAATATTTAAATATTTAGATTGGGTCTGGTTAGTTCAACTACCTTATGGAACTTCTCTTTATAGGACAACATAGTTGCAGAGCCAAAGTGTCCTCAGAGAGATGTCCTCTCCTGGAGATTCTACTGTATATATCTGTTTTGTACAGGTCACACTTCCTTCCATTTAATTTCTTGTTTTGTGCACAACCAGTTATTGTGTACTCAACCTAGCTTAACTATCAAATGTGTTGTTACTTATCCCCTTGTGTAAAGATTACACGAATTCCATGAGTTCATGCTCCTCGAGCTGTTTTATGATAAGCAGCGACCTCTCCCAAAGGTCTTGTTTAGTGCATCTAATGCAAGCCAAATATGTGTTCTGGAGCTGCAGGGGCCAAGTTACATTTTGGACAAGTGGGGTAGTTTTAGTTATTGCTATCAAATGTAAACAAGGTAATCTTAATAAAATTTAAAATGATTTAAACAATAAACTGTAAGAACCTTTTTAAAACGTTTAACAAAAAAATGTGGGTATTTAAAAAATTCATTTCAAAATTTATGGAGATCGATTTATATATAAGTAAAAAATATTTGATAAAAATGCATTAAAATGGAAGTTGAAACAATTTAGGATGAATATATGAGAAAAATTAAATTAAAAAGTGGAAACTAAAAAAGTTTATATTATTGCATGTAATATGTTATATATTTAATGTATCAATACTTTTGCGTTTTGAAGCGAAAAATGTAAAAATAATTAAACAAGTGGTATGTATTAATTACAGGTTATTACTAATGTGTGAAAATATAATTTAAGAAATCGCGGGTATTACAACAAAATTTTAAAATTTCATTAAAGCAAAAAATATATCTACAGTAAAACCCCTCTATAGTGAACCCCAATGGGACAGCTTTTGGTTCACTATAGCCACGGTTTGGCCATTTTTTTAACTTTTCAAAAATTTTAGACCGTATAATCAAAAACAGCCATACAAACAGGAAAAGGCAACCACTTAATAATGGTTACTTTGTTTTAATTCCCTAAATTTACCTATTTCTTTACAGTAATGCTGAATATCAAAAGAAGTCATTTGATAATAGGTTCTTCTTATCATTAGCATACATGTTTATATATAAACCTATGTATTATTTTAAAAATAAGCCAAATTCCCTAGGCAAAACATTATTAATTATATATCTAAAAGGTATAAGAGATTTTAGAACATCTTTCTCAAATGATATAATACTATATTTATTCGGAAAAATGCCTCTAATACCTTGTTGTTTGAAGTGAAAAGTGAAATTTGAAAATCAGAATTGTGTTAAAATATCGTAATTTCCATCAAAGGAATAAAGCTTTGTGTCTTCTGAATCAAAAGTATCCAATTCAGAAAAATCGGATGCGAAACATGTTGATACGATAGCGCGATCGGTAAAATTGCGAATAAAAAACGCCAACTTGCAAACACAAAATCGGTGGTGAAACGGCCGGCCGGGGGAATTTCCGCGAACCCTGAACGAGTCATATACCTAACAAGAAATAGAACTGTAGTGGTAGTTTTTGAGAATTTATAAGTCGATTTGTTTGTGGCCTATGAGACACAGGGAACTGGGGGGAAATGTTTCTTTTTTTCTTCTTCTTCCAATTCCCGTTTCCACATATTCTTATGAAGTGTATATTAAATTTTGTTTTTAACCTGTTATTCAAACCATTTCTGGCTTTAAAATTATTTGGAATTATTTTTTAGCCTAGGTAAACTTGATATAGAACGCTTCTAAAAGGGCATGCTGCCACTGTTTTTTTTTTTTTTTAGAACGCCATTCTTTGTTACTTTTCTTTATTTTGGAAGCCATTTGTATTTTTCTTCTATTTCAAAATTGTCGAAGGCAAAGATATTCTATTAAATGAAAGTATAATATGTAAAAATTTATACAATATACAGCAAAAATTGAATGGAAATGAAAACAAACGATGCCGCTAATTTTTTGTTTTGAAATCGCGATCCGTGAGCTGAAACATGCTCAAAATTTTGTTGTTTTAAAATTTTTTTAAATCACAATTTTAAGTTCATTATAAGCATGGTATTTTTAATAGATTTTATCATTTTGGGACCGAAAATAGGTTCTTTATAGGGGTAGTTCGTTATTTAAAAAATCGCAAAGTTCGTTATAAAGATGGTATTTTCAATGGAATGGAATCGGGAATCGCCGTGGGTTCGTTATAAGGGAAGGTTCGCTATATTCAGGGTTCGTATTAGCGGGGTTTTACTGTATATATATATATGCCCCAATAGTGATGTGGAAATGTGATTCAATGTAGTGTGGTCCATTGTGTGAGAGAGAGTGTCATGTGTGGGCAGAGTCTGGCAGAACCCAACAAGACTCTGCTAGAGTTCAAGTCCCTCTCAGACACCATGGCTACCATCCAGTCCAGCCTGGAGCAGCAGAATGTCAGGTGAGACACACTCCAACAAAGCATGTTTAAAATTAAAGATACTTCAACCAGTAAATCTTTTTACTATCTCGACGTTTCGACAAAAATCTTTTGCCCTCGTCAGGAGCAAACAAAACATTTGGTAAAGATTAAGAAAAAAGACATTTCCTGATCGTGCAACTGAAAGTTGCTGATGGCTTGCGTCATCTATTGGAATAAATATCAACTAATTGTTGATTTTTAATTATTCCAGAATTGGCCAAATAGATGATGCAAGCCATCAGGAACTTTCAGTTCCACAATCAGGAGATGTCTTAATTTATCCACCTGATCCAAGTACACAATTTCACTTTTGTAACATTTTTCACATTTGGCAAAGAGTTAAAAATCATTCTAAGTTCGCAAGGGAGTTCTCACGTGATAATTCAAATTTTGAACAAAATCTTTGCAAGTTAAATATTTGTTTCTTGACTCGTGCTTTAGATGTTGTACAAAATTTGAAATATCGTGTGAGAACTCTCTTGCAACCTTAGAATAATTTTTAACCCCTTGCCAAATGTTTTAATTTTTGTTTGCTTCTGACAAAAGATTTTTGTCGAAATGTCAAGATGATAAAAATATTTACTTGCCGAAGTATCTTTAATTTAAAGAACTATGAATGCCGGCCAGAGGCTGCCTCTATCTTTACGATAAAGAATATTTATTCTAAAATACAATATAACGCGGCTGATGATTGTAAAACGAAAATTAAAATTATACCGCGAATGTTTCTTTTAAAAATCGAAATTTATTTTCAAAGAGAAATAGCGACATTTCTAACTTTGAGGATGAGGTATGGAAAGGTGAAACATGAAGAGTAATGGAGAACGGAAAAATAAAAAGTGTCCAGGGGCGGGAATCGAACCCACACCCTTCTGCTTACCGGGCAGGTGCCTTGTCCACTCGGCTACCCTGGACGTATTTTTCCGTTCATAACTTATATTTAAAGTAACATTACAATATTTAAATATAAGTTATGAACGGAAAAATACGTCCAGGGTAGCCGAGTGGACAAGGCACCTGCCCGGTAAGCAGAAGGGTGTGGGTTCGATTCCCGCCCCTGGACACTTTTTATTTTTCCGTTCTCCATTACTCTTCATGTTTCACCTTTCCATACCTCATCCTCAAAGTTAGAAATGTCGCTATTTCTCTTTGAAAATAAATTTCGATTTTTAAAAGAAACATTCGCGGTATAATTTTAATATTTATTCTATAAAATTTACTGTCCACTCACATGAGAACTTTCCTCGGTTCCAAATTCAGTTTATTAGGTACCGCTTCTGATAATTGCAACGATGCACAATATGTGAAGGTTATGTTATTGTTTCTTATCCCCTTGTGTAAAGATTACACGAATTCCATGATCTCATGGAATGGGGGAATAGGGGTGCAGCTTTCGTTGATCATGGCACCATGATCCAGGCACACTTTGTGAAAGTCTGCCTTTGCCTGTAGTGTGAAGGTTATTGCCTGTGAAGGTTATTCACCTATTAAACAAAATGTTAACGCGGGATTCGATCCCTGTTCATGGCTGTTGGGAATCGAGGATATTACCGAGGATTGTCCACTGACATCTATATGAGCACTTTAGTATGCCAGAGCATCATCTAGTAAAATAAAAATTCATCTAAATGTTGATTAAGGTTTTTCCATAATATTTTGCCAACCCATTGATAAATAAAAAAAGAACAACCAACCATGTGTTTCGAGCTATTGGCCCTCATCAGAGGGGTGCAAGTGTGTACCTCAACGACCAAAAAATCTGGTCCAAGTGTCTTCCCTAGAAATCAAGAAATGAGTATTTAATGGTAATGAGGGCCAACAGTCTGAAACACATGTGTGGCTGGCTTGATTTAATATAAAACAATATATAGCGCCATCTATATATAGCTAATGAAAACATTCAAACACACATTTTGTACGCAAACTAAACTTCTAATGTCCTTACTGCGAAGTAAAATATTGGAAGGGCTTGGCTCATCATTGGTGAACCCTCCCTCATCAAGAAAATGGGTTGGCCAAATATCAGGGAACAGGTTAAATCAATGTTTAGTTGATTTCTGTTCCACCAGATGGTGTTCTGCCATCTAAAATGCTCAGACGAGCAGTCTGGATTTGCCTACTTTAATATCAACACCTTTTTCCATTTTTCAAATTTTATTTTTTTCACATGCATATATATGAATAAAAATAAAGAAGGCATCTCCTGACCACGAGCACATGTGCTTTTTAGATGGCAGAGCGCCATCTAGTGAAGCAAAAATAAACTAAACATTTATTTAAACTAGATGGCGCTCTGCCATCTAAAAAGCACATGTGCTCGTGGTCAGGAGATGCCTTCTTTATTTTTAATATCAACACCTGACCCACTTATCTTTTATTTTTTTCTATTGTTTTTTCATATATGAATAAATAATAGAAAAAAATTAAAAATAAAAAGGTCAGGTGTGGATATTAAAAATAAAGAAGGCATCTCCTGACCAGGATCACATGTACTTTTTAAATGGCAGAGCTGGCCTCTCATGCTTACCGCTCTGTACCTGGCCTGTGGTGCAGTGGACATTGTTGGGAGGCACAGTAAACCCTCTACACAATAGTATCAAGTCTTATTCTAGTAGACTTGATGCTGTAACCAGGAGGGACACTCTCCCTTTAAAAATCCTGAGTTCAACTGACCCGGTTGATGGACCTCAGCAAGGGTCCCACTCCAGGGATATGGAGGAGCTGTGTCTGTACTCATGTTAGAGTCAGCAGCAAAGGCTTCCATGTTAGGAACAGCCTCAAACTACAGGCAAAGTCAGACTTTCACCAAAGTGTGCCTGGATCATGGTGCCATGATCAACGAAAATCTGCACCCCTATACCCCATTCCATGAGATCATGAACTCATGGGATTCGTGTAATCTTTACACAAGGGGGATAAGAAACACGCAAATGGCAGAGCACCATCTGGTGGAACAGAAATCAATTAAACATTGATTTAACCTGTTCCCTGATATTTGGCCAACCCATTTTCTTGATAAATCAAGATGTATATCCATAAGGTTTAACTTCTAAACAAATTGTTTTTAATCCTATTTTTTTGTTGTTGTCCATCACATTGAGTTTGACTTTTGGTGACTAATGGACAAATATTCTCCAATTTGTTAGTGACATCACTCACAGTTCATCTACTGACCTTCCAGTAGTTTTCTTGATCCCTTCTAGCAAACTCATTGAAGGCCTTCCTTTCTTTTTCCAACATCTTGTTTAAACCATTTGCTCTTATTATGTCTCACAAGTAGGTCATTCTTTGTTTACATATTTAGGATTCACACACACACAAAAGCCTTTATTAAGACACACAGGTCTTACAGAGGATTCTCCTTGGGGTTACAAGACGGAGAAACCTATGAAAGTGGGAAATATACAAAGGGGTAAAAATGGATTATATACACATGGTGAATATATACAGATTATTATTTGAATAATCCTATGGAAAATAAGAAAAATTTTTTTTGGAAATATGATGGGAGAAGTGGAGAGCGAAAAGAGGAAAGAAAACAGGTATTTACATATGGAACATACATATAATGGAACAAGTCAATTTGAGCTCTTCTGCTCACACAGCACAGGTGGACCATGGCTTTTTCAAGAAATCTTTAAGAGATTTTCCAGGAAAATCCGAGTGTTCAGAGTTGTAAGGTAAACACCGTTTTATCTGTGTGGGGGGTTGGCTCATATTTAGGATTCCAGGGATCGACCAGAATATTTAGGATTGAAATATTTGTCCTTCTATCTGTCCATGACACTGAGTATGTAAATATTGATAGAGGTGTGTAAGAAAGGTAACAAGACCACATAAACAACTTGTGTGTACATTGGACACTTTTTTTTTCTAATTAAAAAAATAAGAATGCTCCAATGGTCCTCAATTCTTGAAAAAGTCCAACTCCACCAGCTGGTGCAAGTAACTAAAAGGGACTTCTGGCACATTTGTAAGTGCAAAAGTCAAACTGCTTTTCACATGTGTAGACATGTGGTGCACTTACAGTAAAAGTAGTCGCTAACTTTTACCCCTCATGATTATCATGGCCTGTACCACATTTGTTCTAGGAATAATAATACAGTAGAACTACCTCACTGTAAAGCACACTTAATTGCAGAACCAAAGTGTTCTTTAGGTAGAGGTGTCCTCTTACCGGAGAGTGTCAAAATGGAAAAAAATGGTAATTTTATAAATGAAAACTGTCCTTTGTAGAGGTGTCCTCTAGCGGGAGTGTCCTCTCATGATGGTTCTACTGTAATAATAAAACACGAAAACAACCATTCATTCTATGTAGCTGAGCGTGGTGTCGCTGGAGACCCACTGGCGATGCTCCACCAAACTCTGCAGCGCTGGCAGAGGCGCCATATTTTTTGTACATAGTATGATGCATATATATATAATTCTCTTTTTTTTTTTTTTTAACATAAAATTTCTCATTCAATACTTTTGTCTGAAGATGGTAACAACGCTGTTACCGAAACGTCACACACTATTTATTTATTTGGATTTGGTCTTATTACCTTGTGTTTATAATCTATAATCCAAATTGTGCTTTATAATTTTTTTTTAAATAGTGAAGACTGTGCACTTTGCATGTATTGACAAGATGTCAATAAAATTATTTTAATTGTCAATGTAGCTGAAGAATGGAGTATAGAAGGACAGGTTGGCTGTACTAACCAGGAATTGTGTGCAGCGTGTTCCAGAACCAGGTAGAGATCCATGTAAACCACATCCAGGCCGGTCTCAGTCAATTGGGAAACCTCCATGCCTTTTCTTCACTTAGTGCCTCATCTCCTCCGCCCCCCTTGTAGTCCTGACCTAGCCCCCCATACATACATGTAATTACATTTTACGATGAGTACACATCTTGTTTTGATACTAAAGTAGTTCTTCTCTCTATTTATTATATCTCCACCTTGTTTTGTCCCCCTCCAATTGTACAGATCTTCTTTGAGAAAATGGTGTAAATAATGTATGAAAAATTTATATAAATATATATATATATATACACCAGTGACTGCCATGCTCTATGAGCCGAGCAAGTTCTAAATTTTTTTTTTTTTTGTCGTTGAGCTTTTTTTTTTGTTTGTTTGTGTGTAAGAAGAGAAATGCTCTATATTAGAGAGAGTTGTTTTTTTATCTCTCTCTTATTTCTACCCTCAGTTCTAGCTTTGTGATTGTGTTTTTTTCTGTGATTGGAAAATTACAATGCCTTTCCCTCTTACAATGGTGTTTTTTTTTTTTAATAAATGAGTTTTTTTGATGGGAGTCCCCTTATATAAAGCTGTGGATGCTGACTTGCAATTTGTTTTAAGAAAGAATCATAAGAAAAATTATGGTAAAAAATAAAAAAAAGAACTCACCAATAAACTAGGGTTATTACAATTTTTCATTTTTTTTACAGTTACAATGATATTCCACTTTGTTATTCATTGAAAATTGACCTTTTTTTTTTTTTTTTACAAATTTAAATGGTTACCTTTGTTTTTGTTTTTTTTAACAACTCAAATCTTTAGTTTCTTTGAAGACTTTTATAAAAGAGTTTTTTTTTGTATTTGCATATATGATAATGATTGTTGCTGGAACAACATTTCATTTATTAATAAAAATGTTTTTTTTTTTTTTCTTTTAGTTTGTGTTTGCTTATTTTAAAATAATGAAGCTTCGATTTTTATAGAGGGAAAAAAAAACGTGTTCTATTCTAAAATTGTGTATTATCTGAACTCCTAAAGTTTTTTTTTTTTTTTTTAAACTTTCCTCTCATTTAAAAAGTATATGGAATAAATATTTATTCAAATGTATTATTACATTTTAAAAAAAAATCAATTTGTAGTATTTTGTTTATATATATATCTCTCTTTTTTTTACTATTTAATCTTGTATTTTTTTTTGCTTTAATTATTCTTGTTGTAGCGCGCTGTCGAAGGAATTTCTTTTTTTTTTTTTTTTTAAAAGGGAATAAGTTGATCTATAACATTTTTTTTATATATTGACTCTTCACACATCGAATCGGTCAAAGTAACGAGAAAACACAATAAAAAAGACTTTTCTATTTTATGATTTCTTCTCTTCACTACTGCTGATTTAATTGACATTGTATATATAGAAGCAAACAGCTGTTTGTTTACATCATTGCTGAATCTGTTAATAAATTGACTTTTTTTTTTCCATATTATATTATTGTTATATTTGTCATCTCTCTATCTTATATGTCCCGGCAAGCTATCAGATTCCATACTATCTTTGACAGAAGTTGGTGGAAGGATGATCTAAACCATTGGTTTTCAACCTCTATGACCCGGGTTCGATTCCCGCATTGGTCATTTTTTTCTAATTAAAAAAAAAAAATGCTTCAATGGCCCCCGATTCTTGCAAAAGTCTAACCCCACCAGCGAGTGCAAGTAACCAAATGGGGCTCTGACACATTTGTAAGTGCAAAGTCGAACTGCTTTTCACATGTGTAGACATGTGGTGCTCTTACAGTAAAAGCAGTTGCCAACTTCTACCCACCATGATTATCATGGCCTGTACCACGTGTACTAGGGATAAGCAAAAAAAAAAAACTATCTTTGTGTCATATACTAGAACTACCTCTGTAACTTAAAGAAATGAGACAGTAGCCAAAACAAAAATAAACAAGAACTGGAGGATCCCACCTAAACACAGCTGGTACAGTGGTGTTCAGGAAAATCTCTGAACATCAGAAATAGACAACATCAATCAACACTAATAAGATTTAGAACAGGCCATCTCAAGCCATTGAGGATAGAAAATAATAACAGAATCTACCCCACTTGCCCAAAATGTAGCTTGGTACCTGCAGCTCCAGAACACATTTTGGCTTGCATTAGATGCACTAAACAGGACCTTTGGGAGAGGTCACTGCTTATCATAAAACAGCTCGAGGAGCTTGAATTCTTGGAATTTGTGTCATCTTTACACAAGGGGATAAGAAACAACAACCTCTGTAAGGACACCTAGTGGGTCCTTTAAAGGGATTTCTTCATACCAGAGAGTTGCTAATTAGTAGAAAATTGTAATTTTGACAAATAAAACTCTTATTTAGAGAGGTGTCCTCTCATGGACTGGTTTCAGAATGGCCACCTGAAGACCTTGATTTGGGGTTATTGGCCCTTGTCACTTCAGGATGGAATTTGAATACATTTAATCCACAAGGAATTCATGAAATCTGCAGAAATATCCAAAGGGGAGTTAAGATGGAAAAATGGCTAAGCCAATATGGATGGAAATTTTCCTCTGGAGAAAAGAAAGTCATGTCTTTCATTGAAACAAGTTTTGAATCTATCTAATCATCAGAATATATTAGTCCCCAAACTTTTGGACTACATTTGCAAAACAAATTTTGTATGTGTCCACAACCCACAGAACGAAAATTAAGTGAATGTGAGCACGGTCAGGATATCACGGAGAAGTTAAATAAACGTTTAGTTTATTTTTGCTCCACTAGATGGCGCTCTGCCATCTAGAAATGCTTATGTGAGCCTGGTCAGGATATGCCTTCTTTATTTTTAATATATATATATATATTATATATATATATATTATATATATATAATATATATATATATATTAAAAACAAAAAGGCTTATCCTGACCAGGCTCACATAAGCATTTCTAGATGGCAGAGCGCCATCTAGTGGAGCAAAAATAAACTAAACGTTTATTTAGCTTGCTCCGTGATATTTGGCCAACCCAATTTCTTGACAAATCAAGAAAAGCCATCCACGAACGCGTTTCGCGCTGTTGGCGCTCGTCAGCGTGGAGTAGGCTGTAACCACTGTGACCAAAAAGATTTTTTTGGTCCCAATGGCTTCTTGAGAAATCAAGAAATGGGTATTTAAGGCCAAATTTGCGTAAAGATGCTTTACACATGAAAAAACAATAGAAAAAAATAAAAGATAATATATATATATGAAAAAATTGGATCTTGGATGTTTGGATCTAAAATAAAATATTTAATACAAAATGCCAATGTTTTACTAGGCTGTACACCGTCAGGGCTCTTCTTGTTTTTAAACTGCTTTGGTCTCTTGGCAGAGCTGACTGCTATAGGGCGCGTCCCCAGGTGGCGGATAGGGGAACGACCTTCAGATATGAAGGCCAGCTGCGAAACAAGCAGAATAACTCTGACAAATAAGCAGTCGCGGACCAACAGCAGCATTGTTAGAAGAGGAGTAGACCTCTTTAAAAATCCTGACTTCAACTGACCCGGTTGATGGACCTCAGCAAGGGTCCCACTCCAGGGATACGGAGGAGCTGCGTCTGTACTCATGTTAGAGTCGGCAGCAAATGCGTCTGCTTCCATGTTAGGAACGGCCTCAAACTACAGGCAAAGTCAGACTTTCACCAAAGTGTGCCTGGATCATGGTGCCATGATCAACGAAAGCTGCACCCCTACACCCCATTCCATGAGATCAGATGTTGATTTGCATGCTGCATCGCCCGTCGCGCAGAATAAACAGGGGCGCGTTCAGGACTTAGGTAGAGGGTTCTGTCCGATAAGTATAATACAGTCTCCACAAACTCCTAACTTTGCAGCTTCCAATCAATTGAGAATTTTGCAGTGCAACATAAATGGATTGTGCTCAACAGCAACAAAAATAAAATTAGAAGAAATAATGGAAATAGCTGAAAAACAAAAGATTCAAATTATAGCCCTACAGGAAACCAAATTAAATGAAAAGTACAAACTCAAATATAAAAACTATAATATCCTCAGAAAAGACAGAAATAAAGAAGGTGGTTGTGCTGAGAACATGTAAGAAAACATCTACGTATGTTTTCCCACGTGACGCAGCGGAGCGTGACCTTGCCAGCACGGGTGAGTCAGTTGTTATTTTGAACTCTGTATGGACGGACATTAAAACATGGTGGCAGCGATAACTGGATAAAATACGAACCCGTATATCGCAAAATATCGATTTTTGCGTACCTTGGAAGATAATTCAACATGGCTCAGATTCAACCTCCAGAAACTTTCGACTTCTCGACTCCCAACGAATGGCCCAAATGGAGGAAAAGATTCGAACGATACCTCGTGGTCAGTGGAATGAAGAAGAAAGAGGAGGCGGACAAGATCGATTTGTTCATGTACTTGATGGGTGACCGCGCGGATGATATATTCAGGACCTTCAAGTTCGAAAAGGAGGAAGAGGCAACGAAAATTGATTCCGTCCTCAAGGCGTTCGACAGCCACTTCTGTGTCAGGAAGAATATTATCTACGAACGTGCGAAATTTAATTCAAGAATCCAAGAGGATCGGGAGCCAGTGGACGAATTCATCACTTCATTGTACAAATTGGCTGATAGTTGCGAATTTGAGGGTCTTCATGAGCAGTTGATCCGTGACCGAATAGTGGTTGGAGTGAGGGACAAAGCTTTATCTGAAAGAATGCAGTTGGACAGCGAACTGACTTTGGAAAAGGCGGTGAAAATGGTTCGGCAGCAGGAAGCCGTTCGACAGCAGCAAGTCGACCTGCAGCGTCCCTCAACAAGCCAAAAGGTCAATCAGGTGAAGTTTAACTCGAAGAAACAATCACCGAAACAACAACAGCAGCCTTCGAGGAAGAAGGAGAAGTCAGCCAAAACAAGATCACGATGTCCAAAATGCGGAGGTTTCACCCACAGGGAAGGACAGGCTTGCCGTGCTGAAGGACAAAAATGTAACCTGTGTTCAAAAACTGGCCATTTTGCAAATTGCTGCCCAGATAAGCAGGCGAAGACTGCGGAAGTCAAAGCTGTTTCTGATCTTGATGAAGAAATTGGTTTTCTCCTGGAGGTCTCAGCTGTGGAGGATTCATCTAATCTCGATAATGATGAAGACGAGTGCAGGAGGCGATGGACAGCAGAAATCCAAGTGAACGGGAAAAAGGTGAAGTTCAAGCTCGACTCCCAGGCGGATGTTACATGTGTTCCTCTGTGTCTCTTCAAGAAGATAATGGGACAGCAACGACTAGTGAAAAGTGATATCAACCTTAGAGCTGCTGAATTTTCCGAACTTCAGACTGTGGGTATGTTTATATCAACGCTGCGAAATGGCAATTATGAAATCAAGGAGAAGATTTATGTCATTCGTCGTTTGAGTGAACCTCTTCTGAGTCGCCGGGCATGTGAGCTCTTCAACCTGGCGAGGCGGATTGAAGTGGTTGCGACGAGAATTAACCCGATCAAGGAATTCCCTGAAGTATTTGAAGGACTGGGACAGATCGGAAACCCTTACGAAATCAAATTGAAACCTGGAGAAAAACCATATGCTGTGCATACTCCTCGACGGGTACCAATACCTTTGATGGAAAAGCTCAAAACAAGATTGGAAGAGCTCGACAAAGACGATATCTTGACGAAGATTTTTGAAGCTCAACAAGAAGATACGACCCTGAAAGCAGTAGTCAACTACCTTGAGCAAGGCTGGCCAGATAAGAAGAAGATGTCACAGGCTCTGCTCTCATATTGGCATGTCAAGGATGAACTCGGCGTTCAAAATGGACTACTGATGCGTAGCTGTCGTCTTGTTATTCCAGAAAGTATGAAACTGGAGATCCTAGATAAGTTGCACGCTGGGCACTTCGGGATTACAAAAACAAGACTTCGCGCACGTGAGACGGTATGGTGGCCTGGAATTTCGGAAGAGATCGCGGAAACGGTCAGAAAGTGCAGTGTCTGTATCCAGGAAGCCGTCTCAAAACATGAACCTTTGATACCAACCAACTTTCCTACACGACCGTGGCAAAAGATTGGAATGGATTTGTTCAAGTTCGAGAATAAGTGGTATCTAGTCGTCATTGACTATTATTCTCGATTTCCTGAAGTGGTTCAGCTGGATCGGCTCACAGCCAATGTGGTGGTGCGTAGTTGCAAATCCATATTTGCCCGATATGGAACACCTGAAACTGTTGTAAGCGATAATGGGACGCAATTTGGAGCTGCTCGTGAATTTGCAAATTTCGCAAGGCAGTACGGATTCACACATGTCACTTCAAGTCCTCGATTCCCGCAGAGCAATGGGATGGCAGAAGCAGGTGTGAAAATTGCTAAGTTGATCCTCAAGAAAAATCAAGACCCATCGCTTGGACTCCTGGAGTATCGATCGACCCCTTTGGAGAACGGTTACAGCCCTGCTGAGCTTCTCATGGGACGTAAACTCCGAACGACCTTGCCAATTGCACCAGAGAATCTTAATCCAAAGTTGGTGGACTCTCAGACCCTGAAAAGAAAGGAGGGGAGAAGGAGAAAGGATATGAAATCCAGATATGATCGACGCTGCGGAGCTACGGACATGGAGGAGCTATCCGAAGGTGACACGGTTTGGATTACAGATATGCGAACCTGGGGGATTGTAAAGCAGAAAGCATCGACACCAAGGTCATATATGGTTGATACTCCAGTTAGGACTTTACGTCGAAACAGGTTCCATCTACGAAAAGGATATACAGTGCAATATCCAGCCGACCCATCGACGCCGACCTTTTCGGGAGAGGAACTGGTTGAAAATGAAAAGAACCCAGTTGTGGATTATCCCTCTAACGACTCAGAAGACGGCCAGACAAGAACCCGGAGTGGACGAATTGTTAAACCTGTGGATCGCCTTCATTATTAATTATATTATGCATTTAAAGTTTGTAATGTATATATATATTTCAAGTCTTAAAAAGGGGGATGTGCTGAGAACATGTAAGAAAACATCTACGTATGTTTTCCCACGTGACGCAGCGGAGCGTGACCTTGCCAGCACGGGTGAGTCAGTTGTTATTTTGAACTCTGTATGGACGGACATTAAAACAGTGGTGGCCTTGCATTTTTAATCAAGAATTTGTACTATGAAGACATAGCCATTAATATTCCAAATACATCAGACCTCGAAGCCCAAGGTATCAAAGTCTACCTCAGTCAAAACAAAACCATCAACATATTCAATATGTATCACCCACCAAACAATAAACTTATTGACAGTGGAACAATGGCTCAATTTCTTACAGACAACACTATTATTGTAGGTGACCTTAATGCCAAACATCAACTATGGGGATGTTCCATGCCAAACCCAAGAGGCAAAATACTTTCAAACTTATTTGACGACAATGCCTTCATGTGCTTAAATGATGGGAATCCTACCCACCATTCCTACAGCTATAATACTGCACAAGCACTTGATATAAGTTTCTCCAGTCCTAACATTTTCCACAAATGCAAATGGCAAATATTAAAAAGTATTGGAAGTGATCATTTGCCTATTTTGATAGAAATTAGCACCAAGACCAAAACCAGCTCAATTAAAGAAAAATTCTGGAACTTCAAAAAGGCTAATTGGAATCTTTACCAGCAAAACACCAATGAAGACTTTAGAAAAGCACCCACTAGAATAAAAGATCTGGAACAAAATTGGATATCTTTCAAAAACACCATTATTAAAGCAGCCAAAGTTTCAATACCAAGAGGTAATATTAAGAAATGGATTCCAAATTATACACACCAGGCAAAATATATTCAAACACTTATAACTAAAAGAAATGAACTACAAAAAAAGTGCACCCAAAACCAAACAAATTGTAGAACTGAACTGAACATTGTGAATGCAAAAATAAAAAGGTTATACGTAAATATGAAAAGGGAAAAAATGGAAACAAACTTGTGAAAACCTGAACCCAAGAAACCCAAATACAAAACTTTGGCATTTAGCAAAACAAATTGACAGAGCCCAGCCACAAAAAACCTCAAAAAAACCTCAAAAATTCACCTTCAATGGATACCCTCACATGTTGGAATTGAAGGCAATGAAGCTGCTGATGTGCTAGCCAAAAAAGGCACAAAAGAACCCTTGCCACAGAAAAATAAACTTACTTTTAAAGAAATAGAAACAGTAGCCAAAACAAACATAAACAAGAACTGGAGGATCCCACCTAAGCACAGTTGGTACAGTGGAGTGAACCCAGGAGGAGCTCTGAACATCAGAAATAGACAGCATCAAACAACACTAACAAGATTTAGAACAGGCCATCTCAAGCCATTGAAGATAGAAAATAATAACAAAATCTACCCCACTTGCCCAAAATGTAGCTTGGCACCTGCAGCTCCAGAACACATTTTGGCTTGTATTAGATGCACTAAACAGGACCTTTGGGAGAGGCCGCTGCTCATCATAAAACAGCTCGAGGAGCATGAACTCATGGAATTCGTGTAATCTTTACACAAGGGGATAAGAAACAACAACAAACTGCTTTGGTTGATCACACAATGCCTTCACGCGACGATATATAAAATATTTAAAACTCTGGGGCTAAAATTTAAAATATATACACAAATATAAATAAGTATAGACTATATATGTACATTTATAAAAATTAAATAATAATATATGATTCCTAATAAGTATAATAAAATAATTTTATATCGATTTGAACTGCAAGTATAACGGAGGGATGTCAATTTTTCTATTAATACTGTTGGTATCTTTCATTGTGGTCCAACTTTCTATATATATATATTTGACAATACAATATAATAATAAGGTGGGGAAGAGAAATAGGACACCACAAGTTTGGAAGATGAACCCAGACAACCAGAGAGAGAGAGAGGGATAGACGGGCCCGGCACCGCCAGGCGGCCGCCCGTGTCGAACACAAACACCCACTGCCCTAATAGGCCTGAGGTTCCAAGTAACGGGCCTCTTGGAATGTCGCTGATATCTCAAGTGACCGGACTTTACATCCTGTCTTAATAATCCCGAGAACTCACGGGCCCCTCTGGTCGCCTCTTGGAATGTCGCTGATGTCTTAAATGACCGGACTTTACATCCTGTCTTAATAATCCCGAGAACTCACGGGCCCCTCTGGTCGCCTCTTGGAATGTCGCTGATGTCTCAAGTGACCGGACTTTACATCCTGTCTTAATAATCCCGAGAACTCACGGGCCCCTCTGGTCGCCTCTTGGAATGTCGCTGATGTCTTAAATGACCGGACTTTACATCCTGTCTTAATAGTCCCGAGAACTCACGGGCCCCTCTGGTCGCCTCTTGGAATGTCGCTGATGTCTCAAGTGACCGGACTTTACATCCTGTCTTAATAGTCCCGAGAACTCACGGGCCCCTCTGGTCGCCTCTTGGAATGTCGCTGATGTCTCAAGTGACCGGACTTTACATCCTGTCTTAATAATCCCGAGAACTCACGGGCCCCTCTGGTCGCCTCTTGGAATGTCGCTGATATCTCAAGTGACCGGACTTTACATCCTGTCTTAATAGTCCCGAGAACTCACGGGCCCCTCTGGTCGCCTCTTGGAATGTCGCTGATGTCTTAAATGACCGGACTTTACATCCTGTCTTAATAGTCCCGAGAACTCACGGGCCCCTCTGGTCGCCTCTTGGAATGTCGCTGATGTCTTAAATGACCGGACTTTACATCCTGTCTTAATAATCCCGAGAACTCACGGGCCCCTCTGGTCGCCTCTTGGAATGTCGCTGATGTCTTAAATGACCGGACTTTACATCCTGTCTTAATAGTCCCGAGAACTCACGGGCCCCTCTGGTCGCCTCTTGGAATGTCGCTGATGTCTCAAGTGACCGGACTTTACATCCTGTCTTAATAGTCCCGAGAACTCACGGGCCCCTCTGGTCGCCTCTTGGAATGTCGCTGATGTCTTAAATGACCGGACTTTACATCCTGTCTTAATAGTCCCGAGAACTCACGGGCCCCTCTGGTCGCCTCTTGGAATGTCGCTGATATCTCAAGTGACCGGACTTTACATCCTGTCTTAATAGTCCCGAGAACTCACGGGCCCCTCTGGTCGCCTCTTGGAATGTCGCTGATGTCTCAAGTGACCGGACTTTACATCCTGTCTTAATAATCCCGAGAACTCACGGGCCCCTCTGGTCGCCTCTTGGAATGTCGCTGATGTCTTAAATGACCGGACTTTAGCTGCCCTTCTCTCTCTGGGTTGACTGTAGGCTTGCTTTATTATTCCTGGAAGAGTATATATTATGACATATATATATATGGCAGAGTATTTTAAAGCTCATTATCTCTCTCTTGATGTAACCCGGATTCCTGGAACATAATTATCTTGCTAATAAAAATAATAAAGGTAATAATTACTCAAATTATTGACTCAATTGTTTTTATTTAGCAAGCTTCTAAAAAGTCCATTTGAAATAAAATCTTTAGAGAGATATTGCTAAAACTATCTGTAATAACCATTTGAAGATAAGCCAATTGATATTAAAATATCCTTTAAACGTTCTATCTCAAACTTTCTGAAGATTGCAGAGTTGACAAGAGATTGAAACAACATGGATATCAGTGGTGTTCCATTTTCTTCAGAACCACTGAGTGCTTTTGGCCATCTCTTCCGTCAAAAGGCCAAATCTTCCAAACCACCGAAGTTAGATTTCTGGAGCTATGTTGAGAAACGCTATGAGAATTTTGATCCAGATAATCAATCGGATGAAGGAAATGTCAAAAGTTTAGATATAAAGGCAAAAGAACTGAATGCTTTGAAACAAAGCTATGCTAACCAGATAATCTATGGTGAGGCCCCATGGACCAGAAATAAGCCCAATCATTTCTATTTTGGAGATATTGAGGTGAAGGAAAAGCCTGAGGAAAACACATTCTGGAAACAAATCGCTAAAGATCCTTAATATTAAAGCCACAATTTTTATGGATTTTTCTTTTTTTATATAAATTAAAATTTGTAAAACTTATTTTTGGTAATATGTGTTCTTTTGATATAAACTCACGGACAAAACTTAAGGAAGTTGTACCTTTTCAGCATGTATATCGGGATTTAGAGAATAACTCTGAAGGATATTTGATACATAGTGACTTCCATTGAAGTTTCCACAAGTATTTCAGTTTTAGGAATGCCAGGTATTAGGGGATGTAACAGCCCCTCACGGCCAAGCAACACTTGTACTGTCGTCTCATGCTGGAAATAAAGGTGTTCAGGAGTTCATTTGGAATTAAAGCCCATTCCTGTTCACGAGATGTTGTCAGCTCCTGGGTGGTTCTTGGCGGGCTGATACCCTTCTCCCCAGATAGCATGTTGTATGGGATTGAGATCTGGGAACCTCGTCGGCCATTCCATTCTGTACGTGTCTTCAGATTCCAGATATTCATTAACCAGACCGGCTCTGTGTGGGGCGCTTTATCATCCATAAACACTAAATCCGGACCAACAGCCTCCTGGAAAAGCCGGACATGGGGTTCTAGGATCTCGTCTCGGTATCGCTGAACATTCTGAATCTCGCCATCGAACGCATGGAGGGGCATGCGGTCGTTTGTCATGATCCCTACCCAGACCATCACATACCTTCCACCATAGGTATCATTTTCTACGATGTTTGAGGAATGGTAGCGTGTTTCTCTACCGAACGTAGAAACCTCGGGAATCATTATTCATGGTGAACCTGGATTCGTCTGAGAACAGAAATGACTCCACTGGTCAAGGTCCCATTTTATGTGTTTTCTTTCACCTTGGTGCGGCCCCCAGCTTTCTTCTGGCGACAAGTTCCAGTAGTGTGTCCCTTCAGAGGATGGATATCAGTGGTGTTCCATTTTCATCAGAACCACTAGCTGCCTTTGGCCATCTCTTTCGTCAAAAGGCCAAATTCTCAAAACCATTGCTGTTAGATTTCTGGAGCTATGTTGAGAAAATATTTGAGAATTTTGATCGAGATAAACAATCTGAAGAAGGGATATCACGCTTTCAGAAACGTTGAAAAATGTAAGCGACTTCCCCGCTGTGGTTGCCCCATTTCGATCCTCCCGATCGCTCTATCTCCTGATATGTCATCCAGATGGTACCGCCGTGGATGTCACTCTTGTGAAACATCCCGCTCCAAACTTTGTGTCAGAGAAGCGATATTTTTATAAAGAGATGATCTGGCTTTGTGTCTTCTGCTCGAATGAATGTTTTTCTGTTAGAATTTTGTTCCTGCACACTAAAAATGAACTGGCTTCACCCGTGGTCTCATCTTTTTGGAATTTTTCCCGATATAATTTTGTATTCCTATATCCTTGGTAAAGAATCAAGTAAAAATACAATAATAAGAAATAAGAGACTCTTCTTAGAACGGTATATTCTAATCTATAAAATAAAAAAAAAGAAGACAAGTTTCTTAAACAATTTTTAAACGCAAGCTTTCGGGTGAAAACCCTTCGACGGGCAGTATACAATGATCGCGACGATACAAACATGGTACACATGGCAGACAAGAATATATACACCTATGATATTTACATAACTATTGCAAATGAGAAATTTACATCATAATGAAACAATATAGAGATTTCAATTTTCAACAAAGATGCTAATTACATAATTGGAAACAAGAATTTCTTTGAAATATAATACTTAACTGATATAGGTAACCATAGGGAGAACTACATGAAGGCCAGGAGAGCGTGATAGGCTTCGGGGAGGTCGATTTTTCTATTGATGCTGCCTTGCTTATAGGATTCTATGGATTCAAGTATGAGTCTCTGATGTTGGTTACGGATGGATCTGTAATGTATTGTAGGGTGTGTGATGTTGAAAGTATGGCCTGTGTCCTGTATGTGTTGATATATGAGAGATTTGGAGTCACGGTTAGATATGTTACGGGAGTGCTCAGACATCCTGATGGCAACGGTTCTACCCGTCTCACCCACGTAAGTGGCAGAGCATTGCTCACATGAGACGGAATAGACCGCGCCATCAGAACGTAGGGGATCCATGGGAACAAGGGGCTTAGTGTAGGGGTGTCGGAGGGATGTGAGGAGGTTGGGGGAGTTTTTATAATAGGTACGGATGCCGTATGATTTGAGGTGTCTAGCTATATCAACTGCGGGGGGAATAAGGAAGGAAACATATAGATCTATAAGTTGTGGATGAAACAGGGGTGCCCGGTGTGTATGTGTGTCTATTAATAAAAGCAAGGGGGAAAAAAGCTTTGGAGAGGTGAGATATGATATTGTTTTTTTTTTTCTATAGTTTTAAAAATATCTAGGGAACAGTGGGTATGGATTCTTTTAGTAAGGGTCTTAACTATGTTAACTTTATGGGAGGTGGGGCAATGTGAATTAAAGTGTGTGTAACTAGGGGGGCATTGCTTCTTATAGTAAACTGTGGTGTGGTATGATGAAGGGGTACGGATAATGAGGATATCTAAGAAAGGAATAACACTATTGGATTCTATTTCTAAAGTAAAGGAAATACTAAGATTGTAGCTATTAAGATATGATAGCTACAATCTTAGTATTTCCTTTACTTTAGAAATAGAATCCAATAGTGTTATTCCTTTCTTAGATATCCTCATTATCCGTACCCCTTCATCATACCACACCACAGTTTACTATAAGAAGCAATGCCCCCCTAGTTACACACACTTTAATTCACATTGCCCCACCTCCCATAAAGTTAACATAGTTAAGACCCTTACTAAAAGAATCCATACCCACTGTTCCCTAGATATTTTTAAAACTATAGAAAAAAAAAACAATATCATATCTCACCTCTCCAAAGCTTTTTTCCCCCTTGCTTTTATTAATAGACACACATACACACCGGGCACCCCTGTTTCATCCACAACTTATAGATCTATATGTTTCCTTCCTTATTCCCCCCGCAGTTGATATAGCTAGACACCTCAAATCATACGGCATCCGTACCTATTATAAAAACTCCCCCAACCTCCTCACATCCCTCCGACACCCCTACACTAAGCCCCTTGTTCCCATGGATCCCCTACGTTCTGATGGCGCGGTCTATTCCGTCTCATGTGAGCAATGCTCTGCCACTTACGTGGGTGAGACGGGTAGAACCGTTGCCATCAGGATGTCTGAGCACTCCCGTAACATATCTAACCGTGACTCCAAATCTCTCATATATCAACACATACAGGACACAGGCCATACTTTCAACATCACACACCCTACAATACATTACAGATCCATCCGTAACCAACATCAGAGACTCATACTTGAATCCATAGAATCCTATAAGCAAGGCAGCATCAATAGAAAAATCGACCTCCCCGAAGCCTATCACGCTCTCCTGGCCTTCATGTAGTTCTCCCTATGGTTACCTATATCAGTTAAGTATTATATTTCAAAGAAATTCTTGTTTCCAATTATGTAATTAGCATCTTTGTTGAAAATTGAAATCTCTATATTGTTTCATTATGATGTAAATTTCTCATTTGCAATAGTTATGTAAATATCATAGGTGTATATATTCTTGTCTGCCATGTGTACCATGTTTGTATCGTCGCGATCATTGTATACTGCCCGTCGAAGGGTTTTCACCCGAAAGCTTGCGTTTAAAAATTGTTTAAGAAACTTGTCTTCTTTTTTATTTTATAGATTAGAATAAAAATACAATAATTCACTGTGTTATAATGCCAGCACGTTAAACCTTATTCACAAGTTCGACACGTGTTAAACCCTAATCACTTGGAGAGCGTTCGAATTTACATGAATGGGAAATCCGCCATTATACAAGGGGTGTTCCAAAGGTAATACCTGTTTTCCCAAAACTTGAATAATATATAAGTTTGGCCTTAAATACCCATTTCTTGATTTCCCAAGAAGATGCCGGGAACAAAAGAATTTTGGTCGCAGAGGTACAGCCTGTACCACGCTGATGAGGGCCAACAGCCCGAAAAGCGTTCGTGGTTGACTTTTATTGATTTATCAAGAAAATGGGTTGGCCAAATATCAAAAGGAACAGGTTAAATCAACGTTTAGTTGATTTATGTTCCACTAGATGGCGCTCATCAATCTAAAAAACGCTCATGTTAGTGGTCAGGATATTCCTAATTTATTATATATATATATATATATATATATTAACATATAAGGCTATGTGCAAAGACTAAAATTTTAGACAATAAACAAACCATTTTGTATATTTTGGGGTTGTAAATTATAATAATTATTATATACTGACTCTCTCTGAATGACCCAGCTGCGCCCGGCTTCTCCCTTAGTGAATGTTTGCCAGGCGAATTTTGCTTTTAAAATGTTAGTTATTTCAATTATATAATTATCAAACACATTCACTTTCTCTAATTGGTTGTCATGAGGATTCCAATTGGTGTATAATTATTACTGTCATTATCATTTTGTGCTTCATTTAAAAAAATTTATTTTTCAAATGAAATTTCACCTTAGAGAGTGATAAAAGTAATAAGATATAAAAATATCATAATAAATATTATTTGTTAAACATTGTCTCAAGGGCACACAAAGAGAAAGAGTATGGTTTACGGGTTACTAATCAGAGTGGATGAATTTCGAGCCCAAAAATGGACGTAGCAAGCAAATTAGGACAAACAAAGGAAAATAATATGCCATACAATTTGTGTGATTCAGCCAGATCGCGGTGATGCCAGTACCGCAGAGAAAAAAATTCTTGAAACAAAAGAAGAGTTCTGTGAAAGGGTCACAGAATAAATTTAGGTTGAGCTCCTTTGCTAAAAGGAGCAAGTGTCTCCTTCTATTTACGGCCCCAATTAATGTGGTTGGGACCTCGCCAGTTTCTTACTTACTACACAACGCCTCTGTTATAACCTCATGTGTGGATAATGCCAACTGCCCAGCATGTTTCCTCCGTGGAGAAATTTCTTTTAACAGCTCTTCTTAGTGAATTTTATTTGAGAATAGTTGATCAATTTTTAAAGAAAAGTTCTATCGACTTTCTAGTGGATACATAAAGTGGAACAAATTTTGACAGGAATTTTCGATCAATTCAATATCAATGTAAAAAATGAATAAAGTATTTCTAGTGCATTAGAATCTCCCTTTAGCGGACACCTCTCCACAAAGGACAGTTTTCATTGGCAAAATTACCACTTTTACAATTTAGCAACTCTCCGGTAAGAGGACACCTCTCCCTAAAGAGCACTTTGGCTCTGAAATTAGGTGTCCTTTACAGAGAAGTTCTAGTGTACTTAAAAATAGACAAAAAGAAGTTTATAGAAAATTTATATATAATATAGCGCTCTTTTTAGAAGTTGTCAAAGGAAATGGAAGCTTGCAGGACTTTTAATCCGAGGATCCTTGGGAGATCGTCTATTGACCATACTGGAGGGATACATCTTGGAGAAAGAAAGGATTGGCAGACCAAGGAAGGACAATTATGTAATAGAATGGTGTGGGAGATATGAAGTAATGAAGACAGCGGGATGGAATGGCGTTTCATGGCCTCCCTATGGCTGTACTACATGAGGATGTACCATGTGTAGAAACCGGCGCTGATTTTTAATTTGAAATGTGTATGTTGTGAGTGTGTATTTTCAAGGTGAAAGAAGATAATCTCTCTCTGCACCACATACAGATAAATTATTTTATAAAATATAGATTGGTGTAAAAAAAGTTTTTTTTTCTCCCTGAAGGTCTCAACTCCGTGATCTTGTTCTAATTTCACTCATTTCATAGCGTGCCGTCCATGTGCACGATCAATGTTCAGCTGTCCACTAGATATGGCACTCCGCGGCCACCAGATTCTGTCTCCAGAGTTCAGTAGTCATCTTCGTCAGGTAGGATGCCAATCCTGCGTCCCAGACCTTTCACGATCCTGGTGACTTCCTCCTGCACCAGGTTGAAGGACATCGCAAGGAGCGCCATCCCGAAGAGCAGGTAGAGGGAGCAAAGTCCGAGGGCTACTCTAGCTTCGTCCGCTAGAACAGCTTGTCCTGGGACCAAGTCACCAAACCCAATGGTTGTAAGAGTCACGAAACAGAAATAAGCACTATCTAGAAACTCCCATTTCTCCCATAGCGAGAATATGATGGCGCCCCCACAGATGTACATGGCAACAATGGCCAGACATAGCCAGATGGGAACTGAGACTTCATCTTCGCTTTCAGAATCTTCTTCTGAATCAGGCGTCATTTCGCGCCGCCATTCAGTAGACGGAGGAGGCAAGGAGAACAGCTCCTTGTCGGACTGTAGAACGTACTTGTTGGGGATCACGCCGTCGCTGGTGCTGCCGTTGACAGGACGGACCTCGTACGTGGGCGGGGCGGCGTAGTGCGGCCTGCGGTGTCGACGTCGCCGCGGCTTGACGCACAGGAAGCAGCAAACCTTCCAGTAGAGGAAGCGGAAGGAGTGGGCCATGATGTCGCCGATGTTGGAGAGGCACAGGAGCAGGAGTGGGATGCCAACCAAGGCGTACAGGATGGTGATCACCTTACCCCACTGTGTCTTAGGAGCGATGTTACCATATCCTGCACAGACACCGATCTGTTAACCCAGTCCTCTCCCAATCAATATATAAAAAGTCAAAGTAGGTTGAAAGATGAAATTCATTATAATATTGATAACGATAATTAGTTCAAATAATATTAATTGATCAAACATTCTTCATTCGGGAAAATTCTTGGTGCTACCTAATAACCCGCGGTCTTCTCCACTACTTCATAAATAAAACTAAAAGTCAACGCTACAGGAACCTGGGTTAATAAAGATATTCCTCTCAAACAAATCCTGGGCAATTGATATCTAGAAAGATAACTAAACAAGGAGCGAATAAAAACGAAAATTAGAATAATATGTTTAGTTCAAGATATGTAAACTTATCAAGTCTCAAAAAGTTTATTATCCAACATTTCGTCAACCTACAGTCGCCTTTTTCAAGGTGGAAAGCCATATATCAATATATGAAAAAATTACCAAGATATAGCCTTACCATCAAGGAGGCATCAAGTACTAATCCCGCTGGTAGAACGGTCATTCATTCGCTCAGTATTCTTAAGTCGTAAAAGTGTTCATATAGAGAGTACATTAATAGCCATGTTCACAAAAAGACACCGCTTCCTTTTATTAACCGAATTGAGAATGTACTCACTGAATGGAGAGAGCGAGAGATCAAAACAACACATTTGTTCTATCTGTGCTCTTCTAAAAAAAAAATAATAATAATAAAAATAATTTTTTAAAATGTGTTTTTTATTTTATTTCAAATGATACAACTTTTTTACAGTCCACACTGCTATGAATAAATGGTTATTTTATATACAGTAGAACCTCCTTGTAAAGGATACCTAATTGCAGAGCCAAAGTGTCCTTTAGGGAGAGGTGTCTTCTTATCGTAGAGTTGCTAAATAGTAAAAATGGTAATTTTGTAGAGATGTGTCTGCTAGCGGGGTGTCCGATAAAGAGAGGTTCTACTGTATAATGATTTTCAGCGATAAAATAGTTTTAAAGACAAGTTTCCATACAGCCTAAATGGAAGTTCGAGTTCCGCTGACTGCTAACAGTTATTATTTATTATAACGTTATATCCACGTAGCCTTTCAAAATAAAATATTTGACGATGATATATTAAAAATGTGGTAATATAACATTTTCACATATGGATGCCGCCATATTGGATTGCAGTAGAACACACCTCCATGAGAGGGCACTTCTCTACAAAGGGCAGTTTTCACTGCCAAAATTACCATTTTTGCCAATTAGTTGCTCTCCAGTAGGAGGACACCTCTCTCGAAAGGACACTTTGGATCTGCAACTAGGTGCTTTACTTTACAAAGAAGTAGTTTTAATGTATTCTACTAAATATTGTAACGTAGAAAATTAGGAAAGATAAACATCAAGATGACACAGCAATTTATTTAATGTACGCACAAATTAAAAGAAACCTAACATAAAGGTAAACTAGGCACCTGGAGCGTAAGAAATTAAAACAAATAAAATAACAGAGAAGCAATGAGAAAAATTTACAGTGTATAAATACAAATACACCTATCCCCCGATTTACACGGTACTTGTTTTACACGTTTTCGCTTTTACACGGTTTTCCAAAAAAGTTTTTTTTTTTTTTTATCGCACTATACTAAATGCTACTGTTATTGAACACTTGTGCTGTGTACACATCTCACGAGGAATTCCGAGCTTATGTGCTGACTATATATTTTAACCTGTCAATGCATTTTATTTTTATTTCTGTGTACACCTATCCCCCGATTTACATGTTTTTCTCAGGAACGTATCTACCGTGTAAATCGGGGAATAGGTGTATAGAAATTTAAAAAATCTTTTCATAGAATAATAAATAATCTGCTTGAAGAAGGAATCAGAGTTTTCGGCGACGTGTTTCTTTTATTTGTGCTGTATAATCGGTAAGCTTTCGGAATTTGACGTCCTTCAACAGGCTACTATCCAAGAAACTAGAGGATGATATATATGTACATATAAATATTTACATAATTAGAAATTTTCTTAATGAAATGAATAATTATTATATAAAAATAATTGTGTTCGCGCGTTTTATCTACATATACAAATTAGTTATGAGAAAAGGATGACTTCCAAAAATGCAGGGAAAGGCAAAAACCATCTGAAACCTCTCAGACAAAGAAGGTTTTGGAAACTTGGGAGGTTAAATTTTTTCAAGGGTAGAGAACAGATTGGGTTCTATTATTATCTGCTACAATACTATATCCTTAACTTCCCCCATTATTATATTCTTGACTCATACATTGCGGAAGAGCGATTGCTCGAAGCATATTATATATTTATAAATGTATGTAATTCTACTGTCCTCAAAGCTTATGTCTATAGTTCTTCTAAAATACCCATTCAAAGAGTCTACCAACAGTATCACTATAAAAGGAAGTTCCAAAAATGCAATATAACAGCGGTATGGTAGATTAAACTGGCGAAACCGCTGAGAGGGTTCACCACTGATGAGCCAGGCCCTCTCATTAATTTTTCCATTGCAGTAAGGACAGTAGAAATTGTTTAATATCAAAAAGAATCTTACGCCTTTAGAATAGTTTTGAATTTTCATACATTCTTAACCTGCCATGAGAGAAGGCTTGAAATATCCGTGAAGATGATCTTTCCTTGGCGATTGGGATAGCGCAAGTCATCTCTTTGACTATACAGAGGTGATCGCTCATGGGGAAGTTGCTTTTCATCAGAATATTCTTGATCCAAATAAAATATCACTAAACTGATGTAAGTCAATAAAGCGAGGAAGAAGACCAGAGCACAACTTCCGTATCCACAGACCCTGCGAGTATTTCGGGAGGCTGTTGTTTATGAAGAGGGTTTTACAGTGCGCGCACGCTGCAAGTTTTGGACAATTTATTTTGCCAGCTGTTGACCTAAAAAACTCCTGGAAATAGACTTCAAAGATGCCGTCTACTCAATCAGAAGATCGTATGAATCATAAGTTTCACCCTGAGAGAGAATGAGAGGAGTTACAAGAGAAATATGTGTTCGACAATTTTTCTCATTTAGAAGTTAGAGCAGAAATGGACTCTCTCTATACAGTAAGATTTCGATAAAACGCATCATTTACCAAAACTTGTCTTATTACACACACACCTTTAAAAATTCCCAAAATTAATGATGTCATATAACTCCGCCTTTGCCGGTCCCAAGCCCGGATGAAAAAGGAGGAGGGGGAGCAGTAACAAGCTCAGTAAAAAACCTGGGCTCAGTTGGCCCGGCTGATAGTACCCTGTAAGGGCTCCTAATCCAGGGATACAGGATGAGCAGCGTTTGTACTCCATGTTAGGAGCGGCTGCACATGGCTTCTGTTCCTCATGTTAGAGGCGGCCATTTATTTTGGAGCTAAGTCGCCCTGCCACTGAGTAGTGCTCCCAGTCTTAATGACAAAGGCAGACGCATTCTACTTCTCCCAGTGTGAAGATAAGAAAGAAGAAGATGATGTCATATGGAGAACCCTGGAATATAACTGGCCAAATGTTATGTCCCATTGGGATAGCTAAAGCGAAGCTTAACTGTCTTCCGAAATCAGCCTTAAATTCAAATAAAAAGAGGGAACCAAAGCTAATCGTTACTATGTAGGTATTGTAAGAAAACAACGCGCCATATTTACCATATAAGAAATGCAAACATTAAGCAGGAATGTTTCTTTTTAAAAAAAAAATAAACTTCTACTGTCCTTACTGCAATGAAAAATATTGGGAGGGCTTGGCTCATCAATAGGGAGCCCTCACAGCTGTTTCACCAATTTAACCCACCAGACCAATTTTAGAGCTTCAATACTGTATTGGATGGTTCTTCATATATAAGATACGACACTGAAGGGGGTGGAATCCTAGTTATAGTAATCAAGAAAAATATAGCATAAGTTCTTAGGACAGAATAATTACATATAAATATTTGCATCGAGCAATGCTCTTTCGCAAACAATAAGGATGAGGCCAGTTAGGCATTAATTAATTTTAAGGCAATAACGCGTCATCTATATACAAAGTTGGGTCAATAAGTAAAGCACAATCGTCCCTATAAAAATATATAAATAATTTATTATTTATTTATTTATTTCAATTCAAAACGCTATGTCCCCCTAGGGACACTTGCGCTAAATGTACATAGAAATATAACAAAGAAAATATTCAACATGGAAAGATACACAGAAAGCGACTTGGAAAGATTCATAAATATTATTTACATATAGAGATATTCTTTGAATTTTATTTACAGTTACATCATTAAATTTAAAAATATATACATATATACACACATATACAAGCATACACCTATATATTGTTTACAACCACAAGATATGTCCAATATTATCATAAATACTTTTTTTTCCTGGTAAATAAAAGACTCTGATTTTCATATATTGATTAATAATTGATTTATCTTTTGTATTTTTCCAGATATGGAGCCTAATGTGAACACAAGAATCCGACAACGGTTGGTGACCGAGTTCTCATCTTTAAGTCCGGTGACATTTCAGCCACAACAATTCACTCATCACTTCAGCCAGTATATATAAACGAAACATTGGATAGAAGCACTATACAGAGATGGGTTCAGCGCTTCCAGAAAGGTGATTTATATCTTCATGACAAAGAGAGGCCAGGTAAACCTTCAACTGTCACAACAGACCAAAATTTGGCTCTTGTTGAGGAAATTGTCAAGAATAACCGGACAATAACGACATATTAATTGATGAAAAAACTTTCAATCTCTAAAGGAAGTGTTTTTAAACTACTTTCAGATCTTGGCTATCGAAAATTGTGCTCAAAATGGGTGTCAAAGCTTCTAACACGAGAAATGATGCAAACTCCGAAATAAATATTTTTAGACCTCATCGAATCTTGGCCAGAACCAGCTTTTGAGGCCTTTAAAAGAGTCATAACGTGTGATGAGACTTGGGTTTATCAATATGACCCTTCTTTAAAGCGTCAATCGTTGCAATGGACCCATAAAATGTCTCCAGCCAAGAAAAAACAAGGCTTTCCATTTCCAAAGACAAAATCATGATCACGGTCTTTTGAGACCAAGATGGACTCGTATTCATAGACATGCTGGAAAAAAATACTTCTATCAAAAAGGAAAGATATTGCAAACCATTAGAAAAACTAAAAAGATCCATTTAAACAAAAGGGCCTAAAAGACTGTCAAATCAAATTTCATCAGGACAATGCAAGACCTCACACCGCGCAACAGACATTGGCTCAAATTTCCAGATATGGGTGGACTTTGATGCTTCTCCCAGCTTACAGTCCTTACCTAGCTCCTTCCGACTTCTACCTGTTTGGTAAATTAAAGAATTCTCTATGCGGTAGAACATTTGAAAATGATGTTACTCCATGAGGTTAGAGGGTGGTTCAGAAAGCAATATGTAGCATTATATGACTACAACGGATAAGTAGAAGGTGATTAACATTGCGGAGTGCTAGTTTGAACATTGTTCCCCATGATATTTTGTTGACTTTGCCTAGAAATTTTAAAGAAACTGATTCCAAGAATATTAATCAAACATTATAATTATTGATTTACAAGAGAGAGAGAGAACAAAATATAAAAGAGAAACTTATATTAAAACAAAGGAACTTTTTTTTTCGGTTAGCGCCTATTTTCTTGTGATCTTACAAACATACTCTGTGGGAATAATTTTCCCTGGAGGCCTAATGTTTTTACTTTACTATTGGTATATATAAGGAGATTATATATTTCTGACACAATAATTATTTATCGTGAAAATAGAGGCTGCCTGGCCGGCATTCATAGTTCTTCAAAAGAACTTCGGCCAGTTAAAGTGTTATTTTCTCGAAGTGTTTATTTTTTAATGAACTATGAATATCGGCCAGGCAGCCTCTATTTTCACGATAAGAGAAACTCCGCAATGTTAATCACCTTCTACTTATCCCTTGTAGTAACATAATGCTACATATTGCTTACTGATCCACCCTCTAACCTCATGGAGTAACATCATTTTCAAATGTTCTACCGCATAGAGAATTCTTTAATTTACCAAACAGGTAGAAGTCGGAAGGAGCCAGGTCAGGACTGTAAGCTGGGAGAGTCATTAAAACTAAAACGAGGTGTCTAATAATTATTTATAACTCTAGTTCATACTACAGATTTATTTTTATGGAAGGCTAGCTGCTCATTACACGCGGCCACAAGGTTGCTCCTATCTTCTCTTTTTGGTGTATTTACAAATTCTATTCTAGACCATCACGACAAGTTTGATATTTTGTAGACTTACGTTCTTATATCTGATAAAATCTCCCACTATATTACAGAATGCCAATATTTAGGGGAAGAAAGAGAAAAAGCTCTTAAAAACACCTTCTGGAGATTTAGCAACCCACTGAAGACGCTGAGAACTATTTCAGAAAAGAAAAATATAGCAATAGAACTCTATAATTTCTACAGATCAATTGTAAATAGATTCATACACAAAAGAGGTAGTGAGGAAAGTTTTAGAACAGATGCCTAAATAAATCCCTTTTCAATCAAAGACTCGCGTGCACAAGGGGAAAGGGAGAGGAATTACTGTATTGTTTTGTTGTTGTATGGTGAATCCATACAGGGAAATGGGCCCTAATAAAAGCCTTTTGTTGTTGTTGTTGTTGACTTACGTTGTTATCTTGATTGAGTGTACAAAATTTTAGACTTAATCTGGAAAATATTTTATTGAAAATTTGATAACAACATTTGAAACAAATATAGAAATTAGTCCAATCCAGAAGTATTAAATTGTGTAGACTTCCACTGTTAACAGAATCGAGCGAGTGCATAAAATTTCAAAATTCTATGTGGTCTGGATGTATATTAAAACTTGATCACAAAAACTGAAAGGAAGGAAATATAGAAATATTCCAGTCCTACCACATGTTTATGGAATTCCAGCCGCTCATTACGTCAAAGAAATTGCTATGCCTATTTTTGTTCTTTTGAAAGGAAATTCTCTTTTTTCGTCTATTTCCGACATTCGTGGCCACCTGGAAGTAAAATAATTGTACACCTAGAATGTTAATTGTATTGAACTAGTCTATTAAATACCGGACTTCTACGAGGCCAGAAAGTATATTAAAAAATTAATCATAAAATTTTAAGCGAAATATAGATAGTCCATTAATGAACATCCGACAATTCAGAAGTCTGGAATTTTGTCAACTTGGATTGTTAGCTGTATTGAGCGAATCTACAATTTTACGACTTCTGTGTGGTCTGGAAGTATATTAAAATGAACACAAAAATTTTAATTTAATATAGAAATCTTTTTGGTCGTAGTGGTACAGCCTACTCCACGCTGACGAGCGCCAACAGCGCGAAACGCGTTCGTGGATGGCTTTTCTTTATTTATCAAGAAATTGGGTTGGCCAAATATCACGGAACAAGTTAAATAAACGTTTAGTTTATTTTTGATCCACTAGAAGGCGCTCTGCCATCTAAAAAGCACATGTACTCGTGGTCAGGATATGCTTTCTTTATTTTTAATGTCAACACCTAACACACTTATTTTATCTTTTTTTCTATTGTTTTTTTTTTTCATAGAAATTAATATTGGTCGATTACCGAGACCACACCAAGAAGTCTGATATTTTGTCAACTTGCAATGTCATCACGTTTTAAGAAGTGTATAAAATCTCAGGCTTCTAAGTGTGCCTTATAAATATATTAAATATCGATCATAATATTTGATAGTAAAAATATTGAAATTTATCGTTTCCTGACAACCCAGAGGTATGAAATTTTGTGAATTTGTTTGAACAAGTGTGCCAAATTTCAGACTACTTATAGGTTCCCTGTAAATAAATTGAAAATTGATTATTGCTACTTGGTTATTTTCCGGCCTGAGTTGTAAGTGAGTCCATATTGTTCCATAATTGTGGTATTTAATCGGGGATGCATCCATTTGCATCTATTGAAAATGTTGTCCAAGTAGCGAGCGAAGTGTGTGTGGTGTCAAAAGTTATACCCAGAATTTTTGAATAATGTCATTAAAATAGGTTGGCCCAGGATTTTTTTTTTTTTTTTTTTGTAACTAGGGCATTTGGATTTCCATTGAAAGAGGCAGGCCTGGGTCTTCTTAGGATTGAAGGTCAATCCATGCGCTTTACCCCATATGCATAACTGTTGGAGATATTTGTTGATCTCCTTTATTGGTAGTCTACGGAAAGCTATGAATAGCAAGGTGAAATTGTCTGCAAAACAAATGTTTTCCGTTTTGGGGCTTTGGAAGGGAAAGAGCCTTCCTGGTTACAATGTTGAAAAAGAACGGGCTTAGCGGCGCCCCTTGTGGAACTCCCAGTACAGGGTGCGCGGTGAGAGTGGAGGCTTGGTAGATCACTTTCCTGTCTCGGAGAAAGTTTGCAGATAGTTGGATAAACTCTTCAGGACAGTTGAGGTCCCGGGGCCTTGGATGATGGTATGTCTTTGAACCGTGTCAAAGGCATGGCTGATGTCCAAGCTTATGGCTACTGTCTTACTCCAGTGCTTCAGGCCGTCGTTGATAAAGTTGTTGATATAGTCAAGGGCTCCTTCCGCCGAAAGCCCAGGGACGAAGCTAAATTACATAGACGGGAACCAGTCATGATGATCTTCTAGTCATTGCAGCCTCTCTAGATTGTGTATATGGGAGGAAAATCCCATTTTTGGTAGATAATAGTGATTATAACGATATTTAAAATAAAAACAGCCTTGTGAGTGGGTTAGAATATTTGTGACTAATACTATACCTTGGACCAGCGATGCCTATATACAACAACAAAAGTCTTTATTAGGGCCAATGCCCTATATTGGATATCCCCGATTGAATATACATATATTCACCAATATATATTACATTTGTATATACACTAAAATCTTGTGGTGTTCTGCATTTCCTTCTTTCCGTTAACAAATTTGAAGAAGTTCTATAGAAGTATGATGTTTTGTACTTTGTTTGTTGTAATCTATCGGAGAATATATTGACGACTTGGTGTCGATTCTAGATTAAATAATTAATAAGTAAAATTACATTCAAAAAAGCTTTTATTTAAATGTACTAAAAAGGAAAAAATAAAATATTGTATCTTCTGTCATTGAGCAATTAGATGTATCTGAGTGAAAATAAAAGCGGCGGGGGACGATCATCATAAATTTATAACCTAATGTGATTTAATATGTAGCAAATGATTAGCCATTTTTATAGGTTTTTGCTATATTTTTACCTCTTCTCTAAATATGATCGCCCCCCGCAGCTTTTATTTTCATTCAGATACAACTAATTTCTCAATGACAGAAGATACAATATTTTTTTCCTTTTTAGTGCATTTAAATAAAAGTTTTTTTGAAAATGTATTTTTATTTCTATTAATTTTATTCAGTTAGTTTTTAGTCATAAATTTACAAAACTTAGAATCAAAAGTTCACTGGGGATTAGGCATTAAATATAAGGGAGGTCTGCTCGCGGCGGATTGGTTAATGTAAGGGGCGTAACACAATACAATAGAAAGAAATATAGAAATTTGTTCATTTCTGACCACTCCTTCCTGTATGGTTCTACATGTGTCCATATAGTGTTATACTTCATTCGTGATCTTCATTTCACACAAATCACACGCCAGAAATATCTATATGAATATACAAAAATCTAAAATAAACAAGCTTTTAGCTTTCAAAAAATATACGCATTGCGAATTTAAGTTGTAATATTAATCAAATAAATTAGTTCGTAACATTTACAACTTTCGAATTGTCTATTTAAAATTTGGTTTTGGAAAAAAGAAAGACACTTGAGTAGAAATGTGGAAAACACGGATATTGTCATTGGTCTCGTATTCAATGATATTATATTTAAATAGAGAGTGGAAGACTAACTAACATACAGCCGTTGAACGGATGTTGGTTCTATGTAATCACGGAGGTCAGCTGTAATAAAAGAGTGGAGTACTAAAGCTAATTTCGTTTATTTCATTAAACTCTGAATGCCATCACCACAGGACTTTCAACATCACCAGAATATTCAACTCAAGTAGTTGCCAGCGTTTAAAGCGAATCACCCTTCGATATAGAGGCCAGTTTGTTGAGGGAAAACACACGAGGACAGCCATTGACGTCAGCAGGAACAATGGGCCAATCAGAGAACAGGGCCTGTGACGTCACGAGGAATTTGGTGACAGAAGAAGTCCAGGGGACCAAAATACTCTCGCCGTGACAGGAGATATTTTTAGCCTCGCTGGCGGAGCCTTTTGTCGCGGGTTGCATAAAGTTCTTCTCTTCTTTCTGGGTCAAACTACGTCTGGGCCGTAAACATCGACGGCTGTCTGAACCTGGTAGTGTTTCTCCTGACTTTCTCAGCGAACTGACGTCTTTGTTGTGAGGCGGACTTACAACTGTCATTGTTGGTACACAGTGGTTGTTACGAGGATGTTGTAAGGCGGACTTACAACTGCCATTGTTGGTACACAGCGGTTGTTACGAGGACGCTGTGAGGCGGACTTACAACTCCCATTGTTGGTACACAGCGGTTGTTACGAGGACGTTGTGAGGCGGACTTACAACTGCCATTGTTGGCACACAGCGGTTGTTACGAGGACGTTGTGAGGCGGACTTACAACTGCCATTGTTAGTACACAGCGGTTGTTGTTACGAGGACGTTGTGAGGCGGACTCACAACTGCCATTGTTGGTACACAGCGGTTGTTACGAGGACGTTGTGAGGCGGACTTACAACTGCCATTGTTGGTACACAGCGGTTGTTGTTAGAGGACGTTGTGAGGCGGACTTACAACTGCCATTGTTGGTACACAGCGGTTGTTACGAGGACGTTGTGAGGCGGACTTACAACTGCCATTGTTGGTACACAGCGGTTGTTACGAGGACGTTGTGAGGCGGACTTACAACTGCCATTGTTGGTACACAGCGGTTGTTACGATGACGTTGTGAGGCGGACTTACAACCGCCATTGTTGGCACACAGCGGTTGTTACGAGGACGTTGTGAGGCGGACTTACAACTGCCATTGTTGGTACACAGCGGTTGTTACGAGGACGTTGTGAGGCGGACTTACAACTGCCATTGTTGGTAAACAGCTGTTGCTACGAGAACGTTGTGAGGATGCCTTACAACTCCCATTGTTGGTACACAGCGGTTGTTACGAGGACATTGTGAGGCGGACTTACAACTGCCATTGTTGGTACACAGCGGTTGTTACGAGGACGTTGTGAGGCGGACTTACAACTGCCATTGTTGGTACACAGCGGTTGTTACGAGGACGTTGTGAGGCGGACTTACAACTGCCATTGTTGGTACACAGCGGTTGTTACGAGGACGTTGTGAGGCGGACTTACAACTGCTATTGTTGGTAAACAGCTGTTGTTACGAGAACGTTGTGAGGATGCCTTACAACTCCCATTGTTGGTACACAGCGGTTGTTACGAGGACATTGTGAGGCGGACTTACAACTGCCATTGTTGGTACCCGGCGGTTGTTACGAGGACGTTGTGAGGCTGCCTTACAACTGCCATTGTTGGTCCACAGCGGTTGTTACGAGGACGTTGTGAGGCGGACTTACAACTGCCATTGTTGGTCCACAGCGGTTGTTACGAGGACGTTGTGAGGCTGCCTTACAACTGTCATTGTTGGTACACAGCGGTTGTTACGAGGTCTTGTGAGGCGGACTTACAACTCCCATTGTTGGTACACAGCGGTTGTAACGAGGACTTGTGAGGCGAACTTACAACTGCCATTGTTGGTACCCGGCGGTTGTTACGAGGACGTTGTGAGGCGGACTTACAACTGCCATTGTTGGTACCCGGCGGTTGTTACGAGGACGTTGTGAGGCGGACTCACAACTGCCATTGTTGATACACAGTGGTTGTTACGAGGACGTTGTGAGGCGGACTTACAACTGCCATTGTTGGTACCCGGCGGTTGTTACGAGGACGTTGTGAGGCGGACTTACAACTGCCATTGTTGATACACAGTGGTTGTTACGAGGACGTTGTGAGGCGGACTTACAACTGCCATTGTTGGTACCCGGCGGTTGTTACGAGAACGTTGTGAGGCGGACTTACAACTGCCATTGTTGGTACACAGCGGTTGTTACGAGAACGTTGTGAGGCGGACTTACAACTCCCATTGTTGGTACACAGCGGTTGTTACTAGGACGTTGTGAGGCGGACTTACAACTGCCATTGTTGGTACCCGGCGGTTGTTACGAGGACGATGTGAGGCGGACTTACAACTGCCATTGTTGGTACACAGCGGTTGTTACGAAAACGTTGTGAGGCGGACTTACAACTGCCATTGTTGGTCACAGCGGTTGTTACGAAAACGTTGTGAGGCGGACTTACAACTGCCATTGTTGGTACACAGCGGTTGTTGTTACGAGGGGACGTAGCCAGGTGGAAATATATTTGCCAAAAATCTATCTAGTAATCGCTACGTAGGTAATAATATAACTGCTTGTCAACAAAACATCCACTCTAAATTATCAAAAGAAAGAATATTTGAAAAAAACAAACATTATATATTTTTCTGGAATATCCAACACAATGGAATTCAATATACACTGCGTGACATTGAAAATGGAACACCAAGAAATAGTGGCCAGAAAGTGATGAAACTCGGCAGACAGAGAGAGACAGGGACGAACAATAAGTGATCTTTATTTCAAAATGATAGTCATAATACAGAGCGAGAACGGCGTCGGCTTAGTAGCAAGTAGGACCACCGCGGACGGCGATGCACGCAGCAACACGTCTAGGTAGAGAGTCAATCAGAGTACGGATGGCGTCCTGAGGGATGGCTCTCTATTCCCTCTCAACCATTTGCCACAGTTCGTCTTCTGAACGCGGCTGTGGCAAGGCATGCAAACGGCGTCCAATGATGTCCCAGACGTGCTCGATTGGTGAGAGATCAGGAGAGTACGGTGGCCAGGGAAGCATCTGTACATCTTGCAGAGCTTGTTGGCTAATGCGAGCAGTGTACGGTCGGGCGTTATCCTGCTGATAAAGGGCATTGGGTACCCCCTGAAGGTAGGGGAGTGTCACCTGTCGCAGCACATCATCAACGTATCGTTGGGCCGTCATAGTGCCCTGAATACGAAGTAAAGGTGACCTGGAATCATACGCGATTGCGCCCCAAACCATGATTCCACGTTGTCGCACGGTGGGGCGTTTCACAATTGCTGCCGGATTGGACCTTTCTCCACGTCGACGCCACACGCGTACACGGCGACTATCACTAGACAAGCAGAAACGCGACTCATCTGAGAACACGACCCTGTGCCATTCCGTCATCCACGTCGATCTAGCCCGGCACCATTCCAAACGTTGGCGCCTATTCGGTGGGGTCAATGGCAGTCTTCTTAGCGGACGGCATGAGTGCAAGCCATTAGGAACCAATCGACGGGAAATGGTTCTGGTCGAGATGGAATGATCTAGGGTGTCTTGCACATGTTGCAGGATGGCGGTACAAGTGGCTTGTAGGGCCGCCACTGCTTGTCGAAGGATACGCCGATCCACACGTGCTGACGTCACTCTGGTTGCACCGACATTCCTATAAATTGCCACATTTCCTTGTTCCAACCATCTTCTCCACAGTCGGTGCACCGTGGACGCACCAAGGTGTGTATCAGCTGCGATTTGACGTATGGACCAGCCTGCCCTTTTCAGTCCGATCACCATGCCCCTCGTAAAAGCGTCTGTCTGCTTGAACTGCCTCCGTTTACGATGACCTGGCATTCTCTGTTATTACACGTGTCTTTTGACACAAGAACAAAATTTCTACAATGATTTTCCTTAAAGAAATAACGACACGAATACTGTCCTTTCTGCAAGTTCCTTCCCTTATATCTTACTCCATGTGCGCACGAGAGCTGCGCATTTTACATCATTTGCATAACTCGGTTAGGCGCGTCTACCCTGAAATTTGCATAATTTTCTGGCCACTATTTCTTGGTGTTCCATTTTCAATGTCACGCAGTGTATTAATTGATACTCTCTAACAAATATTTTTCACTTTAAACAACACACACACATTCACGTATACCATATATTATCAAAATACATTCTTCCAAAGCCATGTTACTATTTGCATTAGAAGCAAACGGTTATTTTAATGGGGGCGGGGGAGTGCTTTCTCTATGATCCTCAGAGAATTAATGAATCGACAGATCTCTTCAAGCGATCATCCAAAAGTTTCAATCAAGGCATTCCATCAGGAAGCAAGGCGTTTGATTCAATTAAAATTACACTCGTAATAACTCCCCTTCTCTGATAACTTCACTTAAATGGCCCTGGTGAATTTCATCCATAAAATAACGTAAGCTAATATAGCTTCATATATATAACTATTATACAAATATATAAATAATGTTTTACACTTATTACCGCGAACATTGCATTTTCGGGAGAACCTGGCTCATCATAGTGGTTCGCCAGTTACTGTATTGGGCGGTGTTGCTTACATACATAGGTTGTTACAAAAGTAATGTCTGTATGGCCATAACTCGAAAGGATTAAATATTTTAAATCAAATTTTGTACACATATAAAAATTAAATATTTGTGAATATAGAATGATACTATTTAAAATATTCTCCAGCGGTGTCTATACATTTCCTCCAGCGTTGAACACAAGCTGTAAAATCTCTTTGGAAATATGTTTAGGGGGTTTTTCTCAATCATGACTTTATTGACCGTTTCACTTCCTGTAGGTCTTAAAATCTTTGTCCCTTAAGACCTTTTTAATTGGAAAGACTAAATAGAAGTCATAAGGGGTGCGCCAAAGACTGCATGGGGGTTGTGGAACCAGTGACCAGCCCATTTGTCCAATAACCTCCGAAGTCTGGAAGGAGATGTGTGGCCGTGAATTTTCATGGTGGAACTTGACGGATTTAAGAGGAATCTCTGGTCTTTTTTTCGAATAGCTTCCCTAAGTTCTAGTAAAGTTAGAACATAGCGATAAATGTTCACAGTGATACCTTCTTCTAGAAAATCAATCAGTATTACACCTCGCATGTTCCAAAAGACAGGATGACCTCTGCACTTTGATTTCTTTTATTAGGTGAGCTGGAATGATGCCATTTTAATGACTGTGCCTCAGTTTCTGGGTCATAAAGATATGCTCGGTTTTCATTTCCATTCACTATAGAGAGATCCAGTAGCTCTTGCCATAGTCGAGCCTTTGATCAGGCTAATCAGAGGTTAGTTTCTTTGGAACCCATTTTGAATATATTTTTCTATAACTTAGATGTCCAATCATTGTTTATATGCATTATATCCAACATTTAGTATATTACACAACTCTCTGATAGTTATTATTCGAACATGATAGATAAAGTCATCGACCTTGTCTTCGTTGGTTACTGTTGATGGCCTCCCGCTACGCGGTTTGTCATCTAAAGAAGCCTCAACATTTCGAAATATTTTCATCCATCTTCTAACATTACTTACATCAATTATGACTTCTTTGTTTACACTTCTCAGTCTCCTGTGAATCTCTGAAGTTGAACAACGCTCCATTTCCAAAAAAATCAATAACGGCTCTTTTTTTTCTGTCTTGATTCCATACTTTTACCTAATGTATATGAAGCAAAATTAATAATTATTAGCTAAGGCATTACTCATAACAACATATTAAAATTTGAATAAATAGATTAAATATTATTCGAGTTATGGGCAAACAGGGATTAATTTTAGAACGCCCCTGGTAAACAATACTTATAATTGTTCAATATCAATTGATTTAAATCTCCTAGAACCTGTGGAATTGTTTAATTGATAAATAATTAAGATCGGTTAAACAATCTCTCGAAAATCACAAGCGAAGACGGTTCTTTAGACTAGCATGTTATTTGCAAGAATTTCTTTATGAGATGTGCAATTATACCATGTGCATTTGCGATTTTAAAATTCGTAAATCACTTTAGGGACCAAAACTCAATATTCTTTAAGGTGACTAAGTCCATTAGTATATTTACCTTTAATTAAGCGATATTTTCTTGTAGCACTTGTACAGCAAGAATGTAAATGGGAATAATATTTTCCTACCGACTTGGCTTAAGAAGTAGAAGGGACAGGCACAGAACAGATGGAATGTACTTGGGTTAAACAGGGAAAGTCGAACGGAGCCAACAAATGGGGCGTAGAAGGATAAAAAAAAAAGGTGATGGACGGCTGGTTGTGGAGAGGCAATGATAAATTTGGCTCAAGTGGAACACGTCATCGGGGGGTTGAGGTCGATCCCGTTGCACCTGCACGTACAATGGTGTTCAGGCTTCTGTTTTCTATATTGGTAGATCCTAACTTAAGATTGTACGTACATTGACGGCATGTAACCTCAGGGTGCCGGACTCTGGTTCTGCCTGCATGGAGACTAGGTATGACCCAGTGCCTGGCGTCTGCAGTCTTCGGCCCTCGACTAGCGAGCGATAGCGTCTGTACTAGGCCGCCTGAAAGAGGGTGGTAGGGGCCAACTGATCAAAGCGGATCTGTGTAGATCTCAATGAAATAGTTAACGGTGCTAGTGCGGGTCTGTGATCGAAGTGACGTTCCTTCACAGACTACGTAAAGTAGAGAATCTTGACACATGCTAATCGCGGTATGTCCTGAACATGATCATAGCAAGAGCACGGCCAACGCTGACAGCTCGTCTGGAAAGACAGATAGGTCCAGCGACACCTAGGGAACCGGTGGTCGTCTGGGCATTACTGAACAGGAACATCCCCGTGAAACAAAATCGAAAAAAGAAATGCGCTACCACACGATCCCCGGAGAAATACCGGGACGTGATGTGAAGCTAATTCTTCGGCCCCATTCAACAATTTGTTTAGGAACCCTTCATCAGCAATAAACGATTGGGAATCGACCCTAGATACCGAGTAGTCTTAAGCGAATGCAAGAAAACAGCCATCCTAATCAGGGATGACATCTCCTTCATCGAACACGGATCCTGGAAAGGAGCGGTAGCCCTAAAAGTGGAATCGAACGGTCTAGAATTATCTGCCATTTCATATACGTTCCAGAAGGTGAACCAAATCTGGATTCGATCAGTTTCCGAATGAAATCTTGGCCGAAACCGGAAAGAAGTATAGGCCGTCAGATAGGGTGGTTAGCTGGGAGTATCTGATAAACAGTTCTAGACCAAAAGTCATCAAGCCTGTGGTGAGACTAGACCTATACAATGGCGATCCGGGTTGGATGGTAAAATTATGAGCCACCATTGAAAGTGAGCTCTCTCAACCAGCAACTAAGTCTTGTTAGGATCGCCAACAACTGTTTTCCAAGTTAGCAACACTTCATCTGTAGTCGGACTTTGACCGCAGTAGGAACTTTGAATCAATGGACATCATAAACTGTCGCATTCCTGAAGTTGCCTTATTTCCATATTCCCTGGGATCATAAAGAAAAATAAAACTACCAAGTCCCTGCTGAGATTAGATGAAGGTCAGTTTCCTACGTCAACATAACATAGACACAGCCAGTCAACTACCTAACCTAACACTATTTAAGACTCTAGACAGATATTTTCTTCCATCCACTGAATGGTAACAACAAAGATAAAACAGGGAGGTCGCCAGTTTTTCTCGTAACTCCCCTCCATAATAACTACCGGGCTATTTTGAGGGCGCCTCCCTCCCATCTGTGGAACCGATGTATCGGTCTTTTCTAGGTGCAACTCGCAGGCTTCAAAGTGTTGAGATAATTTTTGTTTTTAAAAGCTAAAACATTAGCACCTCGATCATGCAACAGAGCAGTGTGTTAGGGGATATAGTCTTCTTCTTTCTTATCTCCACTCAATCATATTAGGGTATCGAACCTGTAGATCTCTATAATGATTGGGTGAAGTAGAATGCGTCTGCTTTTGTCATTAAGACTGCGAGCACTACTCAGTAACAAGCTGACTTAGCTCCAATATGAAATGGCCGCCTCTGACATGAGGAACAGACGCCATGTGCAGCCGCTCCTAATATGGAGTACAGACACTGCTCATCCTGTATCCCTGGATCAGGAGCCCTTATAGGGCTACCATCAGCCGGGCCAGCTGAGTCCAAGTTTTTTAGCCAGATTGTTACTGTTCCCCCTCCTCCTTTTACATCCGGGCTTGGGACCGGCAAAGGGATATAGTTAGAAACAAACACATTGAACCATTTAAATAACTCTAGCTTACTTCATCGGCGAACTCTGCATGCCACAATGATACACCTCAATTCTTTATAAATCTCGGAGGAGTTCTCCGGACAGGGACATTTCAAATCAGCGGGATTAAAGTTTTTCCACTATACTTCCCGTTCTAAAATTTCGTAATTTTAAATCAAGAGGTTCAACAATAGATAAGAGACGACATGCTTATTTTATTAAACTATGGCTAACTTTAAAGTCATAGGCTCATCCTCAGTCCCATACCTGAACATACTTACCTAACTAATATGTGAATAAGGTAAGCCGACTTCTCCGTCAAAAAAAAAAAAAAACACGCTAGAATTAGCGCTATCTATTGACCATCTCCGCAAACTTGCGGACTGAGGTCGGTAATAAAGTAGTCTCCAGGTGGGGGTGATTCTCAATATGCTAGGACTGGTATTGTGGCTTTGCCACCGCCCAGAGTCCACTAGTATGCAGAAATGGTCAATAGGTGGCACTGTCTTAGCATATGTTTTGACGGGAGAGGCACGACCTTTATTTTATAGAATAAACTAGCCGAATGACCCTGGCAACGCCCGTGTTTTACCCGATTGAATGTTTTTATTCAAATACTATTTGTTACAAATATTTTTATATATACATATGTACATAAGTATGTGTATATATATATACACCTTACTAGTACAAAAGCTACATACCTATACTTTCAATATTTGCGGACCTATAATGAGGTATTGTTAACAATAGATTATTTAAGGAGCGACCCGCTCCAACACAATAGTTTCAAAAACAACAAAGCGAGTGGGGGGGCAAAGGTGGCGTGTTTGTAGCCAACCAATAGGAGAGCCCCATTCCAATAAAAAAAAGCAAACGGTGACAGAGACGACTGATGAAGAATGACGCTCGTAACTGTATATAGAATACCCTCCCGGGGAAATAAAGTCCGTTCTATACTGACCAGGGTCATTAACCCGAAACAATGGTCTCTAGGTGGACGCTTCTCAAGGTGCCAAAGCTGGTGTTGTGACTTTGTCACCGACCTTAATCAGCTAGTTTGCGGAGACCGTCAATAGATGGCACTTAGTTTCAGCGTCTATTTTGACGGGAGAGGTGACCTATATATATATATATAATAGTACAAAAGTGAAATTATACTGGGAATCAGGTGGGTAAATTAAGAAAAAGGCATTTCCTAATCGTAAAACTAAAAGTTGCTGATGGCTTTCGCTAACCGAATAAATATCAACCTATCGTTGATTTTGAATTCTAGAATTGGCTGAAGACCCATTCTTGATTAATCAAGAAAAGATAACCACGTTTGCGTTTCGGGCTGCTGGCTTTCATCAGCGTAGTGCAAGCTGTACCTCAACGACCAAAAAAAAAACTGGTATTTGGGGGTATCCTGAAAAATAATGAAAAATGTATTTAGGCCGCAGGTGAGTGCGAGCGCCAAACTATTTGAAAAATATTTAAAAAGTGGAAAAAGTACTGGGATCAGGTGGATAAATTTAGAAAGAAGCATCTCCCGATGGTCAGGAGATGCCTTTTTCTTAATGAGGTCGTTTTCAAGTCAAAAAGTGTCTGTACGATCATTTTTATGACGTTTGTCGCAGCATGGACTGTCAGCTCGGCGGCCATGTCTCCGGCTACCCTTGATGCTACATCCCAGACATGAGCGCCTTTAATGGTGTGATAAACGACGAAAAAGGAATGGCGTGGCGTCGTGTTTTAAGACGAATCCAAGTTTTGTTTGCAGCATCATGATGGCCGCATCAGTGTTTGGCGCCATTGCTGGAGAAGGCACATTGCCAGCGTGCATTCGACATCGTCATACTGGCTCATCACCTGGAGTAATGGTATAAGGTGTCATTGGATTCACGTCTCGGTTGTTCCCATTTCAGATACTTTAAACAGTCCCCGTTTCATGTATGATATATTAGGACCTGTGGCAGTACCCTGTATTCGAGGCCTGAGAAACGCTACGTTTCAGCAGGATAATACACAACCGCATGTTTTCAGTGTATTGTACGGACCTCCCTACTTGCAGAAAAGGTTCGGCTGCTGTCTTGGTCAGCACGTTCTCCTGATCTACCACCGATAGAACAGCATATATCACCAGGAATAGGTGGCCTGGTGGTTGAGATGATTGACGCAGCGGGCGGGGAGCCATCAAGGTGCTCTGCAATACGATATGGTCAACATGCCTAAGGACTGGACCACTCCACCTACCAATATATAAAAAAATGGGCTGAGGACGTCTGCTCGAACTCTAGAACCATCGCCACACGCCAGTAAAGTGATCCTCCATATAATCCATGAAATATTATATACCCCCTCATATCTCTCAAGAACAAACTGGTTTCATACCAGGATAAGGAACTCGAGAACAGATTTTAAACATTCGTCAAATATATAATCGAAAAGACAAATGAATACTGCATCTCCACATACTTATGTCTGTCATACTACAAAAAGACATTTGACATGGTCTCGTAGAATCATCTGTGGCGCATCCTACAGGAAATGGGCACACCAGAACACCTGATAGTACTCATTTGGTAACCTATATGTTAATAATTCATCTCACCAGAGGGTGGGAGACCTCATCTCGGAGAAATTGGGAGAGGGACAAGACAGGGCTGCATACTTTCTCCAACTCTGTTCAATATATATGGAGAATGGATTATCAGAAGGGTAACGGAAGGTTACGGAGAAGGGGGTGTTGATTGGAGGCAGACTTGTCTCAAATCTTCGATACGCGGATGATACTGTCCTGCTTGTGCAAGAAGTGAGCAGGACATGGCAAACCTGCTCCTCAGAATTGAAAGTATTTCAGGGGAAGTGGGATTGGAGCTAAATCGAGGCAAAAGCCAGCTATTGATGATTGATAGAGGACACACATCAAAGAAAAACTCAGCCATCTCATGGAGTGGTGGACACCTACCTCTGATAACCAACTAGAGAAGGATGGCGATGTGGCAATGGGAAGACTAACAAAACTGTGGCCACAGTATCTTGACGAGAACCAAGGAGAGTCCAGGCACTAGTTTTCTCAGTGGCTACTTATGCTTCAGAGTCTTGGACTATAACATCATCGCTAGAGAAGAAAATCGATGCGTTCGAGATGTATTGTTGGCGAAGAATGCTTCGCCGTAGGACGAATGCATCGATACTATCACAACTATCGATTGTTCGAGGTTCTTCGGGCATATTGCGTGACGCAGGCGAATGGAGTACACCATACTGGCCGGAAAGACGTCTGGGAAACGCATACCTGGACGCCCGTCGACACGCTTCATGGACCAATTAAAGGAACTCACTGGTTTAATGGTCACCTAGATGGTACATCGAGCTCAAGACAGAGATGGCTGGTGTCGCATCGTGTTTGGGATGTAATACGTACAGTGTGCCTCAACGTTCGATCGCGAATAAAATGATTTAGGTAATCACACCAATAGAATGACTTGCGTCATCTATCGGTATAAATATGTATTAATCGTTTGAAAATTTATTTATTTCATAATTTATCTTAAATTTCCTGCTTTTATATGTATAACCAGCGTCCCTAAAGTGAGAATTTTGATTTGGATTATAGGATAGAGAGAAAGAAGTATGTTGATGGTCTCTGCCAATCTCTGTAGGGTCCATGCGACATTATGCGACAAAGAAAAACATGTCTAGGCCTGGACATCTCTGGACCAATATGAACATCGCTAGTGGCAAATATAATAAAAGTCCTTAACAGAGCTCCTTACATCAGGCTGTGTTGGGTACTAGAACACACTGGAATCAATGGCAATGAACTAGCAGACAGTGCAGCAAAATTTGCGCTACTTCTGTCCTACCACACTCATACTCCACCCTGCCTCGAACTCATGCTCGAAACATAACACGTAAAGCTGCTCTATCATCATGGACTGTATTATATTCCCAAGACCATTCGACCAGATCCCTCAGGAGAATTGCTTCCACTCCAAGCCATTGTCAAATTATATTGGCAAACATTTTCAGTTTTTTTTTCTGAACAGTTTTTAGCGAAAAGAATGCTGTCTTCATTTGCTAGTGAACCAATCTCTCACGCCTTCTCATTGGACGAATGTGGCCATGTCTGTATATAAGAGGGGACTAAGGGAATGTGAGGGGCCCAGAGCGTGGAGAATTGGTGTGGAGATGCTTAAAGTGTTTTTCTACGTGATTTTTCCGTGTCTGGGGATCTCTTCGCATCCCGGTGTGACCCGAGTCCGATCCCTACCAACGCTACAATAAAGATAAGTACTGTTTTGTTTTTATTTTACCAATAGTGATTTTTATGTACTTTCTTTTTGTTGTTGGTGTTGTACTCTTGAGTGTACGCTTTTCTGTGTATTAAGTTACATTTACTTTAGGGCCTAGTATATTCCATTTTTGTGTGATAAAAAACCCGTAATAGTAACTTTTGTCACCATATCCTCAAATTTCTACCAAAAATCTGCCATGGAGAGTCCTCCACCACCATCCTCACGGGCCACGGCCATGTACTGGCAGACATTACACGTGTGCATCCTGAAAAATACTGTACCTGCCCAGACCGTTCAAAAGAGCCCACACTATTCTGAAACCTTCTTAAAAGAGGTAAACGAGGCGAAGTGGAGATTATGTAGAGGGGTAGTATTAAAGAAAAAAATCAATAGATGGTGCTCTTCTATCAAGAACACTTATTTACACGAGCAGGAGACGCTCTTTCATTGTAGCGTTATTTAGAATGTGGAAGATTGATTTGAAGCTATGTAATTAGCTTATTTACTGATTTATAAACACACTATCCACTTCAATAAACACTATAAATTGTACATAACAGACTAGAGTAACCAGCCTCCCATGAGAGACCAAAGCCTAAAAACACGGCTAAACCGGTATCTCATCAAAGACTATTTCATTTGAAAAACTCCTCATGACTAGGCCTAACATGACAGAGTTTCTGGTAAGAGACTACCTCCAGGAGAGGCCAGGTTCAACCATGTTTTTAGACTGTGTTTCTCATTAGAAATTCTACGGCATATGTCTTCAAGGATCCCAAGTTTTGAGTTGTTGATGTGAGATAAATAGATGAATATTTTTTATCATCATATTTCATAATCAAAATTCAAAACTATTTTAAAGGCGTAAGATTCTTTTTGATATTAAACAATTTCTACTGCCCTTACTGCAATGGAAAAAATAATGAGAGGGCCTGGCTCATCAGTGGTGAACCCTCTCAGCGGTTTCGCCAGTTTAATCTACCATACCGCTGTTATATTGCATTTTTGGAACTTCCTTTTATAGTGATACTGTTGGTAGACTATTTGAATGGGTATTTTAGAAGAACTATGGACATAAGCTTTGAGGACAGTATAAAATAGTTTTGAATTTTGATAACAGAGATGGCGCGCTAGTGCAGCATATTTCATAATGTTATAAAAGTTATCTTTAACCACAAAAAAGTCATACTATTGCACCTATCTATTAACATTCCTTACAATCACACAGTGAAAATGAAACAACATATTTGGTAAGACTTTCGCGATCATCTTGTAAGATCCAATACACACAATTAACAAGGTCGAACCCATTGTCTTCAGATGGACTCTAGGAATCTGGTTATGTTGGGACATTCTCACTGAACCGTGGGTCTGGTGGAGATAGTCAATAGATGGTTGGCACATAGTTTCATCAAAATTCGAAATTATTTTAAACGCGTAAGATTCTTTTTGAAATTAAACAATTTCTACTGCCCTTACTGCAATGGTAAAATTAATGGGAGGGCCTGGCTCATCAGTGGTGAACCCTCCCAGCGGTTTCGCCAGTTTAATCTATCATTCCGCTGTTATATTGCATTTTTCGAACTTCCTTTTATAGTGATACTGTTGTGCTAGACTCTTTATCACTATAAAAGGAAGTTCGAATAATGCAATATAACAGCGGTTATTAAACTGGCGAAACCGCTGGGAGGGTTCACCACTGATGAGTCAGGCCCTCCCATTAATTTTTCCATTGCAGTAAGGGCATTAGAAATTGTTTAATTTCAAAAAGAATCTTACGCGTTTAAAATAGTTTCGAATTTTGATAACAGATGGCGCGCTAGTGCATTATATTATACATAGTTTTATGGCTGTTTTATACGTCGTCCGAGTCCAACTGTTTTCTGAATCTAAGTATGCACTTATAGAACAAGGTTTTACACCCTGTCTTCGCATTATATTAGGGTATCATCTTTTGATAAACATATCATTATTGTCCTGGTGTGGAACTAACACCTACCCACATATTCTCATGCCCAGCAATGGCTGTAGCCTTGCAGAAAATTGTGATGGACCCAGAACAGCAGCTTTACATACCCAAGATAGAGTACATTGCAATTGCTGTGAAAGAGACTTATCATAATTATTAGTTATTTAAGAAATAAGAGATTCTTCTCAGCAAGGTATATTATAATCGACAAAATAAAAGAAGACGTTTCTTAAACAATTTTAAATAAACGCAAGCTTTCGGGTGAAAACCCTTCGACAGGCAGTATAAAGCAAACGAGACGATACAAATACAAATACATGTATCGCCGCGTTTGCTTTATACTGCCTGTCGAAGGGTTTTCACCCGAAAGCTTGCGTTTATTTAAAATTGTTTAAGAAACTCGTCTTCTTTTATTTTTTTGATTATAATATTAGTTATTTAGTTAATCCAGGTTCCTGGAGAGCGCGTACAGAAGTCATCAACTACCCAGATTACCTTCAGACCTAAGTCTCTTTGGTTTTATTTAAAATGCCAGTGGAGGGCTTATTCAGGTGGCGCTAAGCAGATTTACACTTATGGACAAAGCTTAAGGAAGTGTCTTTGATGTCGCCGGTCGTCTGTTTGTTCACACTTGAATATCTCGTGTGTCTTCAATAAAGGTCATTGTGTATCAAATATCTTTCAGAGTTATTGTGTATGTGTCTGAATTCCGATATACATGTTAAATGGTAAAATTTACTTAAGTTTTGTCCAGAGTGTATTTATTGGGGTTATCTCTAAGAATTTTTGGACTTTGATAGGAGCTTCTTAGGTGGGTGACCGTCAGGAATTTTTGGTATTGGAAGGCTGGGCAGGTGAAGAGGTGTGTTCTATAAACATTTTATTATTTAGTTAACCCGGATTGCTGGAGCAACAGAGGTCTACAACTAACCGGAATGTCTTTCTGACTTAAATCTTCTTGGTTTATTCACAATGCCATTCATAAGGTGGCGCCATGCAGTTTTATTCCTTTGGAGATTCTCTAGGGATGCTAGACTAAGGTTGGTGGAGCAACAGAAGTCTACAACTAACCGGAATGTCTTTCTGACTTAAATCTTCTTGGTTTATTCACAATGTGCCATTCATAAGGTGGCGCCATGCAGTTTTATTCCTTTGGAGATTCTCTAGGGATGCTAGACTAAGGTTGGTGATCCCTAAGAGAAAGGGGGTAGAAGTTAGGCTCTAAACATTTCCACTATAAGAAGTAGAGGGGTGTATGCTGATATTCTATTAAAATATTGTAACCTAATATATATTATTTTATATACTGAAACGGGGCTGTATTACAAACATCTTTATGTAAACGGGTAGTTGGCGTCATTTTTACGCTCCAGCAACCTGGGTTAACCAAAAGATAATTTTATGTAAATATATATAAGTCTGGAAATTAAAAATAATACAATATATTGCGGCTTATGATTGTAGAACGAAGTTTGAAAATTATACCGCAAATGTTTCTTTTGAACGAAAAATCTAAATTTATTTTAAGGAGAAATAACGATTATTTCTAACCTTAGGGATGAAGTATGAAAGAATGAATTGAATGAATTGAATAAACGGAAAAATAACGGACACTTTTATCTTTCCGTTTATTCACAATTCATCCTTTCATACTTCATCACTAAGGTTAGAAATAATCGTTATTTCTCCTTAAAATAAATTTCGATTTTTCGTTCAAAAGAAACATTTGCGGTATAATTTTCAAACTTCGTTTTGAAAATTTAAAATAAAAAAATACAGGTACACCCATTCCTCGCTTTGCGTCGGGGTTACGTTCCAAAAAAAACACGACGCAAAGTGAAATATGTGAAGGCGCAATCAAAAACAAAGGTGTTGCCATATTTTAGGAAAAAAATTCAAAAAAAAAAAAATTAAAGACTCGAATCCAAAACAACGCAACTTCGAAAATTTAACGACGCACAGTGAAAATCAGAAAAAAATTAAGCAGCGACGCAACTTCGAAAAAAAAAAACGCAAAACGAAACGACGCAAAGCGAGGTATTGGTGTAGTTAGCGTTCTGTGTTTAAGAAACCTGGATTATTCATTTCTCTCTGGATCGAAATAAAATAACATTTTCACGTTTATATTTCCTCTTTTTTCTTCTTGACCAAATGGTATTCATTCGTAACTATTATAGACGCGTATGATTTTTAATTTTTCATTGAAGTAAGGGCAATAGGGAGAGAGATTTGTTTAATTTGTAAAAGAAACGCGTCTATAATAGTTTAGAAATCTCATAACAAATGGTGCGTTAATGTATCATAATATAAATGGTATTTATGTTCCTGGCAAAACGTTATATAATTTGATAACAGATGGCGCGCTAGTGCATCGTAATATAATTGTTCAAATAAAAGACACAATTTGATATTTGCGGAAGAGCGATTGCTCGAATCATATTATATATTTATAATTATATGTAATTCTGCTGTCCTAAAAGCTTATGTCCATAGTTCATCTAAAATACCCATTCGAAGAGTCAAGCATCAGTATCACTATAAAAGGAAGTTCCAAAAATGCAATATAACAGCGGTATGGTAGATTAAACTGGCGAAACCGCTGGGAGGGTTCACCACTGATGAGCCAGGCCCTCCCTTTAATTTTTCCATTGCAGTAAGGACAGTAGAAATTGTTTTATTTTAAAAAGAATATTACGCCTCTAAAATAGTTTTATAATTTGATAACAGATGGCGCGCTAGTGCACCGTTTATTTATTTTATTGAAATATTTTTAAAACAGAGAACTTTCAAGTAACGTTACCCTCTGCTACAGCAGTATTTATCGACTAACTAGATCAATCTGATTTACATTTGGAAAGTCCTTTAAAGACGGTTAGACTCGAAGATATCTCATTTCCGTATAACACTATCGCTATTTACAAGTCCTTACTTTCCACCGCTACGACTCTGGATTCAATCCCGCATTGGGCACTTTTTTCTGATAATGAAAAAAAAAATGCTCCAATGGCCCCCGATTCTTGCAGTCCAACCCCACCAGTGAGTGCAAGTAACTAAACGGGGCTCTGGCTTACTTGTAAGGGAAAAAGTCAAACTACTTTTCACATGTGTTGACATGTGGTGCACTTACAGTAAAAGCAGTCTCCAACTTCTTACCACCATGATTATCATGGCCTGTACCACGTGTACTAGGGATAATAATAATATATTAAAAAAAAAAAAACAATTCCTTACAACGGACATATGTAACATATAGTACGAACGTCAAATTGTACTGAGATAGGTTGATAAATTAAGAAACAAAAAAAAGCCTATCTTAATCATGTGTAATGGAAACCTGATGATGGTTTGCGCCATCTATTGTAATACATATCAACTAATCGTTGATTTTTAATCTATATATATATATATAAATGAATGTATGTGTCTGTCCTTTATGCCTGACCAAACCACTCATTGGAACGCCATGAAACTTTGGGAAGTTATTTATTATAGTACTGGGAAGGTTTCTAGCAAATAAAATTTTTGAAATAACTTTTCGCCTAAAAATAATCAAGATAAATATTCTAATTTATCTGTAATAATTCAACAATCTGCTCTAAATATTATCATGATGATGCGATGATTTTGTAATGTAGAAAATTAGGAAAGACAAAATTCAGGATGACACGGCAATTTATTTGAGACAAGAATAATGATACAATTCCAAGGCAAGATACTATTCCTTTAACTTCCAATTACCGAGGGAACCAATTAATATTGATTTTATTCAACTTATCGAGTATTTTTCAAGGGACTGGGAAAAAATGTTCACTTTATCGAGAGATTCGTTAGACAAGCCTTTACTCGGGTAAAACCCGGGCGAGGCCGGGTACGTCCGCTAGTTTATACATATTTTTGGCCATCCACATGCGCGTTTCAGCTGTTGGCCCTCGTCAGCCTGGTGCAGGCTTTACCTCAATGACCAAAAAAGATGGTCCTTGAGGCTTCTTGAAAAATCAACCCATCAGCAACTTTCAGTTACATGATCAGGCGAGAGAGAAATTTACAATTAACCATTTCACAACGAACCTTCCATTTGTCTATTTATATAAATAAGCTAATTAAATATCTGTTCCCTGCTTGTCAAAATGAACAAACTGTGATACATCCGTGGACTTGAGTATAGGGATATAATTTAAACTGACTTCTGTTAAGATTAGGGCTCTACAGGATGACCCATAAGTCGCTAACCCTTTTATTAATTAAAAATTAAAAGGTAAACTAGTAATAAAATATAAATATTTAGGTTTGACTTTTAATTTAAAAGAGGGTTTCGGGACGTATGGACCATTCTGTATATGTTCATCGGATGGGAACCTGTTGTGTATACTTATATAAATTCCCTTGCTGGTTACTTATGGCTGACAGAGTGTACTGGGAGTTAGATGGAATTCCTCCAATAGATACGAATGCTACAATTGTGACCGGATTATGGATAAGATAGTGGCGGTAAAGACTCCGAGAAAAGTTGAGATAGTACCTTCCTATGATAGTGATGACAATGATAGAAAATAAATAGGATAAGGTAGCGGTAAAGACTTCAAGTAAAGTTGAGATAGCACCTACCGATGGTAGTGATGACAATGATAGAAAATAAATAGGATAAGGTAGCGGTAAAGACTTCAAGTAAAGTTGAGATAGCACCCACCGATGGTAGTGATGACAATGATAGAAAATAAATAGGATAAGGTAGCGGTAAAGACTTCAAGTAAAGTTGAGATAGCACCTACCGATGGTAGTGATGACAATGATAGAAAATAAATAGGATAAGGTAGCGGTAAAGACTCAAGTAAAGTTGAGATAGCACCTACCGATGGTAGTGATGACAATGATAGAAAATAAATAGGATAAGGTAGCGGTAAAGACTCAAGTAAAGTTGAGATAGCACCTACCGATGGTAGTGATGACAATGATAGAAAATAAATAGGATAAGGTAGCGGTAAAGACTTCAAGTAAAGCTGAGATAGCACCTACCAAGGGTAGTGATGACAATGATAAGGTAGCGGTAAAGACTTCAAGTAAAGTTGAGATAGCACCTACCGATGGTAGTGATGACAATGATAGAAAATAAATAGGATAAGGTAGCGGTAAAGACTTCAAGTAAAGTTGAGATAGCACCTACCGATGGTAGTGATGACAATGATAGAAAATAAATAGGATAAGGTAGCGGTAAAGACTTCTAGAAAAGTTGAGATAGCACCTACCGATGGTAGTGATGACAATGATAGAAAATAAATAGGATAAGGTAGCGGTAAAGGTTTGAAGTAAAGTTGAGATAGCATCTACCGATGGTAGTGATGACAATCATAGAAAATAAATAGGATAAGGTAGCGGTAAAGACTTCAAGTAAAGTTGAGATAGCACCTACTGATGGTAGTGATGACAATGATAGAAAATAAATAGGATAAGGTAGCGGTAAAGACTTCAAGTAAAGTTGAGATAGCACCTACCGATGGTAGTGATGACAATGATATAAAATAAATAGGATAAGGTAGCGGTAAAGACTTCAAGTAAAGTTGAGATAGCACCTACCGATGGTAGTGATGACAATGATAGAAAATAAATAGGATAAGGTAGCGGTAAAGACTTCAAGTAAAGTTGAGATAGCACCTACCGATGGTAGTGATGACAATGATGGAAAAGAAGATGGAACCTGAAAAACTCCACTGGAGTGGTTGTCCGGGATCCGAGCCATCCCAGCCTTCTTTCCGCATGGCCCGCACCAGCTTGAGCTCGAAATCATGGAGCTTGTTGGAGACCTCATCTGTCCAGTTTTTCTCCACGAGGAAATCAGGCTCTGACGTAATCTTCCAGATACGGTTGAGGACATCCAATCGTTCTTTCTGCAGCTCGACTCGCTTGTCTTCCTCATGGCGGGCCTCAAGGTGCTGGAAAGCCAAGGCCCCAACGAGCGTGTAGCCCACCACCAGTGCGCAGAGTCCCACGTGGGAGAACAGAAAGGTGGTCCCGGCTCGGCAACAACGGCCGCACCGCGCACAACGGCTCTCTTCCACTGCGGAGCTACCGCTGCTCCGCATGGCGTCTGGGCCGCCCTCTAGCCCGCCGCCACCACCGCTCTGCCCACCCAGCCGCCTCCGTGCAGTACAATATTCCATACCAAACAATAACATGGTTAACCCAGCTCCTCCTAGAGTCTTATCAGAGACTGCCATCTCCGGCCAAGTCATTAGAAGTCCTTCAACCGAAACAGTTCTAATAAGAGACTACCTCCAGGAAAGACCAGTTTAGCCATGTTTTTAGATAGGACATGGTTTCTCCTACAGAGTAAACACACTCTAACAAAAGATTATAAGGTGATCCCGCGACATATTTTAATTAAATTTTAAAAGCTTTTGGGCATGATTTTCTTCAGCTAAATTTAAGATCCTATAAATTTGGGATATAAATTGAAAAATAAAACAATATATAAACTCTCGCCATATCACTATGTTCTGACTTAATAAAATAAAAAGACAAATTGCAATGTGGCCGTTTTAGTATAAATTCAAATAGCTTGCGAGCGGCCACTCAGACCTGGTGTAGCTGGAAAAAGGGCGAGCAGGAGATTCTTTAGCTCCTTTAATAATCAACAAGTTGCGATATTACTTTTTGTTTTCATGTAAAAATCCGAATTTATCACGAAACCTGCTATTTTTTGTTTTTGGAAAGTTTTTGTTTTACTCTTATCAAGTACACATTGTGCACAGGCCATGATAATCACGGTGGGGAGGCACTCTAGCACCTTGCCTGAAACCCCGATCGGTTACTTACATAAAAAAAGTAAAGCAATCAATCTATTATTTCAAAAACTGCAAGTTTCGAGCGCTGGTGTTGTATTATAGCTACCAGAATACTTCATTTAGGTCATTGAAGCAGGAATGTGAACTTTTTCAACATAAAGCTTCTCTTCATTTTGTAGCATTTTTCTCCATTGAAGATATTCATTCCCAATTTATAATTGCAGATCTCTTTTCCCCCCATTGTTGTATCTTTTATCCCATTGTAGAGCCTTTTACCTTATTGTAGAGCCTTTTACCCCATTGTAGACTTTTTCTCCCATTGTAGAGCCTTTTATCACATTAATGAGCCTTTTATCACATTGTAAACCTCTGCTTCCATTGTAAAGTCTTTTATTCCATTGAATACTTTTTCCCTCATTTTAAACTTTTTATCCCATTGTAGAGCCTTTTTATCCCATTGTAGACTTCCATTGTAGAGCCTTTTATCCCATTGTAAACTTTTACCCCCATTGTAGAGTCTTTTATCCCATTGTAAACTTTTGCTTCCATTGTAAATCCTTTTATTCCATTGAATACTTTTTCCCTCGTTGTATACTTTTTTCCATTGTAGAGCCTTTTATCCCATTGTAAACTTTTGCTTCCATTGTAGAGCCTTTTATTCCATTGAATACTTTTTCCCTCGTTGTTAACCTTTTTTTTCCCCATTGTAGAGCCTTTTATTCTATTGTAGACTTTTTCTTCCATTGTAGAGCCTTTTATCCCATTGTAGACTTTTTCTTCTATTGTAGAGCCTTTTTATCTCATTGTGAACCCCCCCCCCCCCCATTGTAGAGCCTTTTATCCTATTGTAGACTTTTCTTTCGTTGTAAAATTTTCTCCCACTGTAGAGATTTCACCCATTAAAGAGCCTTACTGCCCTTGTAAGATTTTCTCTTCGACCGAAGAGCTTTTCTCTCCCATTCTAGAAATGTTTTCCTCTATCTATTGGGAGTATAAATAAATTCGTGCGGTTTTGATAAAGATCGTGCTACTAGTTTATTATATCCCATTGTTTCACACGGTAAGATCATTATTTTGAAGCGTCATCAAAAGGTTTTATTTTTCAGTAACCATCATTTCTCTGAAGTGTAAACAACCTAGTTTCTGTTTGCTCCTAAAATGTAAACTTTTGTACCAAATAATGTGTTTTTGAGGGGAGTTTTACTTCATTACTTCAATATGAAGAACAAACCTGTTGAGACTCATCGTAGTTTATGGTGATCATGCTCTAGCTGAACGAACGTGTCAGAAGTGGTTTGCACGGTTTAAAAGTGGCAATTTTGATTTGGAAGACAAAGAAAGACCCGGAGCGCCACCAAAGTTTGAGGATGAAGAATTAGAGGCAAGGCTCGATGAAGATCCAACATAAACGCAAAAGGAACTCGCAAAAACACTTGGAGCCATTGAAACAGCTATTTTTCATCGCTCAAAAGAAATGGGAATGATCCGAAAGATAGGAAATTGGGTGCCGTATGAACTGAAGCCATGAGACGCCGAACGCCGTTTTTTCACGTGTAAACAACTGCTCCAACTTAAAAAAAGGAGGTTTTGCATCAAATTGTAACTGGTGATGAAAAGTGGATCCATTACGATAATCTAAAACGTCGGGTAACGTTTGGATACCCTGGCCGTGCCTCATCATCGACGGCCAAGCCGAATATTCATGGCAAGAAGATTATGCTGTGTATTTAATGGGACCAGCTAGAAGTGATATATTATGAGCTTCTAAAACCAAACGAAAAGATCACAGGGGAGGTCTACCGAAGACAATTGATGCGTTTGAGCCGATCGAGAAAAACGGCTGCAATATGCCAATAGACACGATAAAGCGATAATAGATGATGAATAAAGATGATAAAGCTCGGTCACATTGTGCAGTTAAAACGTACTTAGAAACGCTCAAATTGGAAGTCCTACCCAACCTGTCGTATAACCCAGACATTGCTCCTTTTGATTATTATCTCTGCCGATCAATGCAACATGGCCTGGCTGACCAGCACTTCTCCAATTACGATGAAGTCAAAAATTGAATCGATGAATGGATAGCGGCCAAAGACAAGGCCTTTTTCTGCGATGGGATTCGTCAATTGCCAGAAAGATGGGGAAAAGTAGTGGCTAGCTGAATGCCTAACTAAATTTTCACGATAAAGCCTCAATTTTCGAAAAGAAAACGCATGGACTAAAATATATTCCTAATAGCTTTTCTTTCGATTGTATAGTTCCCCATTGTAGGGCTTCAATATGAGGCCTGGTAGACAAGAGAACCTGAGAATATTTATATCTCCAGATGCACCAAGACCTCAATGGACTAAATTTGAAGACGTAGCGGGTGATATATCTTCTATATTTAGCTTCCTTTGTTCACGCCCCATGGAACTGGGTAGATTGAATTGCCCAATACCTCCCCGTCCTGAAAATCTGTTCTCAACCTCTGAACCATCTTTTCAAAACATGGAAGCATAAAGAATTGCAAACAATTCAATATATTATGTAGGATGTAGCTTATTAAACTCCTTTATGGAAAATTTAACAAATTTCCTAACTTCTTTCGTAGGATGTTATGTCGATGCTGTCCCTGAACTGATGAACGCTAAAGCCCAAAACCATTGCACATTTATTGGTTTGTTTTTGTCTGAAATTGCTAAAACTGGTGTTATGTGTGTAACACATTTCTACAGGTATACAGGGATACATGAAATGCATCATTTTAAAGCATTTTTAAAAAGGGGAGAGGTGTCTCTTCTGGTAAAAGGATTTTTTTTTTGTTTATCCCTAGTACAGACCATGATAATCATGGTGGGTAGAAGTAGGTCAATGCTTTTAATGTAAGTGCACTACATATATCTACACATTAGATAATAAAAGGCATATATTGGATTTAATAAAAAAAATTATTTTGCCACCAACTGTTGATAGAAAGTCTAAGCCTTTCCATTGTTCTGGCTAGGCGAAGCGCGTCGGTACCAAAACTGGAAAAAATCGTTTTGAAAATAGAGCAATCCATACCTAGCCAGAACAATGGAAAGGCTTAGACTTTCTATCAACAGTTGGAATTTATTATCTAATGAATTAAGTATGGATTGCTCTATTTTCAAAATATCTACACATGTAAAAAGCAATTTGACTTTCCACTTACAAATGTGCCAGAGCCCTGTTTGGTTACTTGCACTCGCTGGTGGGGTTGGACTTTTGAAAGAATCGAAGGCTATTGGAGCATTTTTTTTTTAATCAGAAAAAAAAAGTGCTCAATGCGAGATTTGATCCCGGGTTGTAGCGGTTGAAAACCAACAGTAAAAGGATTGTGTGTTAAACTGGAGAAACCTCAGTAGGAATGTGTGTACAGCTGGCCCTGCACGCTCTTCCCCATCCTGCACATCCGGCCTCTGCTCGAGAGACCTGTATCGCCTGTGGCTCTAGCGACCTGACGTTGGCCCACCGCTACTGGTCCTGCAGCTCCATCAGGCCCCTCATACGGGAGGCCTTCAACATCATACAGCAACCACCCGACCTGCGGGGCTGGCTCTTCGGTCAAGGGCTGGATGACGACGCCCTCACCATCCTCGCGTCTGCCAAGTCATCCATACACAGGTTCTTTCTGAGCCTTGAGATGAGGGGAGAACGTGAATTACTGTCTGGAGGAGGACTCTCTGTCGTTGGGGGAATCTCCTCGAATGTACATAACTGTATATATTTTACTCTTTTATTTTATCCCTCTTTTTATAATTATTATATACTACTATCATTGACTTGTGTATGAGGTCAATAAAATATTTTTAAATCTCAAATCTTAGTAGGACTGTATGCCAACACTGATGAGAGTTCATTCATTTTGTATTCTACACAATAATGGTAGAATTTTGTATGGAGTTGGTGGCACTGCTGATTTCTGACATAGTTGCATCCAGGATTGTATCAGACACCTTCTTTCTGAATAATTGATACAAATGATTCTTCTATTACTAGGCCATCAGCAAGTACGAGTACAAAGTAAGTCCTAGGGCTCTGGCAACTCATAAGTGCAAAAGTCGAAATGCTTTCTACATGTAACGAAATAATTACAGAAAGGCGATCACAAACCCATACTCTCCTTAGTTTGTAGCTTATACTTTTGGGATATCGCATGTTTTCCTAATTCTTTCATAAGTCAACATCAATTTGTTCAAATTTCATATTTTTTTCTATAAAATTGGTTTAAAAAGTGCAGAACATTGTTTTGACACAATCTTGATTCATTTAGCTCTCTCTTCTTTTGGAGCCAAGTCGGCTTGCCACTGAATAGTGCTCCCAGTCTTAATGACAAAGGCAGACACATTCTACTTCATCCAATCATGATGGTTGTCAATTTAAAGCTTTACAAGCTTGAAACCCTAATATGATTGAGTGGAGATGAGCAAGAAGAAGAAGCTCTCTTTCTGTGAAGAGGTAACATAGAAAAGGGCCACTAATATTCACTTTGGATGTCAAATAGGTGAAAAGGAGGAGAAACTCATTGTGCACTATAAACCTCTGTGACAGATTGAAAGATACAAGAAGGAATTCATGAATTGAATTCATTTTTTTTTGCTTATTCCTAGTACACGTGGTACAGGCCATGATAATCATGGTGGGTAGTTAGCGACTGCTTTTTACTGTAAGCGCACCACATGTCTACACATGTGAAAGCAGTTTGACTTTGCACTTACAAATGTGTCAGAGCCCCGTTTGGTTACTTGCACTCGCTGGTGGGGTTGGACTTTTGCAAGAATCGGGGGGCCATTGGAGCATTTTTTTTTAAACAGAAAAAAGTGTCCAATGCGGGAATCGAACATGGGTCGTAGTGGTTGAAAACCAAACGGTTTAACCAGCCTTCCACCGACCCCCCACTTCATGAATTCAAAGAAACAATTCATGGACAAAATTTAAGGAAAAGGAAAGTCTGATGTTGCCAGTAGTCTATTTTTATGGAGACAGAGGCAATTCTAATATAAAGCAATAACATGCTGTCCATATATAGGGAATGAAGACACAATTATTTCTTTAACACATAAATCAAATTTCTACCGCCTTTACTGCCATGAAAATATAATGGCAATTTTTTTTACACTTGGTTATCTCATGTGTCTTTAATAAAGGTCACTGTTTATCAAATATCTTTCAGAGTTATTGTCTGAATCCCAATATACATGCTAAAAGGTACAACTTCCTTAAGTGGAGGTCGGTGGAAGGCTAGTTAAACCATTTGGTTTTCGACCACTACGACCCAGGTTCAATTCCCGCATTGGACACTTTTTTCTGTTTGAAAAAAAAAAAAATGTTCCAATGGCCCCCGATTCTTGCAAAAGTCCAACCCCACCAGCGAGTGCAAGTAACCAAACGGGGCTCTGGCACATTTGTAAGTGCAAAGTCGAACTGCTTTTCACATGTGTAGACATGTGGTGCGCTTACAGTAAAAGCAGTCGCTAACTACCCACCATGATTATCATGGCCTGTAGGGATAAGCAAAAAAAAAAAAACTTCCTTAAGTTTTGTCTATGAGTGTATTTGGCACAAAAATCATAAAGAGTCAAACCTTGCTATAAAATCACTTGGGACCATGATTTCATGTTCTTATATCCATGTTATTGTTTTGACCACAGTTAACACAATTGGTACTTAAATCTCTAAATTTTGATGTTATGTTGGTGGTATAATAAGGTTCCATTGTACATGACTATTGTATCCCAGAGTTATAGGATTCAATGAAGAACATAAACATAAGTTCATTTTTCACTTATACTACACAGGGAGTAATCTGTGAAGTAGTGGTATGAACTGTCATTTTGGAAAGCCATGACCCAGGATCAAATCCCAAATTGGGCACTTTTTTCTAAAAAAATAAAAGGAAATTTTTTCAATGCCCCTCAATTCTTGAAAAAGTTCAATCCCACCAGTTAGTACAAGTAATTAAATGCCATGCAAAAATCCGGCAAAAACATATATGTAGTAAACCCGATGTGGAATGTGCTGGGTGCAGTCGTGGTAGTGGGTGCGTGATGGGATTCCCGCACTGGGACAACAAGAGACAGAGGCAGGTCTAGATGGTAACTCCAAGAGGAAGAGGCAGACCACGGACGAAGACAGCGGACCCGGACGCCACGGATGCCCTACATCGCGGATAGGGGTGAGGGATCCGACCGACTGTAACGGGGTCGCTCTGGAAACAACTACTAACTATCTATCTAACTCTCCAACTGACGAAACTTTCTAACGACCCCTATATATAGCCACCCTCAACCGTCTACCTGGCCTTGAATCTCATTGGCTGCTGGTCAAGCTGTTTGTTTGCTCAGGCGTGACGGCGCGCCTCGGTGTCTAGCCTTTCATCTTAGGTTTTGGTTTCGATAGATTGGTTTTGGTTGCTATAGTCTGACCTTGGCCGGCTACCTGGTGGATGCTACTCAAAATCATAACACCTGTTCGTTTGATCTATGGCGTCGTTGGTCTACCTCCCTCTTTGCTTTATTGTGACATCCATTTTACAAGGTTGATATATAGGGATGGTTTATATAGGGATGGGATTACAATAAACATCAGAAGGTTGTGAACTGTCCAACCCAAAATATACTACAGAATGCGTCCCCGGTGATGAAGGTTTGGTTGGGGGAATGACATGTAATGAATGATAACCTAAACAAACCTATTATATAAAAAAAGAAATAATTTGCATACAAATTAGTTAAAATTATTAAAAAGTTACAAGTTAAACAGAGAAAGATGTAATTGTGGTGTATCAATGAAATATAAATCAAGGTTATAAAAATAAAAAGGCACAAAATGAATGATAAAAGATTAAGGGAAAGTATATAATACAAAATGGTAAATATGGCAAAATGAATCGTACAAGGAAAATAATATCTTATTGCATAAAATATGAGCGGAGAAAAGTTTGTTTATTGGTTGAACATATAATGTGACGCTAAGGTTGGAAAAGGGAAAGCGGGTATCTGAGCATGTTTCTGCAAAGTTGTATCCCAAGCATTCTGCAATGCAATGCGAACTTGTTTAAGTGAGGCATTGTTTTCATTAACAGAAGGCCCAAGATATTCCGTCTGCATCATTTGCTCAGACAGTGAAAAGAGGTGGGAAGATTGATGGAGGTAAAAAAGGGAGAGGTAAGAGGTAAGAGGGATTCCTGTTGTCCATAATGATTGTGCCCGGTTGAATTATGAAAAAAAATTGAAAAGTTGAAAAAATGGTGAATTGATATGATGAGTCGGGCGATGAGAAAAAAAAAAAAAAGATCGCGCTGGATATCCTGAACTCATTATTGGGAATGGTATAACGAGGAAGGATTGTTCCAGTCGGATTAATCAATGAAAAAAAAAAACAAAAATGTTTGGCGAACTGGAATCCCTTGGAAGGTTGGAGGTCTGAAGGATGCGGAAAAGGAGAGGTGGGTGTAAGAGATTTATTGTTGTCAATTTTGATTGTGTCCGGCTTGTATGATGAAAAAAAAGTTGAAAGATGTAAAAATGATGAGCCGGACGATGAGAAAAAAAAAAAAAAAGCTAACTGGGTCTCCTGAGCTCACTGTTGGGAAAAGTACAGCAAGGAAGGGTCTTCTAGTTAGTTTAATCAATAAAAAAAAAGAAAATGGCTGACGAACAATAAACTCTTGATGGCTGTAAAAGGTTGGGAGGAAGGGTTCATGGGATAGAGTTAGAGGCTGTAAGTGAAGCGTCAAAAAAAAAAACATTTTGAAAATCTATTAACAAAGATAAAATGATAAATGTTTTATCTCTTTAAGAAATATTAAAAATATTGTTAGGTGAAGGTTTTTTAAAATGGTGCCTAAAAATAGTTGAAGTTGTAAAATGTTAGGTCTAAATATGATGAAAAAAAAAGGGAAAATAAAAATATTAAAGGTAATAATATATAAAGGGTGATTGGTAGTTGAAGACATTGATAAACAAAATGATATCGATTAATAGTGAAATGTCTTATCCACATCGGTAAGTAAAAAAAAAAAAAGTCCAATACCACAAAACTGGGTAAATTGTAAGTCTATTTACAAATAATGAGAGAAAAGTTAAAAGAAAACAAAAATATTCGTTCCTGAAAAAAGGGAACATTTTTACACACAGTGTTTAGTTGTAGGTGTAGGATTAATGATGTCCTTCTAGTTTGGTCTACGGAGAGGCAATGTGGCCCTATGTCGCTTTGGTCCGGTCTGAGAAGTTGGTCTTTGCCAGCTCTTCCCGATTATATTGTGTGAGACCAGACGGGGAGCGATCTTGATCCCTAAAATGTCATTGTAGTGGAAGGTGGGACTTTAGGTACATGTATTGTATAGTGCATGTCTTAGGCGCTAAAAAGATTGCAGAGCGTTTTATGCAGTTGGTCTGCAAAATTTTTAGGTGAGCCTACCCAAACGCCGGCTTGTTACGTTTGGGGAAAAATCATAAAAAAAAAATTAACTTAACAGATCTTCTCTATGTAACGTTGCGTTACACATGGAGAAATGAGAGGCGACAAAAAGAAAAGTTAGTCTTTTTTTTTTATTCCTAACGAGGGAGCCGGTAATGTAATGCATGTTCGTATTAAAGTATACCCAAGTCCTATAATTGAATGCTTGACAGACACTAGTGTTGAAGATTGGAAAATTGTCATGGCGATGGGAATTAAAATTGATGTGAACAATCTAGAAAAGTGTGAGATAAAAATGTGTGTTTTAACAGGTGATACTCAGGTGGTGCGAGAAAATCGAGCTTGTACAGCCTTGTGTAGCGGTGATTAGGTTTATAAAAATTATAAAATAATGAATTTACGAAATTTTTTAAGAGAAAAGGTTATGGCATGGGTACAAAATTCGGTAGAGTTTCGTAATTAACAAAATAACACAGGCAGGAATGAAATGCAATGGGATATGGAAATTTTATGGTATGATATTTAGTTTTCGCATTTTACATTTATATTTGTTTTGGTAATTGTGGGAAATAGGGGAGGCACATTTTGAGATGAGATAATTTAAAGTTGATATTTATAAAAATACAAATCTAGGACTATTTTAAAACTTTTAAATATTGAGAAATATCAATTTGAATAGTAATAGGTCAAGTAAAATAAAGAGCGTAATAAATTTAATTATTAATACTATGGCCATAAAAGGTATTAAAAAAAACACACAAATAAGCTTAGAAAATATGATTCGAGTAATTAAAAAACAATATGATTTTTTATGTAAAATTGAAATTAATGAATTTAAATTTAAAAGTTGCGTAAAAAAGTAAAAATTGGTAAATGAGGGTGTACAAGGTTTAAAATTTGAATTGAAATGCTATAAAAAGGTAAAATAATGAACTTGGTGGATTTATAAAAATAATGTTATTGCTATTAAAATGGTATCGAATAATTAATTCAGAGCAAACGGAGATAGTGTTACATTAAATAGTTCTGTAGAGAAAATTCTCCTACCAGATGGATGTCTTGAATGGGGCTTGTGGAGTGGGCTGCGATGAGGCTTGGTGGTCACTTTTTGCGATGGTTGCCATGGGACATCGTCGATGTTGGTTGGCGGGGCAATGCCAGGATTTCTCGATGAGTCTCGTCTGCCTGTTCGAGCCGATGGATGAAGATGTTTGTGGCGCAGGAGATGTTGATGGGGGCGATGGTGACCTCCTCGGTGCGAGGCGCAGCAAGTCCTCGCATGGCGTCTTTTAGGCGGCTTACTCGGTTTTCGCAGTGGGGCTGCATGTTGGTGAGGGCATCCGCGAAGTACTCGTTTCCGACCTCCGTCACCCTCTGCATGTCGTTGTCCTCAGTCATCCTGTCGACTTTAACGGGTTCTGTAGTAAACCCGATGTGGAATGTGCTGGGTGCAGTCGTGGTAGTGGGTGCGTGATGGGATTCCCGCACTGGGACAACAAGAGACAGAGGCAGGTCTAGATGGTAACTCCAAGAGGAAGAGGCAGACCACGGACGAAGACAGCGGACCCGGACGCCACGGATGCCCTACATCGCGGATAGGGGTGAGGGATCCGACCGACTGTAACGGGGTCGCTCTGGAAACAACTACTAACTATCTATCTAACTCTCCAACTGACGAAACTTTCTAACGACCCCTATATATAGCCACCCTCAACCGTCTACCTGGCCTTGAATCTCATTGGCTGCTGGTCAAGCTGTTTGTTTGCTCAGGCGTGACGGCGCGCCTCGGTGTCTAGCCTTTCATCTTAGGTTTTGGTTTTGATAGATTGGTTTTGGTTGCTATAGTCTGACCTTGGCCGGCTACCTGGTGGATGCTACTCAAAATCATAACACCTGTTCGTTTGATCTATGGCGTCGTTGGTCTAACTCCCTCTTTGCTTTATTGTGACATCCATTTTACAAGGTTGATACATAGTTTTATATAGGGATGGGATTACAATAAACATCAGAAGGTTGTGAACTGTCCAACCCAAAATATACTACATATATATATTAATATATATTAAAAACAAAGTAGGCATATCCTGACCAGGAGCACATGTGCTTTTCAGAAGGTAGAGCGCCATCTGGTGGAACAGAAATCAACTATTCATTGATTTAACCTGTTCCCTGATATTTGGTCAACCCAATTTCTTGATAAATCGAGAAAAGCCATCCACGAACGCATTTCACGCTGTTGGTGCTCGTCAGCGTGGAGTAGGCTGTAATTAAATGGGGCTCTGACACACTTGCAAGTACAAAAGTTGAATTATTTTCTTCTACATGTGTAGACATGTGGTACACTTACAGTGAAAACAGTCCCTTAATATCCACCATGATTATCATGGCTGCCTGTACTTAGGACCATCCCCACTTATGGTTAAAACATATATATAGGTCAAATAGATGAAAATGATGAGAATCTCATTGTGCACTATAAAAAACCTCTCTGTGACAGATTGAAAGTTTTTCTATTCCTATTCCATTTATGGTTAAAACACATGGCTACTCGTGGTATTTTCTCAAAATGGCATTTCATAGGTGGTTGAAATAGATTAGACCAGGGGTTGGAAAACTTTTTGAGGTTGGAAGAGTCAAAAATTACAATTTACAAATTTTCAAAGTTTTTAAAGAGCCACAGCATTTTTTTCTTGCCAACAATAAATAGTACTTGCATTTACGTATGGAACTATATAAAGAGCTTCACATCCAAAGAGCTGCATGTGGCTCACGAGCCGACCCCTGGACTAGACAGTTTGTTCTACCAGCTCAAGGAAGTCAAAGATAGGTCCAACATGGGAGATGTAGTGTATATGTAAGTGACACTTAAAAGAGAAAACATGTTTAAAAATTATTAATATCTTTTATTTAAAAAAAAAATTACAGTTTTCTCAGAATCAACAATAAATATACACAGGGGTGGGTTTGGAAGTTTATAACAACAATAGATCAAAGAGAAAGGAGATTCGGATCCAAACAAGTGGAAAAATATTTGAAAAGGCACATTTCTTTAGTGTGATACAGCTATCAAATAGGAGAGTCTGGGTACAAATTCTCTCAAATAAACATAATTTCATTTAAAAGTATCTAATAATAAGTTAATTACAGTAGAACCTCCCTTAAGCGGACACCTCTCTACAAAGGACAGTTTTCATTTGAAAAATTACTATTTTTGCTATTTAGCAACTCTCCAGTAAGAGGACACCTCTTCCTAAAGGTTACTTTGGCTCTGCAATTAGGGTGTCCTTTACAGGGAGGTTATACTGTATATAATGAGGTACAGTTTGGTGATATAGATAAGAGAAACACAATGCCAAATTCTACATGATGTTCTTGACAGTGTATTATTGCCATCTGCAGACAAAACATTACAGAAGCATCAAGATAAAATTTTAGTCTTTATACCTTGTGGTTCTTATTATAAAGTTCAAATTGTATGTTGTCTTTGCAAATGAAATTTGAGATGAGTGTTTGACATTACTGTTACTTATGAAACTTTACTTATTTGTATAGAAAGGTACAACAACAACAACAACAACAATACAGAGTGAGTGTTTTAAAGTTTAAAAGAATATTGATACAAATTCCTTAGTCAGCAAGTTACCAATAATATAGCCATAGGATTTCTATGTTACTTTAGTATTACTAAGGCAGTACAACAAGTATAGAAAATTCTGTAGAAAATGGGGTAAACATCACAGTCAGAGGTAGAACAGATCATCTATAGAAGAATTTAACCGAGGCTATTGTAGGGAAGATGTAACCAGTTCAATCCACCAGACCTTAGTTCTTGTATTGTTCACATTCAGCAGTACTACATTTGAAGATTTATTCTGTTAACTAGCACACAGCCCTATTTGAAGAAGAAAATCCTGCAAGCATTTGAGAGGTGTACATAAGTAAAATGAAAGTCTTATCAATCAAGAGAAACTTATTTTAAATTATTTTCTACATAAATATAAAAAAATACAAACTGTTTTTGAGTAAAAATATATATATATTCCAGGAAATTAATTAAATAAATTTGTTCATCTTTGAAGAAATATATTTGAAAAAAAGCAACAAGAAGCACTTCCTGAAGTTTTTAGTAAAAGCCATCCAATAGATCAGTCCTAACAAAGACCTCAGAGGAGAGAGAGTGTTGGTTTCCTCTAAAACATTAACAAAGATTTATAAATTTAATTGCCATCTATTGATAAATTTTGTAACAAATAAATTTACAGGCAATGTGTTTCTTTTCAATAATATTTGAGTTAGTAGAGATAATATTTGATTATATTATTGAAAAGAAACACATTGCCAGTAAATTTATTTGTTACAAAATTATCAAAGATACTTCCTGAAAGTGGTGCACAATTAGTAGTATAGCACAAATATACATTCTAGACTCAGGGACCTTATCTTCTATGTACAGTAGAACCTCTATGAGGGGGACACTTTTTCTAGAGGATACCTCTCTACAAAGAACAGTTTACATAACCAAAATTACCATTTTTAGCACCTCACCTCTCTCTAAAAGACACTTTAGCTCTGTGTAACTAGGTATTTTCTTTTAAAGAGAGGTAGTTCTATTCTCTATATTTGGAAAGGTAACTCCGCCCTTGCCGGTCCCAAGCCCGGATGAAAAAGGAGGAGGGGGAGCAGTAACAAGCTCACTAAAAAACCTGGGCTCAGCTGGCCCGGCTGATAGTACCCTGTTAGGGCTCCTAATCCAGGGATACAGGATGAGCAGCGTTTGTACTCCATGTTAGGAGCGGCTGCACATGGCGTCTGTTCCTCATGTCAGAGGAGGCCATTTCTTTTGGAGCCAAGTCGGCCTGCCACTTAGTAGTGCTCCCAGTCTTAATGACAAAGGCAGACGCATTCTACTTCACCCACTGTGGAGATAAGAAAGAAGAAGATATTTGGAAGCGGCAGATATATTTGTAAATAAATATATTTTAAATAGATGGGTTTTTCCAAGAGCCTTAAGTGAAGAGACACTGTGTTGTGTCGTCATAGAGAAAGATACAAGTTTATTGGGGAATATTGGTAAGTTAAAAAATAAAAGATCCTTTTTATAAATAGCTCCCAATATATGATTTGATACATGTTATATATTGTAGCATATTATTTATTTTTCTATGAAAAGATTTTTAATTTCGATATTTGAATTTTGATACACTAAATTTTTCTCATTGCCTCTCTGCTATTAATTTTTAATTTGGTTTTACACTAAATAAACTGCTGTGTCATTCTGAAGTTTGTCTTTCCTTAGTTTCTACGTTACAATATTAGTGTCCATCAAGTTGATTCCAACTTTTGGTGACTAAATGGACAAATATTCTACAATTTGATGACCATCACTTCATCTATCCCATAGCTTCCTTGACATGCTATAGCACATATAATATCCAAAATTTATCTCACAACCAATCAGAGCTAGAGAGTTCTGATACAATATCAAGATATTAAAATAATCGTAGCACAATATTTGATTTACAGAGATGGAAAATAATTCATTTAACAAAAAGAGTAAATAGAAAAGGATCTCATTTTTCTTAGTTATATATACAGTAGAACCTCCCTTAAGCAGACACCCCGCTAGCGGACACTTCTCTACAAAGAACAGTTTTCATTTGCAAAAATACTATTTTTTACAATTTAGCAACTCTCTGGTAAGAGGACACCTCTCCCTAAAGGAAACTTTGGCTCTGCAATTAGGTGCAGTTTACAGGGAGGTAGTTCTACTATATCTCCTCTTATAACATCTCCAGAGATACCACACAATGGATTCCACTAGATTGCCAACCAGAGTATATATCAAGGTGGGGCCCATACATCCTTCTTGAAGTATCCATTCAGATTGTTTAATCCAGATTTGTCATCAATCTGCACATGACTGCATGGGAAAGTTGATATCCGATTATATTTAACTCATGTTCTATTGGCAAATTATTATACCAGGTTTCCTCCTGTAGAAAGGCATCAGTGCCTGAAAGCTAGAGAATAAAATGTTTTGAAAATATACTTTTCCCTGGAGGCAAAATTATTTTTACTTAGATATAGAGTTTGGAATTTTTTTTTTCTCTCTGAAATCTCACTTAACACCAAAAAGATTGACAAGGTTGTGTTATACCCAGAGATATACATAATTATATAAAAATAGCTGCAATATATGAGTGTACAAATAGCTGATATATTTAAAACTTCTCTATACCATTTTTTAGAATAAAGAAACAAAAGTTTAAAAAACCATGAAACAAGATGGGTAGAGAAGAGCTATTGAGTGCACAGAGAGAATTGGCCAATGTTTGCACATGTGTTATGTAAATAGAGGTTAGAGTGCATTGGTGTGAATGATACAATGTGAGTACAAAGTCACATTCAAATAATTAAAAAGGAAGATGTAATTTTGGAAATTCTGCAAAATTGAAAGCATAGAAGAAATGACCCACTACATCTCTGAATGCACAATTTTTAACGAGGAACGGAATAAGATCTTAAAGAACATTATCCAAGTCTACATGAACCCAGTTCAGCTAATCAGAATAATGTCTGAGAAAAAATATATAGCGATAGAATTGTTTAACTTTCATAAAGTGTTAGAGAACAAGGTAATCTCTAAGAACTAAAATTACAGAACAATTTCCTTCCATAGTTAATTTGTATAGTTATGTTGAATACTTTGATTTCCTTTCATTTTCCCTTCTCTCCTTTGTTTATGTTTTTTTCCCCCTTTCTTCATAAAATATATGTATAGCGAGACTTACAGGATGGAAATGTCCTAATAAAGCTGTTGTTTTTGAGTACAAAGTTTATCTATGTAGTAAGCACAAAACTTAAACTGCTTTTCACATGTGTAGACATGTGGTACACTTACAGTAAAAGCAGTCACTAACTACCCACCATGATTATCATGGCCTGTACCATGTGTACTAGATATAATAATAAATAATAAGTTTATCCATTTTGCATATATATAGCACGCACTTTATGACAAAAGTGTGCCTGGTTCATGGTGCCATGATCAAATAAAAGCTGCACCCCATTCCATAAGATCAAGCTCGAGGAGCACGAACTCATGGAATTTGTGTAATATTTACACAAGGGGATAAGAGACAACAACAACAACTCTATGACAAGTACAGAAGGCAACATAGTAGAATAGGCTATACAATATTCTGTGGGTGTCTATAGGTAGTAGTAGGTCTCTTTTTGTTATAGTTGGTTGCCAAATCCAATTTTTTATAAACACAAGAGTACACAAAGAAGGCACTTTGATTATAGAAATGAAGAGAGATATATATGACAAGTACAGAAGGCAACATAGTAGAATGGGCTATACAATATTCTGTGAATGTCTATAAGTAGTAGTAGGTCTCTTTTTGTTATAGTTGGTTGCCAAATCCAACTTTTTATAAACACAGAGTACACAAAGAAGGCACTTTGATATTTTAAATGAAGAAAGAATGGCCATTTTGTGGTGTCAAAGTATAGAGAGAGGCAGACAGGCCGCAGGTAGACACAGGGAGTACCCCTCTGTTGAAAGGAGTTACCAAGCTGTGTGTGATAGAACAGTATACAGAATATGGATTTGGTGAAGTAAATAGGATAAGCACTTCATGTTGGAATAAATAATAAACTTTGAAATTGAACAGACAAGTATTCTTTTGAGCAAATTAGAAATGAGTGGTGATGCTTTGTAAAAGTAAAAGAGCAAAGTTTTTTTGGTATTAAAAATACTATGATCAAAATATTTATTTAACATTGGATTGGCTAAAATAAGAGAAGCTGAGAGGTCAATAATACTGCTTGGTATGTGTGAGGCTCAGTACTCTACGACCAAGCAAAAAAAACAACCACAAAACTTGGCATGAAATTCCTGTGTTTAAGCTGCATTGAACTACATAATTGCATTAAAAGGCTACTTGTTATTCCAACCCCCGAACCTAAGGATACATTACAACAAGTGCCATTATATTAGCAGCAAGTAAATAAGGATCTACGCAGACAAAACAATGGACTGGATGACACGAGGATGGCGGAGGAAGTATGGAGAGACCATGTCCACCCTCAGTATAGGAAGGCATTGAAGGAGGAAATAAAAGATCTACAAGGCTTTCAGCTACCAGACAAATAATCAATTTGATTAATTAACACAACCTTCCATAAGTTAGACAGCGCAATTTCAACCATGTCTGGATGATCACTAACCTCATTAGGTTTAGTATACACACTTGGCATGTTTTAGAGAGTTCTTGGCTCTCCTCTCCCTGACTTCATAGGTAGCACAACAAACACTCTCTCTATATATAATCAAGTTAGAAAATCTAACAGGTAGAGAGGTGGGGTTTTATTGCATATGGTCTGTATCAAATTGATCCAATATCAAGACATTGGCAGGCTAGCTGATTCAAAGATACAGTATTATAACCATCCTTCAGAGAATTCCATTGAGAAGAGAATGGTCCATTGACGTTAGTTATATGGAAAAATCATTCATTTGGGCATTCAAAATTTTTTTTTGTAATACAGTATAACCTCCATGAGAGGACACTCGTTAGAGGATACTCCTCTACAAAGGATTGTTCCCATTAACAACTCTCTGATAAGAGGACGCCTCTTCCTAAAGCACACTTTAGCTCTGCAACTAGGTGTTGTCCTTTAGAGAAAGGTTCTACTGTACCATGTAAAAGAGGGCATTAAGAACCAGTTAAAATATAGGTAAAAACAACAACAATAAGGTTTATTACTCTGAACAAATTGTGCGATACCCTTCTCAAGTAAGTTATACATCTATTTAGGTTAGAGCCAATCAATAACCCCTCTGTGTAAACAAAGAAAGGGCTTATAGTATTGTGCCAATTGTCAGAGCAGAGAATTGTCAATTGCTAGCAGGGATCAGAGTAAATGGAAGACAGCTATGAAAGGCTAAATTTTTATGTTTATATATAGGTATAGTTTTTACTTTTAGTTAGAATATTATTTTACTCTGTTTTTTTACCTTGTATCTTGTTTTAATCCATTGTTTTGGGCCTGAAGTTCTAAAGAAGGAAATATTTTGGATATAGCAAATGTTGCTCCGCTGTGGACTGAATGGTATGGTGGACAAACCTTTTTGAAAAAAAAGAAATACAAACTATTTAAGCATGATTATTATAATTTTTCAAATAAAATAATTTTGTTAAACTTTTTTTTTTTGGCCACAGGAAAACTGTATAGGCAAAGAATATTATGGGTAATGGTGGCAAGAAAATGGCCAGACCCTTTAAAAACTAGTCCTTAATAAAAACATCTAATTGTCTAGTTAAAACAAAGTCTCCAGAGGAGGCAACGCAATGAAACACAATAGGAAAGCCTTTATACACAATGTTAATAAATAGTGTAGAGACAGATATATATATACATTATATCTCCTTGTTGCAGGATTTCTCTTTACAGTCCTTTTATACACAGCGGCTTTCTAGATCTTTACCATATATAGAGCTCTCTAGAATTATACAACAACAATGTAATATACAGAATAAGGGCATCATCCTACCCTACATAACTGAGGATGGCACTTGAACCTGGCTTATTCCACCAGAGAATGTTAGTTCTCCACTACAGGCTGTGTAAAGGAATTGGTGGAGAAGTGAACAGTAGCATATAAGCCACCATACAATATTTACATACTCAAGTTTGATGCATTAGCACATCATTTGTTATTAGAAATATAAGCTATTAATACCATGTGTCCTTTTTTCAATAAAATAATTTCCTACTGCTCTTACTGCAATCATAAAACTAATGGTAGAAGGCTCATCAGTAACAAACCTTCCCAGCAGAGTTTCCAGTTTAATTGAACATACCTCTCTAATATGGCTGTTATATCTGGTATTGAACTCTTGCAAAACAACATTCATGTAAACAAATTTGTTGGTGTTAGAGTCCATCAGTGTGGAGTTTGTTGTTGACTATATATGGATAAATGAAAAAATAGTACAAATGTAATATTGTACTGGGATAAGGTGCATAAATTAAGAAAAAGGCATCTCCTTATCGTGTAACTGAAAGTTGATGATGTCTTGCGCCATCTATCGGAATAAATATCAACTATTCTCGTTGATTTTTAATTATTCCAGAATTGGCCAAATACCCAAGTGTTTTCTTGATTAATCAAGAATGGGTATTTGGCCAATTCTGGAATAATTAAAAATCAACGAGAATAGTTGATAATTATTCCGATAGATGGCGCAAGACATCAGCAACTTTCAGTTGCACGATAAGTAGATGCCTTTTTCTTAATATATGGATAAATATTCTCTACAAAATTTGATCAGTTTAGCAAGTGATTACAAAAAAAAGAAAGAGTGAAATGAAGAAGACCAGGAGAGAAAAAATGAGGAAAAAGAATTCATGTACAATGTTACTGAAGAGTAAAGATAGCAGCGAGCATTTATAGGTGAATAATCATAAGGAAATGTTATTTTCTTATATGACTATAAATAGACTTTGTATGTAAACAATGGATAATTATAAATTCAAAAAAAATTTCATTTATAAAACCCATTTTTATAATTAGTGAACATGGGTCATCAAAAATTTGCCACAATTCACCAGATTGTATATTGTGCAGTTTGCTGCACTTGGTGATTTAATGACACTATGGCATCTGTTAATTGAAGACATTTCACAAATATGTTTGAGCATAGCTCTTCTTATGTCCAGTCACAGTGCAACCTTACTATATTTATAAATATATAAAAAAGTTAAAGAAGTGTAAACTGAAGTCAACATATCTTTATAAAGGAGTTCTAGCCATTGTCTTACAGAGAGACACAGAGCAGGGAAGTTAGGCAAACAATGAAGTTATCACATGTAAGTGGTTTCTTCCATATAGTAGATGGCTGTAAGATTGTAAAAATTAGAAGCATTTTGGGGCATCTCCAGTTTTTTTTTTTGTAAACCCAATTCAGTTTACTAGTGAAGGAAAGGCCTGGCTCATCCGTAGTGAATCTTTCCAGTGATGTTTCATCAGTTTAATGATCACAAACAGCTGTGGTTTCATTAATCCCTCTGCAGTCTGGTGACATAGTGATTTACAGCCAATGATGGCAGTAAACCATGCAATGTATTACTTCTCATTATCCTAATTAAGCTATATATGACAAATTGAAAGGTCAAAATTCAAATTAGAGAAAATAAGAAGTATTTTCATAAAATATTTTTTTAGTTAAGACAGTTTTTGTAGAAAAATTTGATACATAATTGAACTTATTATAGATATCCCTTTAAAGGAATCAAGGTTATATTTTAAAAGCTACCTACATGAATTGACACTAAAAGTATTTTTATAGTTAAACAATGGACAATTATAATGTGTTGGCCTGGAAACCTACAACAATGGTGTATGGTTGAAAGGGTTGTGGTGCATGCAGAGAGAGAGAAAACATGGCCAACTACAATGAGATCATCACTCTGGAATGATTGAACACTGCTGGAAGGATTCACTTCTGATGAACCACAAGCTCTTTCAACATTTGATATTTCTCAGTAACTGTATAAATTGCTTCTAATCTTACATGATGGAAACTACAATGAGTTTTCTGTCCATTAGAATAAATTAGAGAGCATCTGTTCACGGGACTTAGATTGGTCCTAGGAACTGGGAGATCAGAGGTCCTCGAAGAAGGCCACTCTGGACTGGGTGGTGCCTGACTTGGTCTTGCGCAGGGTGGAATACTTGTTTTCTCCGCGCAGGGAGGTTTCCTCGTAGATGCGATCCAGCGCAGTGATGTTGTCCTCCACTTTGAGGAACTCTATCTCAGACTTGAGGCCTCGAAGCTGTTCTTGTAGGTACTGGCTCTTCTCCATGTATTCCCTCCTGGCCACCACAACCAGCTTACAATAAATTCACACTTGTCCCATTCTGTTTCTATGTTGTGGGTTGTTAGTTACTGCATGTCGCCCCCGTGTTTACACATGCAGAAAGCAGTTAGATTTTTGTATTTACAAGATACAAGAGCCTAGATTGATACATACTTTTCCAAGAATCATTAAAGAAATTTTTTCTTTAGAAAAAAAAAAAGGACCCATATGAGATTTGAACCCAGGTTGTGATTATTATACCATGCTGATCATTGACCTTAACCACACATTGGGATAATAAGAAAAATAATAAATATTTTCTCATTGCATATATTTTTTCTTGGTCCTTCCTTAACTGGTTTGAAGCAAAGAACTTGACTTTCAGATAATTTAAGGTTGTCATTAAATATATATAAGGTAAAAAGACCATTTCAATTAATTGTTTGACCTTTTGGCAACAACACTGTTACTGATAGGTCATGCACAATTTAATGATTAGGTCTTTTGTTACCTTATGTTTCTAATCTCTAATTCAAAGTGTACCTTATTCGGTTGACATTAAATGTGAGGCCTATTAGAAATTGTAGGAAGCTAGAGCATGTCTGGTAGACAACTCTAAAGGTTTGGCCAAAGAGAAATCATCTTACCTTTCCCTCTCAATCTCATTGGTGAGCTGCTCTACTTGGTCGTCAGTGATGAGGTCGCAGCTGTTGACACTGGCCAGGATCTCATTGGGTCCGTACTGCTTCAATACACACACAACACATGTCTTCTATATCCCTTTATTACTATGTATGCTTCAATTAAAGCACTGTGGGAGAAAATGTATAAAAAGATAGAAATATTCAGCAGAAAAGATTCAACTTGGGTCTTGTCAGTACAGGTTGGCTGATGTAGTTGTATTGTTCCCCTTGAAGCTGGTCATAAAATTGGAAATTCATGAACAGAACATTCAATCCCTTCAGTAGACAGCTATATAAACCTTGCAAATCCATTCATTAGAGAAGTATTCTCTGCCGGACCTGGATGGCTCTTTCTCCTTAATACAACCAGTTCTTCCTGTGGACAATCCTACCATGTCCACCTTGACTGCACACCTCATAATATAGCACACACACTCTCACAAACATATATATTAAAATTACAATTATATTCTCACGCTAGCTTTCAAGCGTTAATCGCTTTTCACGGGGCTTGAAAGCTAGCGTTTTTTTTAAATAAAAAAGATACTCATTGTGAGAATATAATTGTAATTTTAATACTTTTTCACAATTTTATCATGAATAGAAACATATATATCCTGAGAGTGCTTGGCCCTCTCTCATTACAATTCAGACAATACACTCTGCAATGGTAAACCAAACACTAAACTGACCATCCAGTAAAAGCATAATCTTAAGGAGTTATGAGATAGTTCAATGGTAACATGAAATAATTTGTAGTAGGATATATATACAGTGGAAGAATTTTAAAAAGTCTACTAAATCCATCGTTTACCACGATAAGGATATCATAGAGATTCTCTTACTGAGTAGGGATTCCTTAGGATTTCTAGGAGCCTTTCCTTGGCTTCTTTCTCAGCCATCCTGGCTTTCATAAGCTCTTGCTTGAGTTGTTCAGCCTCCTTTACCCTGCACATCCCCAACCATTTTAGTTCCCTGCAATCAGTGGGGAGGTTGCACCTCTCACCTTTTCTCAGATTCTGCGGCCATCTGGGTGGCAAACATCTCTGCATTCTGGGCCTTCTTCTCCATCACCAGCCTCTCCTCCTCACTCTGCCACCACAGAACCATCAGCCCCCCCTCTGTATGTATACTGGTTGTTGGACATCCCACCTTTATCACACAGATCTTGGTGCGCTGGATCTCAGCCTCAGCCTCTTCAGACTTCTGGGTCAGCAGCAGAGCCTCTTCCTCTGCTATCCTGGCCTTCTCTGACAGCAGCTCTGCAGTTTCCTCTGACCTCCTCTGTGCACATGGTGAACAGTTTGTTCATTCTGTTCTGGTCATTACAATCTTCAGTTATTCTATATATTTATATGAAAAAATGAAAGAAAAAATAAAAGATAAAAAGATCAGGTGTTGAAATCAAAAATAAAAATGGCATATCCTGACCAGGAGCACATGTGCTTTACAGAAGGCAGAACGCCATCTGGTGGAACAGAAATCAACTAATCATTGATTTAGCCTGTTCCCTGATATTTGACCAACCCAATTTCTTGATAAATCAAGAAAAGCCAAATATTTATTTGTGCATACATGGAAAGAAAATCACTATAGACAGTGGAATAAAAAGATGAAATAGCTTGATAAAAAAAAAAAATCCAGGTTCAGGGAAAAAAATAGGACATCCCATATACTAGGGGATAGATATATGAAGTCTACATCCTGCAGATTGGAAAAGAACAACATAGTACAGATGTAAAAGAATGCCTAGAAACATCCAGAACGTTACACACCTAGGAGAAATTGTAAAATATCATCTTTTGCATGCTGGAAATTTTAAAATGAAGATTTTCACATCAACCAATAATTTTTCTTTAATTTTAAATACAAATTCCTGACTCGCAAGGTAATAAGACCAAATTTAATTTATTTGAGCTGCGTCAGTTTTGTTCAGACAAAAACTTAAGTAATGAGATTCCTGCCTGTGGCACATATAATTTACTCATATTGTCTCATGGTCTCTTTGGGAGAGGCAGCTGCTCATCCTCAAACAGCTTGAGGAGCATGGACTCATGGAATTTGTGCAATCTTTGCATGTTTTTTTTTTTTTGCTTATCCCTAGTACACGTGGTACAGGCCATGATAATCATGGTGGGTAGTTAGCGACTGCTTTTTACTGTAAGCGCACCACATGTCTACATATGTGAAAGCAGTTCGACTTTGCACTTACAAATGTGCCAGAGGCCCGTTTGGTTACTTGCACTCACTGGTGGGGTTGGACTTTTGCAAGAATCGGGGGGCCATTGGAGCATTTTTTTTTTTAAACAGAAAAAAGCGTCCAATGCGGGGATCGAACCCGGTTCGTAGTGGTCGTAAACCAAACGGTTTAACCAGCCTTCCACCGACCCCCCTCTTTGCATGTGGAGATAGGAAACAGTAAAAACTTAGCCTTGTTACCTTTTTATTATTTATAATCCAAATTGTACCTTATCATTACATTTCTGCCATTTCAATGACTGTAGTTCTCATCAAGTGATAGGAATATTGGTACAGAGAGTTTGGTAGCACCACAAGTATAATGTCTGTATTCAAGTAGCCTGGTTAAACTATGAGCTTGATACAGGCCACAGAAAGTCTACGAAAGAGTTGAATTATAGAATGGAAATGTTGCTGAGTTGGCCTCACTCAATGATATAATTTCAATATCCTGTGTAGTACAACTTCTGCTAGGAGACACCAAGTGAAGATTTCATTGTTCATTTTACAGTTTTTACAATTTATCTGCTTTTGGCAATAAGATACTTCTCCCTAAAGGACACCTCGACTCTGAAACTATGTACACCTATCCCCCGATTTACACGGTACTTGTTTTACATGTTTTCGTTTTTACACGGTTTTCAAATAAGTTTTTTGTTTTTGTTTTTATCGCACTATACTAAATGCTACTGTGATTGAACACATGCGCTGTGTACACATCTCACGAAGGAATCCCGAGCTTATGTGCTGACTACATATTTTAACCTGTCAACTCATTTTATTTTTATTTCGGTGTACACCTATCCCCCGATTTACATGTTTTTCTCAGGAACGTATCTACCGTGTAAATCGGGGGATAGGTGTATTGTCCTTTTCGGAGAGGTAGGTTCTACTGTATATGTGTATAAAAATGAAATGATATATAAATAAATGTTTAATTCATTGCTATTTGTCCCAAAAAAACATTTTCGTTTGAAACTAAAATTATTTTAGGTGCTTCCATCAGAACAAGGCTGAGAGCATCTGGGTAATACTGGAGTGAAGCTGGGTCCGAGTTTAAAATTATCATATCCCTAGTACACATGGTACAGGCCAAGAAGTTGGCCACTGCTTTTACAGAAAGTGCACCACATGTTTACACATGTGAAAAGCAGTTCGACTTTTGCACTTTCAAGTGTGCCAGAGCTCAGTTTGGTTACTTGCACTCGCTGGTGGGGTAGGACTCTTGAAAGAAATCAGGGACCATTGGAGCATTTTTTTTTTTTTTTTAAATTAGAAAAATATGCCCAATGCAAGATTCAATACCAGGTCATAGCAGTCAAAAACCAAGGGTTTAGACCACTTGCCTACTGACCCTCCCCCAAAATACAAATATATTGATCTTAGGTTAATTTAGATAATGTTAGCTTCAGGTGAATTTCTGTGGCAATATAAAACTGGTTGTCAGAGTGTCTGTGTTAGAAGAAGCTCCATGAAGTCCCAATAGGAGAGAGGTACTTCAACCATTCCATGTGCTAACAGCAACTTTAAGGTAATCCAGGAACATGTTGTTGGGATAGCACCAATTTCAGTGAAACCTTGTTTTAAGAGTCTCTTTTATAAGAACAGTCTAGTTATAACATCATTGTAAGTACCACATTTTAAACACAGTAGAACCTCCCTGTAAAGGACACCTAATTGCAGAGTCAAAGTGTCCTATAGGGAAAGATGTCCTCTTACAGCAGAGTTGCTAAATAGTTTTTTTTTTGCTTATCCCTAGTACACGTGGTACAGGCCATGATAATCATGGTGGGTAGTTAGCGACTGCTTTTTACTGTAAGCGCACCACATGTCTACACATGTGAAAGCAGTTCGACTTTGCACTTACAAATGTGCCAGAGCCCGGTTTGGTTACTTGCACTCGCTGGTGGGGTTGGACTTTTGCAAGAATCGGGGGGCCATTGGAGCATTTTTTTTTTAAACAGAAAAAAGTGTCCAATGCGGGGATCGAACCCAGGTCGTAGTGGTTGTAAACCAAACGGTTTAACCAGCCTTCCACCGACCTCCCGCTAAATAGTAAAAATGGTTAGTTTCCAAAGGAAAGCAGTCCTTTCAAGAGAGGTGTCCTTTAGTGCGAGTGTTCTCTCTGGGAGTTTCTACTGTACCAATTATTTTAACTGTGGTTATACCAACTTGGCTCCAAATGCTATTGTTATAGCAAGGCTCAGCTGTCATAGATCCATTGTTAGCATTGAGGAGAGAGAAAAACTTGGCTGGACTATCTGTCCATGTGGGCAGAGACTTACAAGAGCCTCCTGAGCCAGGATGGATTCCTCCTGGGCATTGTGCAACTGTAGCAGAAGCGCGGACTTCTCCCTCTCCAGGGCCTCCCGGAGCTGTTTCTCTCTGGCCAGCTTGTTGCGCTCCGACTGCTCACCCACACAGAGTGAGTCAAGGATGGCTGTCTTCACCTGACCACCACTCACCTGTCTCCTTTGTTTCTCCTCCCGAGCCTGGGCCTTCATCTGCTGCACCTCCATGGTGTCTGGCTTCCTTCTCCTCATGAACAACTCGTGGTTGCCGATGCACAGGTCCAGAATCTGGAACCATTCTCTCCTTTCAGTCCTCACTGCACCACTAGGTGTGACCAGGCATGGTTGATGTGGAGGTTAGCTGTGATATAATCAAGTCTGTACTTGTGTGCATTTAGCCAATCAGTAGTCATACAGTGGTAGTACCTCCCATGTGAGACCATAGTCTTAAACCATGTCAAAACCTGGTCAATCTTGGAGGTGGTGTCTTATCAAAGACTCTGTCATGTCAGACCAAGTCTTGAGGACTCCAGGTTTAATCATGTTTTAGGCTGTGGCCTCATACGGGAGACTCTACTACAGAATGTGATAGGACAAGGAGTGGTTCCCCTATAAATGCCATATAAACTATGATATGAAACTATCAAGCACAAATATTTATTTTTTAAATAAGGCAAACTTCCTACTACCCTTACTACAATGAAAAAATAATGGGAAGGCCTGGCTCATCAGTGGTGAACCTTCCCAGAAGTTCCACTAGCTTAATCTATCATACTGCTTTTTATAGTTCTAATACTGTATGGACAATTCTGCTTATATATTGAACACCTGTAGGGGATCTTAGTTATGGCACTTAAGCCAACATAAGGACAGTAGAATACCTAACAACGACTTGGTCAGTTTTGGTCAACTATTGGAGCTCCAAACTAACAGTTCATCCAGGAGAAAAACTCCGACTTTGCCGGTCCCAAGCCCGGATGAAAAAGGAGGAGGGGGAGCAGTAACAAGCTCGGTAAAAAACCTGGGCTCAGCTGGCCCGGCTGATAGTACCCTGTAAGGGCTCCTAATCCAGGGATACAGGATGAGCAGCGTTTGTACTCCATGTTAGGAGCGGCTGCACATGGCGTCTGTTCCTCATGTTAGAGGCGGCCATTTCTTTTGGAGCTAAGTCGGCCTGCCACTGAGTAGTGCTCCCAGTCTTAATGACAAAGGCAGACGCATTCTACTTCATCCAGTGTGAAGATAAGAAAGAAGAAGAAGGAGATCCAGGAGAAAGAAAACTGACCAAAGGCTGATACACAGCCCCCATGGATCACAAACATCTATTTGGTTCAATGGGCTCTTATTAGTCTCCAAGTCACATCAGGGAAAAGTTGTCTAATTGAAAGAGGACAGGGTCAAATAGCATTAAAAATCCTGACTTCAACTGACCCAGTTGATAGACCTCAGCAGGGGTCCCACTCCAGGGATACGAAGGAGCTACGTCTGTACTCATGTTAGAGTCGGCAGCAAAGGCCTCTGCTTCCATGTTAGGAACGGCCTCAAACTACAGGCAAAGTCAGACTTTCACCAAAGTGTGCCTGGATCATGGTGCCATGATCAACGAAAGCTGCACCCCTACACCCCATTCCATGAGATCGCTCGAGGAGCATGAACTCATGGAATTCGTGTAATCTTTACACAAGGGGATAAGAAACAACAACAACAAATAATTATGGACTTCTGCATACAAGATGATACTGAAGAAACTAGGCATCAATCTTATGACACTTTAGTCTAATGAATGAGGAATTCTGTTTTCAAGGTGTCACGCAGAAGTTAATTACCTATTTGAATTTACTGTGCCATAATGTCTGATCTCTTTTTTTCCCTAATCCACCAGTAGGCTTGTCTAAGCCAGCTCATGTTCTTGGACAATCATGGTAATTCTATGCAATCCTAGGTGTTGATATAGTTGGCATAGAAAAGTGGAACAAGAAATGGCACTGACCAGTTTGTTCATCTGGATCTTGTTGGAGGTGAAGTGGAAGCGTGGCACACTCTTGTCCACCGGCTTGATGGTGAACTGTGGTCCAGATAAATGTAAGTCAGGTGGGAGAACTCCAGAGTGGGCAACTCACCCTCTTGCTGTTGAAGGAGATATTGTGGATCTCACTCCAGGGGAAGGTGATCTTGGGCATGAGCTTGTTGGACTGCTCGTAAATGTTGAGGCCTACTGCTGTGACTCCTAGCCAGAGGTCGCTCTCCTTCTTGTTCTAAAGCACACGTGAGTGAGGGATTTCCCATGCAGAGACTGCATATTAGGGATTATGATGAAAAGCTACTTGAGAGGCACCATTTCCACCCATATTTTGGCCCTGCTACTTTAGTCAATTCAGGAGATGCAATGAATCCCTGGTCTCTCAATCTCAAATTAAATAAAAATTGCCCTGGATACTGACAAGGGACATAGTTTGAAATCACAGATTCCAGGTGGCCACTTGAATTTGCCAAGGTTTCATTAAGTCTTTTAGAGATGGTTAACATCATTATTTTTGTATCTACAGTACTTTGAAGGGAGAAGTTTATTCAATTGCTTTCTTTTTTTCTATGTATGAGAGAGGAATAAAAAAAAAAAAGACAAGACTTACAATGATGGGGAAGTAGTTGATGCCGTACATATCCAAATCCTGGGCAATCTTCAAGTATTCCATCTCTGCTTCATCCCTGCAAGAAGAGCATCCATATTAACGGTGTCCTCCACCCCCCCATGGCTCCACATACCTGGCCATACCGCCGTGGTCGGCATACCACACCTTGATCCTCTCCTCCCACATCTCTGGAGTCATCTGATACTGGTCCACCACCCTCTGGGGCAGCAGCTTGACGTTGGCCAGGGAGGTGCCCTCCTCATAGTCTCCGTACTTGGCTTGCATGGCGTAGCTGGCCAGTAGCACTGAGGCTTCTGGAGGACAGTAGATGTCCATGTTCAGGATGCTCTGCTTCACCTACATATACAAGGTTCCTGCTACAGCCCTGCTGACATTGGAAGGAATCGGTGGTGAATCCCAAGAAATAAAATCAAAAAGATATAACCACTTCAATTTACTAGTTTAAAAAAAACCAAACAGCCCATTTAATATAAAAGACAATAATTCAATCAAACATTCTGATCCCTTGGAGTGTTGATTTATAGAAGCCGCAGAATCTGGCTCTCATAATGATACTTCAGGCAGAATTTTTCTGGGTGAAGTGGCTCTATTGATGGAAAAACATGTCTTGATCATATAACTGAATGTTGTGGATATATAAGAACAAAAGGATTTTTATATTCGCCAATATTCCGGCATGAAAATAAATCAACAATTCATTGGGCTAGATAGGCACACAATTCACCACCTGATATTTCTCCCTTTGTTCTCTTATTTTCCCCACATCTTTTAGCTTTCTTTCTGACAAAAATAATCCTCTCTAAGACTTTTTATTTATTCCCATATTCTAGCACAGATTGCTATAACCCTTCTTAAATGATATATACTTTTTATCTCTCTCTGTGCATGTAACTAGATAAACTAAATATTTTGAAAAGGTCACCTAATAGTAGCTTGCACAAGAGCATAGGGAATAATTCGAAACTATTATAGTGTGTTTGATTCTTTTGAAAATTAAATAATTATCTACTGACCCTTACTGCAATGAAAAATTAATGGGAGGGCCTGGCTCATAGCAGATGGTGGGCTAATGTATCATATTATAGGGAATAATATTTAAAATAATAATAGGGCTGCAATGTTCTCTCTCCAAAGCATCATTTCCAGCAAGCACAAAAAAAAAAAAAGATTAACTTATATGTTCAAATCAATAGGCTTGAGGGATAAGTCTCTTTTAAATACATTTATTTCAAGCTTTCGGGCTCAACCGCCCTTCGACAGGAAAAATTATATTAGCTACTAAAGTTTTGAGATCCAATCTAAATATAAATTTAAATTTGTGAGACGCCTGTGTCTCGAGTGTAATGCGAGGCTTGCCGCGGGAGGGGGTGAGATCTTTGAAAAAGATGGCCGTTTAGCCCATTGAAATATCGGAAATAAAAGATTATTTAATGAATCGCAAAGTTCATGATATCGAGGGGGGTGTGGTGGCTGCAGGGAATATTACATTGTAAATTTCAGGTAAATCAATTTTTCTATTGAGGCTATGTAATTTGCTTGATAGGATAGATTCAATGATAAGTCTTTGGTGTTTGTTGGCAATATTGGAATAGTGAATTTTCGGTGATGTAATGTTGAAGGAATGGCCAGTTTCGTTTATGTGCTGTACTATTAAGGATCTATGGTCTAAGTTATCAATATTTCTTTTGTGTTCATGAATTCTAATATTGACTTGTCTCCCGGTTTCGCCTACGTAGACTTTTGGGCAGTTCAAACATTCTATGGAGTAAATAGCGTTTCTTGGTGTGCTGCTAGGTTCATTGAGTTTCATGATCTGGTTTCGGAGAAGGGATCCAGAGGTAGGTGCGCAGGTGAAGTAGGTTTTGATTCCAAATTTCAATAAGAATCTCGCTATTGTGGAGGATAATGGTGAATATGGCATATTGCAGATAGATCTGTATATTGGAGACTGTGTCTTTTTAGTTGGGTCATAAAAGTGTCGCAATATAAAGGATATCGGGTATGCGCAGTCCCTGAGGTTAGCTAATATGTTCTGTGTTTCGAGGTTCTTGTACATCTGGAGAGAGCAGTGGGTATGGACTCGTTTTGATAGAGCAATGACTGTGTTGATTTTGTGACTGATAGGACAGAAGGACGAGTATTGAACATAATTAGGACGGAAGGATGGTTTATAATAAACGGTGGTGTGCAATTCATGTTGGTGCCGGATGATTTTAACGTCGAGAAATGGAAGGGTATTATTGGTTTCTTTTTCAACAGTAAAGATTATATATTAAAAAGATAAACAAATATTACTGTGATTGAGATTTGCTTTTTGTGAAGAAGAGTTCAATAATTTTAATTGATTAATACAAACATGGTGACATTTGGCGACAAAATATCAATTTATTCATTCAAATTGTCTTCTTTTTTATCTCTACACAATTTGGGTATCAAACCTGTAGAGCTTGTTGATGGTGTCTGCTGGTGATGAGGAGTAGAGTTCATCACTGGATGAGTCAATACAGTCAATAATGTGTTTTGGGATTGCAGGTTGACACTTAGTACATAGTGGGAAAACCTTGCAACCATTCTGGAAAGCAATCAATTCAAATTGTTTATTATTAAATTTAAGAATTGAAAGTTTCTAAATGTAATCACTATTTGTTTGAATGATAATGGCCATTTTGATCCCCCTCCCCCCGTTTCTCTCTCTCTCTCTCTTATTAATTTTTATTTTAAAAAATTGTGCAAAGGTCTTTAAAGTTTAAAGATGGTGGAATAATATTCTGGCCTCAAGACACCTGTGGTTGAAATGTAACTTTAAACTGGTGATAGAAAGACAAAGTCTTTCAATTGCTCTTGCTAGGAAAAGAGAATCAAAACTGGTGTGAAGATGGTTTAGAAAAATTATTTGAGCCAGTTTTGATTCACATGAATATCTCTTATTACCCCCTCTCAATAAAAATGATCCCATATAACCTCTTTAACATTTACTATAATTCAAATCTTCCAAACACAACCAAACTTCTACTTTACAATTAAAATGCAACTTTCACTTAAGACTCTTAGAAGGTTGAGTTAAACAGGCTTGACTGTATACAACTACCAATTCATATAGTTATTTTGTCTCTAAGCCTTGATATACAAACTAGAATCAACTCTGGCCATTTTTATTGATAGCATTTCTGTTGAATGGCATAAATCTTTCTTGACAGTTTCTTGTGATAACTTCATGCACTACAGTTTCCATATACTGTAGAACCTCCCTGTAAAGGACAACACCTAATTGCAGAACCAAAGTGTCCTAAGGGAGAGGTGTCCTCTTACTGAAGAGTGTCTAAATTGTAAAAATGGTAATTTTTCAAATGAAAACTGTCCTTTGTAGAGAGGTGTCCGCTAAAGGGAGGTTTTCTACTGTATATTTTTAAAAATTATCCCAGGGGGGTCGGTGAAAGGCTGGTTAAACCGTTTGGTTTACGACCACTACGACCCGGGTTCGATCCCCGCATTGGACACTTTTTTTTTTTTCCCTGCAGCCACCAAACCTCCAACCGTACCATGAACTCTGAGACCGCAAATTCAATAGTTAGTCTGTTCTGTGTTTCCAAAATATGCCATCTTCTTTGTCTTATTCCATACCAGTTCATATTGTAGACATTCAAATTCTCTCTATATGTATACTTATATTTCCGCTTTATTGTTTTATTCACTATGTAAATCAGCTTTTTGCATAACTGTAGTATATTTTCGGCTTCTTCGTGTATATATATATGGATTTGATCCGAAAACGTCAGTAGCGTAATTTTCCTGTCGAAGGGCGGTTGGGCCCGAAAGCTTGAAATAAAATTTTTTCCTAAAAGACACTTATCCCTCAGACTTATAGTTTTGAACACACTTTTTTCTGTTTAAAAAAAAAATGCTCCAATGGCCCCCCGATTCTTGCAAAAGTCCAACCCCACCAGCGAGTGCAAGTAACCAAATGGGGCTCTGGCACATTTGTAAGTGCAAAGTCGAACTGCTTTCAATGTGTAGACATGTGGTGCGCTTACAGTAAAAAGCAGTCGCTAACTACCCACCATGATTATCATGGCCTGTACCACGTGTACTAGGGATAAGCAAAAAAAAAAAAAGGGTTTATATTATTTATCTGCCAACCCCCCCCACTAGTTTCCAAGCAAAAATAATGACAGGAACAATAACATCTCAATGAGAGGACACCCTTGCTAGAGGACATCTCTCTACAAAAGAGTTTTCACTGTCAAAATTTCCATTTTTCTACTAATTAGCAACTCTCTGTTTAGAGGATATCTCTCTATATGGAACACTTTGGCTCTGCAACCAGGTGTTGTCCTTCACAGAGAGATTCTACTGTAGTATATTAGCCATAAACAACTAGATGAAGATATATTAAAATTGATTAAAAAAAGTATTTTAACAGCATTTGCTTGTTTACACATGAAATTTCTATAATTCTGTTATGCAAATACTGCCAAAATTCAACCAGCTTTAATTTTATAAAGTTTGTAAAGTGATTTAAATGGAATTAAAGGACAACATACAAAAACTAACACATGAGCAGATCTGGCCAACAAGTTTTGACACTTTTCCTCAAATGTCAGCGAACCATCACTTGATTTAGCAACAGAAAATGTATGGCCTTATTACCTGTGGGTCAGTCACGCTTGTTGAGTCATTATTACCATAGGTCACCTGGAGAGAGAAAGGTTGGATCCACCTCAACATTTTACCAACAAACAAAATTTGGTTCAGATTTTAAAAATAGCAGTTTTCTCAAAACTAGAAGTGGAATGTGGGGAAGATAAACTAGAGGGAAATAAGACAAATATATACTACAGACAACATACTACAATCTTAGGGGTGTCTAGAGATTTAAACTGGGAGGGTTCACCGCTGCTATTCTCTCCTCCTTTATACTTTCTACATAAGGTCACAAGGGGAAACTTTTAATTGATAAATAAGTAGAGCATGTGCTACATTTCACTGCTAGAAGGAACGTACAGTAAAACCTATTCTAAGAAGAAACTTGTTGTATGAAGCTGAAACCAAATGGTCCTGTAGTTTCCTAGTTATTGTACAAGTTTAAGATGGTGTAATCCTGCCATGTTTGCTGGGCTATTGAGGCAAGTATTCCTCCCTGCCATAAAGAAGGACCAACCTGGAGGTAGAAGAGATGCTGGGTGGTCTCCTGAACCAACTCCTCTGCCACATCCTCCGGGTAGAACTTGGCCAGGAAGACAAACTCCGCCGGCCCACCTGTGGAACCTTTCTTCTGGATGTCCAAGGCAATGATCTGGCCACACACACAGAATGGTGGCCCATCTTGTGGCCTTTTTCTCACCTTCATTCATCTGGTAGAGAAATGCTCTGGTTACAATCAAAGAATGTACTTCATATGATAAAGCACAATTTGGATTATAGATACAAGAAAATTAGACCTAATCCAAATAAATTAATAGTGTGTGACGTTTCATTAACAACGCTGTCTATTAATTTATTTGGATTAGGTCTTATTTTCTTGTATTGGACTTCATACTTTAGATGATCATTCATTTGAAAGAGATAGTGTTGACACTTTTCCTCAAATGTCAGCAAACCATCACTTGATTTAGCAACAGAAAATGTAGGTCCTTATTACCTGTGGGTCAATCACGCTTGTTGAGTCACTATTACCATAGGTCACCTGGAGAGAGAGGTCGGATCCACCTCAACATTTTACCAACAAACAAAATTTGGTTCAGATTTTAAAAATAGCAATTTTCTCAGAACACAAAGATTGGACTTGTAAAAGAGATAAACTACAAATCTATATTTGGTTCTAAGAGCCTGTATACAATGTTGTTAGTGCCCATCACATTGAGTTTGACTTTTGATGACACTATGGACAAATATCCTCCAATTTTGATCTGTTAGTTACCAGCACTCACAGCTCATTTAGTGCCCTTCCAGTAGTTTTCTTGATCCCTTCTATTCAGATCCTGTATACAATAGCTGCCTCTATAAAATAAACATTAGGGAGGGTTTCCAGTATGAGAAACAGTTATATAGCAAGATGGTCAACTTCTGAATCTGTAAAGGTACCTCATGATAAGTACAAGGGTTTCTAGCTCCAAGAGGATAAATCATTCAAAAGAAATGTGCTACAATTAACAGAATGGAAGAAAGAAGAAATATCAATAATATTTACAGATATGCCGTCAATTATATAAAAAAAAAAATTCCACTTCTAATTATAAGAATAATATTTTAGGTATCTTAGAAAACTTTTTTTTTTTTAAATTTAAATTAGGTCTTATTTTCTTGTAGCTATAATCTATAATCCAAATTGTGCCTTATCATATTTCAAAACTTGAAATTAGGTTTAAATTCATGAGTATTTTGTTATATACAGTAAAACCCCTCTATAGTGAACCCCAATGGGAAAGAGCTTTTGGTTCACTATAGTCACGGTTCACATTTTTAAAAAACTTTTCTAAATTTTTAGACCATATAATTAAAAAACAGCCAAACAAAAAGGAAAAGGCAGACAATTAATAATGGTCACTTTGTTTTAACTCCCTAAATTGACCTATTTCTTTACAGTAAAGCTGAATATCAAAAGAAGTCATTTGATAATAGGTTCTTCTCATCATTAGCAAATCTATAAACCTATGTATTATTTAAAAATTAAGCCAAATCCCCTAGGCAAAACATTATTAATTATATATTTGAAAGGTAAAAGAGTAAAGTAAAAGGTAAAGTATTTTAGAACACCATTCTCAAATAACATAATACTAAATTTATTTGAAAAATGTCTCTAATACCTTGTTGTTTGAAAGTGGAAAGTAAAATTAGAAAATCAGAATGTTTTTAAATTTCGTTATTTCCATCAATGGAATAAAGCCCTGTGTATTCTGAATCAATTGAGGATGAATCAAAAGTATCCAATTCAGAAAAATTGGACGCGAAACATGTTGATACGATAGCGTGATCGGTAAAATTGCGAATAAAAAAACGCCAATTTGCAAACACCAAATCGGTAGGGAAACGGCTGGCCAGGGTGAATTATCCGCGAACCCTGAATGAGTCATATACCTAACAAGAATTCCATTCTAAAAATAGAACTGTAGTGGTAGTTTTTGAGACTTTATAAGTCGATTTGTTTGGGGCCCACGAGACACGGGGAACTTGGGGGAACTATTTTTTTTTTTCTTCTTCTTCCAATTCCAGTTTCCACATATTCTTCTGAAGTTTATATTAAATTTTATTTTTAACCTGTTATTCAAACCATTTCTGGCTTTAAAATTATTTGGAATTATTTTTTAGCCTAGGTTAAACTTGATATAGAACGCTTCTAAAAGGGCATGCTGCCACTGTTTTTTTTTAGAACGCCATTCTTTGTTTCTTTTCTTTATTTTGTAACCACATGTATTTTTCTTCTATTTCAAAATTGTTGAATGCAAAGATATTCTATTAAATAAAAGTATAATGTGTAAAAATTTACACAACATATAGCGACAATAGAATGGAAATGAAAACAAACAATGCTGCTAATTTTTTGTTTTGAAATCGCGATCCGTGAGCTGAAACATGCTCAAAATTTTGTTGTTTTAATTTTTTTTTATCACAATTTTAAGTTCATTATAAGCCTAGTATTTTTAATAGATTTTATCCTTTTGGGACCGAAAATACGTTCGTTATAGGGGTGGTTCGTTATTTAAAAAATCGCAAAGTTCGTTATAACAATGGTATTTTCAATGGAATGGAATCGGGAATCGCCGTGGGTTCGTTATAAGGGAAGGTTCGCTATATCCAGGGTTTGTATTAGCGGGGTTTTACTGTATTTTGAAAATCCCCAAGTTGATTTTAACAATGATATTTTCAATGCAATGGGATTACATTAGAGGTCATTATAAATGACTATACCCCCCTGCTGGGTTTGTGGGGTATTTTGTGGATGTTCTCTCTATTAGTGTACATTTTGTCATTTAGAGAGGAACTGTGCTTGTGGAATCTCACCTAGGTTCCCTTCAATAATGTACAAATGTTATACCTTTTTACTAGCTTAACAACTCCGCCTTTGCTGGTCCCAAGCCCGGATGAAAAAGGAGGAGGGGGAGCAGTAACAAGCTCACTAGAAAACCTGGGCTCAGCTGGCCCGGCTGATAGTACCCTGTAAGGGCTCCTAATCCACGGATACAGGATGAGCAGCGTTTGTACTCCATGTTAGGAGCGGCTGCACATGGCGTCTGTTCCTCATGTCAGAGGCGGCCATTTCTTTTGGAGCTAAGTTGGCCTGCCATTGAGTAGTGCTCCCAGTCTTAATGACAAAGGCAGACGCATTCTACTTCACCCAGTCATGATGGTTGTCAAACAGACACCATCAAGGGTCACAACTTGATACCCTAATATGATTGAGTGGAGAAAAGAAAGAAGAAGATGAAGACTAGCTTAACAAAGTTCCAATTTAGATGTTGAAATCACTTTGTGCAGCAAGGGGTCAGCCAGCTGGGTCGGATCATCCTCTTAGAGACAAGTGTCTTTCTTCATCCTATTAAGTACTTAAAAAAGAGTACCCATACAGAAAAAAAAACAAACTTTTTTTTCATGTTCACTTCCAAGATTTTATGCAAGGTTCCCAGTTGAAATTAGTGGGGGTTGGTGAAAGGGTAGTCTAAACAGTTGGATTTCGACCGCTACAACCCAGGATCGAATCCCACATTGGGAATTTTTTTCTAATTAAAAATAATTCCAATGGTTCCCGATTCTTGCAAAAGTTCCACCCCACCAGCAAGTGCAAGTAACTAAACGGGTCTTTGGCACATTTGTAAGTGGGAAAGTTGAACAGCTTTTCATATGTGTAGACATGTGGTTCACTTACAATAAAAGCAGTCGCCAACTTCTACCCACCATGATTATCATGGCCTGTACCACGTGTACTAGGGATAATAATTAAAAAATAATAATAAAGGTTGAAATTTTAACACAATTAATAGTCAACTTTCTTTTTCTCTCATTATTTGGAATGTACTTGCAGAGCAAAAATTAGGCCGTTTCTCTCCCATTAATAGTTTTCCAGTTAGGGATCATATTTGGCGGGTGTGTTTATTATTTATTTGGGTGAATCTGTCCTCAGACTGCCTCAAGACCTCTCTTCAATCAGGTTCCTCCATTCAATAACGGTAAGATGACTTTGTTTACCTCTTTTTCGGTTTGTCCACAAATCATTTTCCAATCTTTTTTTATTAGCTGTCCATCATGTTTTATATCCAATTGTATTACAGAATCTCTCCCATTAATGTCAACACCCTTTGTAACATATTTGAAGCAAACATTATTTAAAGTATACTTAGATTTGAAAACACACGGTAATGACACCAAATTCAAATATAATAGAGTGTAATGTTTTGGTATCAGCGTTGCTCCACACACTTTTTATTTATTTGGATTTATATTACCTTGTGCTTCTAATCTATAATTCAAAAGGTATCTAACCATAATTTTACATTAGAAAAATAAATATTTAAGAATTTTTTTTTTATTACAAGCTTTCTTCTTCTTTCTTATCTACACTCAATCATATTAAGGTATCAAGCTTGTAAAGCTTGTTGATGGTGTCTGCCGGGGAAGAGTAGAGCTCATCAATGGATAAGTCAATAGTGTGTTTTAGGGTTGCATTATATATAATGGCTTATTTCATATAAAAGTTGAATTTAGCTAGAAGCAGCAGCAGTGACTATCCATGTCAAACCAAACTAGTTTCATTAACACTTTCAACCCGAGGGATGCGAATTCGCGTCCTTGCCAATTTTGCATCAAGCCTGAAGTACACGAATTCGCGTCCTTGCCAATTTTGCATCAAGCCTGAAGTACACGAATTCGCGTCCTTGCCAATTTTGCATCAAGCCTGAAGTACACGAATTCGCGTCCTTGCCAATTTTGCATCAAGCCTGAAGTACACGAATTCGCGTCCTTGCCAATTTTGCATCAAGCCTGAAGTACACGAATTCGCGTCCTTGCCAATTTTGCATCAAGCCTGAAGTACACGAATTCGCGTCCTTGCCAATTTTGCATCAAGCTTGAAGTACATGAATTCGCGTCCTTGCCAATTTTGCATCAAGCCTGAAGTACACGAATTCGCGTCCTTGCCAATTTTGCATCAAGCCTGAAGTACACGAATTCGCGTCCTTGCCAATTTTGCATCAAGCCTGAAGTGTACGGATTTGTGTCCTCGATATTCAAAATTAAATATAAAAATTGCTGGCGGCCGACACAAATTTGCGTCCACCGGGATCTTGTCCCTTCTTGTCTATCTATCAGTGGGTTGGGGAGATGTCAGCTGACCTAATGTAGCTGTAAAATGTCACGTGTGACCGCAGCAGCTCCTATTGCCTGTCTATCTTTCTTCATTGTATGTTCATTTTTCTTTGTTCACATGTGTTAGTTATTTTATTATTAATAACTGTGTGTATATATGTTTATATTATATTTGACCAGGAGTGTCTGGTCACGTGTGAGAATTTATTGTATATATATGGTGGTTGGAAATAAAATATGAGGTGAGTTTTTGTGAGACCAGTGCTTTGAAACTAGTTAGGAATTGGAAAGCCGGCTACATTTTAGGAGAAGTCTTTTGCGCCAACTATACCTCTAGGTTGAAGAGTGAATTGAAGAAAACCAGCGAAAAGGAGTTATCGAACAGCACGCTTTTTTTTAATCACTTTCCTATCACTTTTTTCAGATGAAACCTGTACCTAGTACATTTACCACTTAATATTACTTAAAATCTGAAAGTTTGTTAGATGATATAGAGTATATAATTAATGTCAAGTGCCTCTTTGTGTGAAGTTCATAGTTTATCTTACTTAGATAAGCTATTGGAAGTAACTTTTATCATTTTATCTTTAAGAAAATATTATAGAAATGTGTAAATAGCTTATATCTGATAATATTTACCTTTTATTTCACCATTTACTCTCTGTCTATATAGTACTTGGAGTGAATTTGTATTTTGTACCATCTCAATAAAAAATTGAGCAACATCTGAAAAAATAAAACATACCATTTTTAGGATTTTTTAAAATTTTTATTTATTATTTCAAACCCTTTAGATTATATTAAAATGAAAATTGCATTTTAAAAACGATTTTTTATTTATTAAAAATATTTTTAAAAACAGCTCGATTTTCATACGGCCCAGTGGACTGCGGAATCATCCATGTGTTAACAAATAAAAATACTCTCTAAACCTCACCAATTTACATATAACACATAAAGCTTTTATTAAATGGACTCGCTGAGAGAATTGGTACCTATTGATTTGCACACTCCAAATATTATATCTCTTAATCTCCTATCAGGTGTCTTATCAGTACTTAGAAATCATCAATGGAATTTAAACACTAGTAATGGAATAACCTTTCTCATGATGGTGGCTCAACCAATGCCATATCCAATCTGACAGTTACAGAGCTCCATCTTGGATGTACCTCTATAGAAGCTTACTCCACTTCAGCCCTTGTTCTACATTCTTCTTGGCCTTTCTCTTCAACAACATGTAGCTTACACCACTCCAGTCCTCGAGGTCATTGGTTCATATTCTTCTTTGTACAGTAGAACTACCTCCTTGTAAAGGCCACCTAATTGCAGAGCCAAAATATCTTTTAGGGAGAGGTGTCCTCTTACCGGAGAGTTGCTAAAGGTAAAAATGCTAATTTTACAAATGAAAACTGTCCTTTAGAGAGGTGTGTTCTAGTGAAAGTGTCTTCTCATGGAGGTTCTACTGTATTTTCTCATATGTTGTTGTTTCTTATCCCCTTGTGTAAAGATTACACAAATATTTTCTTATATTTATCTCCTCAACAAGAACCAAAATCATCCCCTAAAAACTCTCAAGAATATGGCTTAAACATCTCCATTTCTTTTTTGCTTCAGCATCCAGTTTTATCTGTGGCAAAATGTCCAAAGAGAGAGAGACTTACCTGCTTATCTCCTCGCAGCCAGGCAATGTTGCCTTTCCTGTCCACATACTGCAGGCCGAAGTACCACGTCTCCCTCAGTCCAATAGTCCGGCACACCAGGTCAAACAGCTCCTGGCCCTTGGCTTTCTTCTGCTCCACATACTTCTACATTAAATACTCTCACATTTGTCAAAATATCTCAGTAGCCTGAAGGTGACATTTTGTTGGCAATAAGATTAAATTACAATAGATATAGAGTGTTATTTATTAATCTGAACTCCGCCTTTGCCGGTCCCAAGCCCAGATGAAAAAGGAGACTGGGGAGCAGTAACAAGCTCGCTAAAAAACCTGGGCTTAGCTGGCCCGGCTGATAGTACCCTTTAAGGGCTCCTAATGGTGTCGATTCCTCATGTCAGAGGCGGTAATTTTTTTGGAGCTAAGTCGGCCTGCTACTAAGTAGTGCTCCCAGTTTTAATGACAATACTTCACCAGTCATGATGGCTGTCAAATCTCCCCCATATATTAATTCAAATATTTTAAAGCAATTTCTTTGAATTTAAAACCCTGTTCTATTCACGAGGATAGATTTTCAGGAGAAAATGAAAAATTAACATATATAATCAACATCTTATTTAAAAGGTACTGATTGAGTGGATAGTCCATTTGACAGGGTCATGTCTAATTGAGGGGGATCGGTGGAAGACTGGTTAAACCGTTTGGTTTTCGACCACTACGACCCGGGTTCGATTCCCGCATTGGACACTTTTTTCTGTTTTAAAAATAAATTTAAAAAAATGCTCCAATGGCCCCCGATTCTTGCAAAAGTCCAGCCCCAGCAGTGAGTGCAAGTAACCAAACGGGGCTCTGGCACATTTGTAAGTGCAAAGTCGAACTGCTTTTCACATGTTTAGACATGTGGTGCGCTTACAGTAAAAAAAAAAAACAGTCGCTAACTACCCACCATGATTATCATGGCCTGTACCACGTGTACTAGGGATAAGCAAAAAAAAAAAGTCTAATTGAAGCTGCCTAGAGTGAGATTTATAGCCCACCTTTAGTTTAAATTTACAAGTATCATATGATATTTGTAAGTATCATGAGATTCCTTCTTCAATTCCATTGAATCTTTGCTGCCAGCATTCTATGGAATACTTGGGAATGAACAAAACATTTTTGTCAGGACTAAGCTGTTGCCTTTAAAGTAGGTGATGAAGTTGGACAGTATTGTATTGTACAATTCCTAATCATTCTGTTATATTATTGAACCAACCATTCCTACCTCTTATTTTATTTTTTTGAGGTCTTCAGGAGGGTTCATAGATAATCTCTTAGTGAATTACAAAGTACATGTCCTAGAAAATATCACTCCATTTAGAAGGCTATATATATAATCTCCATTAAATCTCGCTCCAATTTCTTTGTTTGTCACCCTATCTGTCCATTTTTGAGGATGGATGCTACAACAGCTTGAAAATGATAAGGAACACAAATTGGATTATTCTATATACAGTTACGAGCATCATTCCTCATCTCCTAATCAACTCCGTCACCGTTTGCTTTTTTTTTTGGAATGGCGCCCTCCTATTGGTTGGCTACGATCACGCCACCTTTGCCCCCCCCCCCCATCATGCCTCCCCCACTCGCTTTTTTGTTTTTGTAACTATTGTGTTGGAGCGGGTCGCTCCTTAAATAAATGCATATATTAGTTAATAACTAAATGGAATCCTCTCTTTCTTTTTCCCAGTATGAGACGCCTACGGAAGCCAACAGTACATAGACAGATAAAGCACATAGGCTATAGTTATTAACTAATATATGCATTTATTTAAGGCCCCAATTTATAATTGTAACAAATAGTATTTGAATAAAAACATTCAATCGGGTAAAACACGGGCGTTGCCCGGGTCATTCGGCTAGTAGATTATAAACACAAGGTGATAAGACCAAATCCAAATAAATAAATAGTGTGAAGTTTTGGTAAGAGTGTTGGGAAATCCAAGATGACAGACAAGTGTGATAGATACTTACGGCAATGTCAAACTCTAGCTCGGCATCCATGGTCTTGACATTGACTGTGAGCATCTTCTTGGACCTCTTGGGATTGGTGAAAGTCATCTTGACGGGCTGTTCTGTCGCCATGGTGATCACTGCTGCAGCACAGGTTCCTCAGTCATCAATAATGTTTGAGGTAGCCACAGCAGGGCTCTATTTGGATTCTAGATAAGAATCACAATGCATATATTTGAATAACCATTCTATATCAGGCAATTAAACATGTAGCAAGGGGTATCATCACACTGGGTGATGGCTTTCAGCTCATGCTGGGATTCATTGAAATGAAGTGATAGACTCTCTGATAAAATCCAGAGCTCTCAGCCACTCTGTAAGGCCAGATAATCTACTGGATGAAAGAGGCCATATCATCTAGGTCACTTCAGCACATAACTGGCACAGAGATGAGAGACAAAGTCTGTCCTCACAAGGGAACAACAGCCCTTGATTTCTAGACTTAGTCTTGTCATCTACAGACCTTCCAGAGTGGTTGCAAGTTTTTCCCATTATGTACCAAGTCTAACTCTCAATCTGCAACCCCAAATCACATCATCGACTGCATTGGCTCATCCCCTGAAGACAGTATTGATAAGCTCAAGATCATCAGACTTGCCATCTTAATATGATTGAGGGAGCTAAGAAAGAATAAGATGCACTGGGCGGGATTTAGCCAACACTGCCATAACAAGAGTTAATGTTGCTTTATACCAAGGGATATTGATGACCTGTTTCTTTATCATTTCTTCATTTAGAAAGTTATGCTCTCCATTAAACCTTTACTGTTCCTTTGAGTTCACCTTCACTGTTCCTTGTTGAATATTGCTGCCTTGTTTATAGATTTCATTTTTTTCACACACGCACACATAAACATCAGGATGGACAATTTGTTTTTATAAAAATAATCACATTCAAATAAAAGAGAGAAGCAATGAGGGAATATATGTTGAATAACTCACACTCTAAAGAACAGCACCTAGAGATACAGAGCCAATGTATTCTTTAGAGAGAACTGTCCTCTTACAAGAGGTTACAGTTAGTAAGTAAAAAAGTCAATTTTAGAGCTGAATTTGTGGAGATGTATTCGCTAGAGGAAGTATCTGCCCATGGAGGTTCTACTTTACTGGGATAAAATAATGAGGATTCTATTATACTATAAATTGTGTGTGCCCCAGTTTTTACCAATTTGAATGCACATTGGCTTTGATAAAAGAGATAAGAGGAGAGAGGAAATATTGGAACTAAGTCAAAGAGGTCTAGACACTGCCAATGTGGCGGGCAGCCAAATGGATTAGAGAGAGAGAGAGCATCAGTAAAACCCCCAATGAGAGACCAAGCACACTTTTGTGAGAAATAAAAACTGACTTGAACTGAACTATTCAACCTCCAATAAGAGACCATTTCTGGGAGAGTCCAAGGGGGAGGTTCTACTATATATACATTGGTACAGTAGAACCTCCATGAGAGGACACCTCTCTACAAAGGACAGTTTTTATCACCAAAATTACCATGTTTACAATTTAGTAATTCTCAGGTAAGAGGACACCTCTCTTTAAAGGACACTTTGGCTCTACAAGTAAGTGTTGTTCTTTACAGGGAGGTTCTACTATATAAATAAATAAATTGAAATTTATATATTTTTTAGATCCAAATTGCTTTTATTTTATAAATACCTATATTTATGGGCTATTTATATACAAATAGAGATATTGAATAAATCACAGTTGCAACAATTATTCATAGAGAAGGTGCAAGCCAACATCAGAATGAGCTCTCTTTGTGGTAAATATAAATTTGACCTCAGTGATCCAGTAAATTCCTGGTAATGAGCTGGCAGACTCTCTGGCAAAGGCTGGAGCTCTTGGCCTACCTGAAGCCAGAGAATCTATCACCCAACTAGATGAAAGAGACCTCCTCCGTACCATCAAAACCCAATGCCTGTAGGAATGGAAATCTAATGCTGCACATGACTGGTACAGAGCAGGAGGGACAAGCACCGGTTCTGTCCTCCCAAGAGAACAACGGTCTTTGATTTCCAGACTTAAGTGGTCATCTACGCACAATGACTTTCCAGAATGGTTGCAAGGTTTTCCCACTATGTACTAAGTGAAATTCTCAACCTACAACCTCAAACCACATTATTGACTCATCCATTGATGTGCTCTACTCATCCTCAGCAGACACCATCAAAAGTCTCAATCTTCACAAGCTTGATACCTTAATATGATTGAGTGGAGATAAGGAAGAAGAAGAAGCACATTTTTCCAGGCACACAACATTATGTAGATCATATATGTGTGAATCTAGTTTAATGATATACGCCTCCAGTGCATACCATATATAACCAACATGGCAGCATTAACAAATATTTCTTTCTTATCTCTTCTCAATCATATTATGGTCTGTGGAACCTTTTGATGCTGTGAGGATGATAAAGCAATTCAATGGCTGAGCTGATGCAGCCAATGATGTAGTTAGGGGTTGTATATTGGGGAGTTACACTTGGGAAACCTTACAACTGCTGTGTAGGGTCATTGTCTGTAGATGACCAGAAGTCTGGAAAGCAAGGCCTGCTGTCCTGTTCTCACCAATTGTGGGTTGCTACTCATTCCTGTTGGAATGGAAGAGGTCATTTTTATCGGGTAGGGTTTAAACTAATAGCCCGGACTGTGCACTTTCACATGTATTGACAAGATATCAATAAAATTATGTTAATTGTCTAGTAGGTGTGGTGGATTGTTGCCAAATCAAATGTTCACCCTTGTTTTACTGCATATTTTATAACTACAAGGTAAGAAGACCAAATAAATAAATAGTGTGTGACCTTTCGGTAACAGCATTGTCGCCAAAACGTCACACTATTTATTTATTTGGATTTGGTCTTATTACCTTGAGTTTATAATCTATTATCCAAAAGGTGCCTTATCATTCATTTTTTATAGAACCTAAAGTTTCACTAGAATCAAGAAGATATCTTAAGTACATTCAGTACTTTTGTCTGAAGATGGTAACAACGCTGTTACCGAAACGTCACACGCTATTTATTTATTTGGATTTGGTCTTATTACCTTGTGAAGATATCTTAAGATTATTGGCATTTTGAATGATCTTCTTTGAAAATGGTCAATGTGTCAATGGTGTATTTACATATGAATAATATATAAAATTAACAAGTATATCATCAAGGATTAAGATACTGATAAAAAAAAAAAGAGCTAAAATGAGGAAACAGCCTCTAAAATGACAATTTATTTTGATCATGTACAAATTTCTTTGATAAATATTTATAATGGCATAACGCTCTCTAACACATCTCAGAAAAAATGAAAAAAAATATATATACATACAGTAAAACCCCGCTAATACGAACCCTGGATATAGCGAACCTTCCCTTATAACAAACCCACGGCGATTGAAAATACCATCGTTATAACGAACTTTGCGATTTTTAAAATAACGAACTACCCCTATAACGAACCCATTTTCGGTCCCAAAATGATAAAAATCTATTAAAAATACTAGGCTTATAACAAACTTAAAATTGTGATTTGAAAAATTTTTAAAACAACAAAATTTTGAGCATGTTTCAGCAGCTCACGGATCGCGATTTCAAAACAAAAAATTAGAGGCATTGTTTGTTTTCATTTCCATTCTATTTTTGCTGTATGTTGTATAAATTTTTACACATTATACTTTTATTTAATAGAATATCTTTGCATTCTACAATTTTGAAATAGAAGACATTTACAAATGGCTTCCAAAATAAAGAAACAAAGAATGGTGTTCTAAAAAAAAAAGTGGCAGCATGCCCTTTTAGAAGCGTTCTATGTCAAGTTTAACCTAGGCTAAATAATAATTCCAAATAATTTTAAAGCCAGAAATGGTTTGAATAACAGGTTAAAAAAAAAATTAATATACACTTCAAAAGAATATGTGGAAACTGGAATTGGAAGAAGAAGGAGAAAAAAAACCAGTTCCTCCCAAGTTCCCCGTGTCTCATGGGCCATAAACAAATTGACTTATAAATTCTCAAAAACTACCACTACAGTTCTATTTTTAGAATGGAATTCTTGTTAGGTATATGACTCATTCAGGGTTCGCGGATATTCCCCCTGGCCGGCCATTTTACCACTGATTTTGTTTTTGCAAATTGGCGTTTTTTATTCGCAATTTTACCGATCGCGCTATCGTATCAACATGTTTTGCGTCCGATTTTTCTGAATTGGATACTTTTGATTCATCCTCAATTGATTCAGAATACATGGAACTTTATTCCTTTGATGGAAATAACGACATTTTAAGACAATTCTTATTTTCAAATTTCACTTTCAAACAACAAGGTATTAGAGACATTTTTTCAAAAAGGTGTATAGTATTATATTATTTGAGAAAGATGTTCTAAAATACTCTTATACCTTTCAAATATAGGATTCATAATTTTGCCTAGGGGATTGGGCTTAATTTTTAAATAATACATAGAGGTTTATATATAAACATGTATGCTAATGATAAGAAGAACCTATTATCAAATGACTTCTTTTGATATTCAGCATTACTGTAAAGAAATAGGTCAATTTAGGGAATTAAAACAAAGTGACCATTATTAAGTGGTTGCCTTTTCCTGTTTGTATGGTTGTTTTTTAATTATACGGTCTAAAAATTTAGAAAAGTTTTAAAAAATGGCCAAACCGTGTCTATAGTGAACCAAAATCTCTGTCCCATTGGGGTTCACTATAGAGGGGTTTTACTGTATATATATATAAAAAAAAATACTGGAAGACAACAAGGGATCAGATGGGGGTGGAATAAACCATTGATTTTTGCCAGCCACGGATATTGTACTTCAATGGCCCTCAATTCTTGCAAAAGTAAATGCTAACACTGAGTACAAGTAACCAAATAGGAATTTGGCACACTTATAAGTGAGCTTTCTACATGTGGAGACACTTGTTATAAAAGCAGTCACTAACTATACCCACCATGATTATTGACCACATATGAAACTTGGGATCAATCACTGATATCTCCCTGTTAGATTCAGAGAAACTAAAAGCTAATTTAAATAAGAAAGGGGGGAAAAAAACTTTCCCTTAATGCCACAATGAATGGCCACACTGACTTCTGTAACTTCTATCTTTCTTATCTCAATGATTGGGTGAAGTAGAATGCCTTTGTAATTGAGACTGGGAGCACTACTCCGTGGCAGGCCAACTTGGCTCCAAAAAAAAATGGCTGCCTCTGACATGAGGAACGCCATGTTCAGCCGCTCCTAACATGGAGTACAGATCATCCTGTATTCCTGGATCAGGAGCCCTTACAGGGTACTATTAGCTGGGCCAGCTGAGCCCAGGTTTTTTTAGCGAGCTTGTTACTGCTCCCCCTCCTCCATCTGGGCTTGGGACCGGCGGAGTTTGTAAAGTAACTGATGTGTCAAAATGGTTGTAGACATAGGAGTGAGAGAGATTATTATTATAACCTGGGACCTCCCCTTTTGAGTGTATAGATCTACAACGACAGCTCTAGTTTTAATTTTGTCAAGTTTTGCCATAATAATATTTTTTTATTATACCTAGTTACTATCATCATATTTGGTTGCTTACTAACCTTAATGTGAACATAACCTAATCATGACTTCCAATCTCCACTCTGTCACCCCGGAAGCCCTGAACTGGCTGAAGGCCTTGCCTCTCAGACTTTAATTACCGAGAAGTCCTCACTTCTTTTTTCTAGATTTGATTCATTTTGTCTCCTCTCTTATTGTAAAGACGTTGCTGTATCACCTCATAAGCATAAATAAATAAATAATCATGACTTTGTAAACACTTTAACATTAGGGTTACTAAACACAGGAACTAGTCTTTAAACTCCCTATTTGCTTAAGTCTGATGGAAACTCCGCCTTTGCTGGCCCCAAGCCCGGATGAAAAAGGAGGAGGAGGAGCAGTAACAAGCTCACTAAAAAACCTGGGTTCAGCTGGCCCGGCTGATAGTACCCTGTAAGGGCTCCTAATCCAGGGATACAGGATGAGCAGCATTTGTACTCCATGTTAGGAGCAGCTGCACATGGCGTCTGTTCCTCATGTCAGAGGTAGCCATTTCTTTTGGAGCTAAGTCGGCCTGCCACTGAGTAGTGCTCCCAGGCTTAATGACAAAGGCAGACGCATTCTAATTCACCCAGTCATGATGGTTGTCAAACAGACACCATCAAGGGTCACAACTTGATACCCTAATATGATTGAGTGGAGATAAGAAAGAAGAAGTCTGATGGAAAGATAGAAATGTCAAGGCATTTCCCTGAGTGAATTTTTACCCAAGTGTATAGATATAAACTGACAGCTAGTTTTATGACTTTTCTAAGCGTTTTATCTCCTTATAACTTTTATTATAGTTAATATAGGGCACAAAAAAAAAATGAAAGGCAGATTTAAAGTTTTTCAAAAGATATACGAGTTATAATCAATTTTTGGTTAGGATAATAATAAGACTTGAAAGCACACCACCAGTGATCAAAATGAAGATATTGTAAGAGAAGAATTTTATTAGTTATTTTTTTTTAGGATATTTGTATAGTTTTTTTGTTGAATTTTGAAATTATGGTCCTAAATCAAAATGTTGAATTTTATTCTCTTTTTCCTAACTCATTCCTGGATTTTTACGCTTTTATCCATTTTTTCTTACAATTAACTTTTAATGTCTTCATTTAAAAATGATACAAATTTTTAAGAGGGGTATGATTGGGAACAAACAAAAGTAATTATATATGTGTGATGAATGCTATCAACAAAATATATCACCATTTAATTTCAGAATTTTAAAATATTTCATAATAAAAAATTTAAAAATATAGGTTAACTTTCAAAGCAAACAAGAAATGCGAACTTGAAATAGCTGTCATTTTATTATAATGAGTTTTGCATTTAAATGTGATAATTGATTAAACTAAGATGTTATGTGTGTAATTTAACTCTTGGTAAAAGATTTAATTTTGAAATATTTCTTTTGAAATCAATGTGATAATAGAAATGTAGTATAAATTGAAATTTTAACATTTAAGTATCGAAAACAAGAATTTTGTTATGCATTCATTTTTACTTACAATTAGATATGAACATATAAATATTTTAAAAATGAAACTTAAAAGGCTATTTACAAAAATGATTTAATTTAGGAAAATTCTTTATACACATATCTTGTTTTTATTTTTATAATACTTATTTAGACATACCCTACCACAGATTTGTATGTAACGATTGCTAAATGTAAATTCGAATGATAAATTAAAAATGATTTATAATAAATCATAATTTTATTTGTTCAAATTTAAAATAAAGGTTATTTATTATTTTTTTACCTAAAAATCTCATAAAAAATGAAAATTTATCAAAAATCGTTCATTATAATCAATGCATTTCTGAATAATAAATTATAGATGTTTCATATAATCACCGTTATATTTTCATAAAAATGTTCTACAAATATTTTAAAACTCACTATATTCTTCTGAAAAAAAGTTTTTATTTCAACTTAAATTTTTACTCTTCTTCGGCATTATTTTTAAATTTCATTTTGTATCTGGCAACAATTTCTGATTTGCTTCGTATTTATGTTTTTAAAGATAATTTCCTATATATCAGTAGTTACGTTTTTCGTTAAAACTTTTAGCTAAATCGTAAAATAATTTATTTTCTTTACAATATGTGGGCCATAATAATCTCAGTTATAATTTTAATTTTATCTTCAGTAGGTGTTTATATCTTTATAGTCCCTAAAAAGGAAAAGCCGGTAGTTGACGAATCAGCAGATGCAGGCAAGTTTAAACATTTCGTACCTTTAATTTAACACTATTCCTACAAGTTTGTTTTGACTCATATACAAAATATTTGCATTTCAAAATAAAATTTTATTCCTCTTATGCCCAAGCCATTTTTTTGGGGGGAGGGGGATTTAAATAGTTTTTATACTTTAAAGATAGAAATGGCTTCTTATAATAAATAAAGTAAATATCTTTATATTAATAAAATTGTTAAAATTACTGTGTATGTAATGTGTAAAATAATATTTAAAAAACCCATTTTAGCATAGGGAAAAAATAAAATATTTTTTAACATTAAGGATAGATATGGTAACAAGAAAGCAGAAATGCCAAGTTTTGCACTTTCCACCATTCACCTTCTCTGTTGTTCCCTGATCAGTTAGGATAATGTCATGGTGGGCACGTTTCCTACCTATTTGTATAAATATATATCAATTACAATAATAATTTGAATTGATATTAAACACAATATTCCCAAGTGCAAATAGCAGCTTATGTATATTTGTCAATGAATTTCAAAATAACAGAAAATATTTTGAAAAAATCATAAAATTGGAAATATTTTTTTCTAATAAGTTGAAAAAAAAATTAAGAAAGTAAAATCAATTTTTCCATCTTGTCAATTAAAACTGTTGATGTCATTTAGAAAGTTAACTGCTCTATAACATTTAAAAAATAAAATTTCTTCTTCTTCTTTCTTATCTCCACACTGGGTGAAGTAGAATGTGTCTGCCTTTGTCATTATGACTGGGAGCACTACTCAGTGGCAGTCCGACTTAGCTCCAATATGAAATGGCCGCCTCTGACATGAGGAACAGACACCATGTGCAGCCAATCCTAACATGGAGTACAGAAGCTGCTCATACTGTGTACGTGGATTAGGAGCCCTTACAGGGTGCTATCAGCCGGGCCAGCTGAGCCCAATAAATTTCTTAATGTTTTCTATTCAGTGATGGAGAAATTTGTCTGTAGGATGGGTACCCAGGAACCTTAGGTCAGATTAGGAATTATCACCTTCTCTTGTCTTTTTGCCGCCTCTCAAAGTCTTTGACAACCATTCCAAGAGTCTAGCATCAGTATCACTATAAAAGGAAAACCGAAAAATGCAATATAACAGCGGTTTGGTAGATTAAACTGGCGAAACCGCTGGGAGGATTTACCACTGATGAGCAAGACCCTCCCATTAATTTTTCCATTGCAGTAAGGGCAGTAGAAATTGTTTAATTTTAAAAAGAATCATAGGCGTCTATAAGAGTTTTGAATTTTCATAACAGATGGCGCGCTAATGTATCATAATTGTTCTAATAAAACCATCATCATTAAGTAAAATTTGTCTGATTTAGGCACATTGACAGGAAGCACTTCTCAAGTAAGACTGAGATGGTGGTATTTGACATGAGGAACATGAATACAGCTGCAGCTCACGCAGGAGCATTGCTATCAGGCAGGCCGGCTCAACTCAGGTTTTTCAGCAAACTTGCTGCTGCTTACCTCCAACAATATCATCCACTACTAACAAGGCAGGCAGGAAGCCTCTTTTGGCACCTCCAAATTTGGATGGATGGAATTGAATTTTTAAATAGTGATACAGGAAAATAAGACGTTAAGAAGGTTCAATAAGAACAACAGTCTTTGATTTCCAGACTTAAGTCTGGTCATCTACGGACAATGACTTTCCAGAATGGTTGCAAGGTTTTCCCACTATGTACTAAGTGCAATTCTAAACCTGCAACCCCAAAACACATTATTGAATATATTGACTCATCCATTGATGTGCTCTACTCATTCCCGACAGACGCCATCAAAAGTCTCAAGCTTTACAAACTTGACACCTTAATATGATTGAGTGGAGATAAGGAAGAAGAAGAAGTCGTTTTGGTAAACGTCACACACTATTAATTTATTTGGATTATGTCTTATTTTCCTGTATCTATAATCCATATTGTGCTTTATCATGAATTATTAGTGTAAAAAAGTTTTGCTACAGTAGAACTACCTCCCTGTAAAGGATACACCTAGTTACAGAACCAAAGTTTCCTTCAGAGAGAGGTGTTCTCTTACTTAAGAGCTATTAATTGGTTAACATGGAAATTTTGGCAGTGAAAACTGTCCTTTGTAGAGAGGTGGCCTCTCATGGAGAGGTACTGTATAGTCAAAATTCCCAGGAGAGATCCATCTATCGTGTAACCTCCAAGAATAACCTTGGTCTAATCCAACCTCCAATAAGAGAAATCTCCAGGAGTGTTAGGTTCACTGGGCACTGGGAGGTTGTAGTGACCCAGGTGGTGTGACAGAGGAGAAAGCCGAGGTAGATGGGGACACCAAGACAGCAGAGACCAACGACACCAAACTCTCCAAGAAGAAGAAGAGGCAGGTACAGGAGAGGAAGCCTAAGGAGAAGTTCACAGATTCGGACCTCCTGGCCTCTCTGAAAGGACATGGCGGATCTGTGACAGATATGGACTTCAGTCCCAATGGGAAGTACCTCCTCTCCACAGCTGATGGTAAGGCTTCCTGCAGCATCTCAGCTACAGCCTCTCATATATATAACCCAACAACTTAGTTAGTATGTAACATCCTATGTCCTAATTGTTGCAACCATGGTTATGATGTCATTGTTATAATATGGTTAGATTCTAGTTGGAAATGACCATGTTGGCTGACCAATCTATGATGTATGCTAGACTAGTATCCAGATTCGAACTTGAATGGAAATAAAAAAATATATTTTAAATAAAGAATACACACTACAGAGATATCTGCCCTATCTTTGAACGATGTTAAGCCCTTAACTGGTCAAAGAAAATATTCAGCTATAGATGATGGCAATGTCAATCCCACCAGAGGAAGTGCAAACAATCCACCTAACAGCAGGGCCATGTCAGAGAAAGTTGTAAGCAACCACAACAACAGTATACAGACATATATGTCACCATTTATAAACATTATCATATTGATGAGACATGTAGCACCTAGCCCTAACATCTCAAATACTTTTTTCCTGTTTGCCAATAATTTGTGTCCTTGTAAATTGAATTGCAGAAGTATCTGTTGACAGCAATTTCTTTTCCTGAATGTTCTACCTCTATTGGCGCTATTAGGGTTTAACTGTTGAATTTCTTTGTCAATCTAACCCAACATATATTCTTGGCTAACTGATGTCTTGAACAAAGGATAATCACAGGACAAGGAGATGATCTGAATATCTAATTGATAAACCTTGCTAATTATCAACTATATGGCCATCTCTGATCCAGAGCATCATGTCGTTACATTCTCAAGTAAGCCATCAAGTCAGTATTGGCTCCTATGTCACATCATAGGAAGTTCTGAGGATTCTCATTGGGTATTAGCGAGAACCTGTCTGTGAAGTCTGTGATCAAGGTTGTTTCATTTAAATGAGTTCATGTTCAAGGCTGCCCCATTGGCATGAAATCACAGAGTTTACTGCTCTCCTATTTGACCTCCCATCTACCCCAGGCTTGAGGCAGCCAAATCCTACCAGACAGCTTTGGTTTCTGTGGTATTCAATATGACCACAACCATTGTTAGTTTATAAGACTATGTATGCATCATATCTCTACATAAGTACAGACTGCCACACCTAACTTCAGATTTGAAGGTCACATCCACTACTATAAAAGACACCTGTCACAACTCTGAGCTATCTTGCTTTCAAAAACATCTTTGTTAAAAAAACAGCAAATACCATTTTTGTAAAAAAAGCTGACAAAAGTTAGTATTTTTAGGGTTGCACTCAAAATTACAAAGGCCTAACATACGGAAAACATGTATACATAAAATGTACAACAATAAAGACAAAAAGGAGAGTGTTAAAAAGAGCTTGTAAATGATATCAAACTCATCTTTTATTCCAGCATTGATGGATACAAGGAGATCACCAACCAGACAAGCACGGGAAACATGCAACTCTTGGGAAAGATCTTTTTACATGACCTTTATGCTCCTCTTTTTTTTTTTTTTTTACGTACAAACATGGTTACATTCGTCTAATGTTTAAGTGTGGGAGAGCAGTTTGCAAAATCAAATGAAAAATTTTTTACCAGCTAGGTCAAAGTCTCTAATGCTTATATAGTGGTCAGTGGGGGGATAAGTAGTATACACTGTCAAATATTTACAGCAACCTCAACCTGAGGTCGAATTGGGAACTATTTCTCAATGAAAAATTGCTCCAATGGTCCTTGATTCTTGCAAAAGTCTAATCCCACCAGTGAGTGCAAGTAACAGACTCTGTCACATTTGTAAGTGCAAAAGTCAAACTACTTTCTACCTGTGTGGATATTTGCTGCACTTGAGTAAAGGAAATCGCCAACTGCTATCTACCATGCATATCATGGCCCTTACCACTTCTCCCTCTGACTTATAGAGTACAATACCTGAGAGATGTGAGGTTGTAAGGCATGCAGCAGGCTTCCTGCCAAAACCTATCTCTGACTTATAAAGTACAATACCTGAGAGATGTGAGGTTGTAAGGCATGCAGCAGGCTTCCTGCCAAAACCTATCTCTGACTTATAAAGTACAATACCTGAGAGATGTGAGGTTGTAAGGCATGCAGCAGGCTTCCTGCCAAAACCTATCTCTGACTTATAAAGTACAATACCTGAGAGATGTGAGGTTGTAAGGCATGCAGCAGGCTTCCTGCCAAAACCTATCTCTGACTTATAGAGTACAATACCTGAGAGATGTGAGGTTGTAAGGCATGCAGCAGGCTTTCTGCCAAAACCTATCTCTGACTTATAGAGTACAATACCTGAGAGATGTGAGGTTGTAAGGCATGCAGCAGGCTTCCTGCCAAAACCTATCTCTGATTTATAAAGTACAATACCTGAGAGATGTGAGGTTGTAAGGCATGCGTCAGGCTTCCTGCCAAAACCTATCTCTGACTTATAAAGTACAATACCTGAGAGATGTGAGGTTGTAAGGCATGCAGCAGGCTTCCTGCCAAAACCTATCTCTGACTTATAAAGTACAATACCTGAGAGATGTGAGGTTGTAAGGCATGCAGCAGGCTTCCTGCCAAAACCTATCTCTGACTTATAAAGTACAATACCTGAGAGATGTGAGGTTGTAAGGCATGCAGCAGGCTTCCTGCCAAAACCTATCTCTGACTTATAAAGTACAATACCTGAGAGATGTGAGGTTGTAAGGCATGCAGCAGGCTTTCTGCCAAAACCTATCTCTGACTTATAGAGTACAATACCTGAGAGATGTGAGGTTGTAAGGCATGCGTCAGGCTTCCTGCCAAAACCTATCTCTGACTTATAAAGTACAATACCTGAGAGATGTGAGGTTGTAAGGCATGCAGCAGGCTTCCTGCCAAAACCTATCTCTGACTTATAAAGTACAATACCTGAGAGATGTGAGGTTGTAAGGCATGCAGCAGGCTTTCTGCCAAAACCTATCTCTGACTTATAGAGTACAATACCTGAGAGATGTGAGGTTGTAAGGCATGCAGCAGGCTTCCTGCCAAAACCTATCTCTGACTTATAAAGTACAATACCTGAGAGATGTGAGGTTGTAAGGCATGCAGCAAACTTCCTGCCAAAACCTATCTCTAACTTCGGTCATTGCACATGTCCTTGACGCAATTCTCTTAGTTTCCGCAGTGCGGCACTGCTTGAGAGTAAAATTGACAAATTTTTAAATAACTCCAAGGATATTCGAGATAGAGACCTAAAAATCGGTTTATATGTTTTTCCAAATTCTATTCTATATACTGTCAAAATTTCAGCCAGATTAGTTACGAATTGAGGATGTGCATAGCTGACCCACATATGCATACAAATGTAGACTTGAGAGATGGAGGTATTTTAAAGAAATGCTGTGTGTCCATATGTTTGTGCAACATACTCACAGTACTCAACCCTGTGTGTGTACTGTTCCAGACCGATCTGTCTTCTTTTGGTCAACCAAGACCTTCGCCCAGAAAGAACACAAGTAAGGCTCTTTTGACATGTTTTTGTCATTTATGCTAATTTAAAATGATTTTTAAACCCCACTCTTACAACATCACTTTCAGGACTGAGGTTCTAACCTTGTTGTAACACTACTGTTAAACCATTTGAGACTTGGACCTTAGAATTATGATAGGGTATATAACCAAGTTACTGTTTTAATGGAGGCTGATGCAACAAGGTTCTACTGATTATATGTACACTAGCCGAATGACCCGGGCAACGCCCGTGTTTTACCCGATTGAATGTTTCGATTCAAATACTATTTGTTACAATTATAAATTGGCGCCTTAAATAAATGCATATATTAGTTAATAACTATAGCTTATGTGCTTTATCTGTCTATGTACTGTTGGCTTCCGTAGGCGTCTCTTACTGGGAAAAAGAAAGAAAGGATTCCATTTAGTTATTAACTAATATATGCATTTATTTAAGGCGCGACCCGCTCCAACACAATAGTTACAAAAACCAAAAAGCGAGTGGGGGGGGGGGGCAAAGTCAAAAACAAAGTGTCTCGCGTAGTGGAGGCGCCATCGTAGCCAACCAATAGGAGAGCGCCATTCCAAAAAAAAGGCAAACGGTGACAGAGATGATGACACTCGTAACTGTATATAGAATACAGTAGATAACCTCCATGACAAGACACTCCATCTAGATTATACTTCTCTATAAAAGACAGGTTTCATTGCCTAAGTTACCATTTTAACTATTTAGCTGCACTCTGGACACCTTGGCTCTGAAACTTGTCTTGAGAGAGAGGTTTAACTGTATGTGAAATAGAGAGAGGAAAACTTCTACTTTGAATTTCAGTGTCAAGTAATAAGTGAAGTTATCACAACAGATCTCCTGTGTCTGAACTCCCATATAAACAGCCACTGCCTACTTCATAGCCACTTTTTGTACAAGTTCAATCTCACCAGTATGTACGGTAGAACAATTTCTATGAGAGGACACACACTAGAGGACACCTCTATAGAAAAAATTCATTGCCAAAATTTCCATTTTTACTACTTATTAGCTCTCTGGACCCTACTCCCTAAAGGACACTTTGGCTCAGCATATAGAGCTATGAGGTGTAAGACACACTTGCAGTTTAAGCAGTCATACAGAGGGTCGGTGGAAGGCTGGTTAAACCGTTTGGTTTTCGACCACTATGACCAGGGTTCGATTCCCGCATTGGACACTTTTTTCTGTTTAAAAAAAAAAAAAAAAATGCTCCAATGGCCCCCGATTCTTGCAAAAGACCAACCCCACCAGCGAGTGCAAGTAACCAAATGGGGCTCTGGCACATTTGTTAGTGCAAAGTCGAACTGCTTTTCATATGTGTAGACATGTGGTGCGCTTACAGTAAAAGCAGTCGCTAACTACCCACCATGATTATCATGGCCTGTACCACATGTACTAGGGATAAGCAAAAAAAAAAGCAGTCATACCCACCAAAATGACTTGAACTTCACTCATCTTTTGCCATAGGGTATAAAGAAATGTGTCTAAATGTGTGTGTAAGTGAATGCAATGCAAAAGCAGGATGGATGTGGCAGATCTGTGAGGTACAACTTGGATTATGACCCAGCCACTCAAGCCAAGTGGACTCCCAACAGCCGGGCCTTCATGGCCTGCCAGACCCGCAAGGACTCGGTGCAGGTGGGTTGGACACTATCTTGACAGTACTATAGACCTTGTCTCTCCTGGAGCTGGTATCTAATACAGTAGAACAACCTCCATTATAGGATGCTCACGCTAGAGGAGACCTCTCTACAAACCTCTCTACTTTCCTCCACCAAAAGGATCATTTTTACTAATTAGCAGCTCTCTCTCCAGTAAAAGAAGGCCTTTCTCTAAAGAACACCTTTGATCAGCAGCTAGGCCTTGTCCTTTAGATAGAAGTAGGTTCTGCTCTACCAGAGTTTGTCACTTTTTGATTTTATCAGAGTGGCTGCTCTGGTGACCCGTGGAAAGTTTCCCCTGCAGCATCTGTATAATGAGCTAAACCTTGTGATGTTGGGGGGGACCAATTACACAGAACTGAGATGGTTGGGCCATCAACAACCCAATTGGAAGGGAGAGGCTGAGCTCTTTCATCAACACATCAGCCACCACAGACAATAGATGAAATAATAGAACTAGCCAATGTAGACCTCTGGGTATTTCTTGATTCCTCTCATCCACTAATTTTGTTACCCTTTCTTCCACTTCTGCAGATTTTGGCATCTTGTTATTATATCTTTCTGAAAATAGAGAAATCCATATTTAACCCTTTAAATACAAACACTTACATACTATGTAATAAAAAGGCATATATTGGATTCAATAAAAAGATTCATTTGAAGGAAAATAAATATTTGTATCTATCTATATATATCATGTGTATAGATATCTCCTCCCAAAATTATAAACTATTTATCTACGGATGCATTTTTTTCCTTTCTACTATAAATGATTCCCTACTGCAGTCATAAATTATCAAAAGAAACATTTTGAATACAAATGGAGGAGCAGTTATATTATCACCTATTTTCCCTTGTTTTCACTAGTTTGCCATTTGTGCAAATATACATCTTCTTAAATATTGTTAACCCATGTGTCTTTTGTCATGGAAACCATGTACATTGATCTTTGTTAGAAATTGTGAAATTTATAGAGTCGCTGTTTTCATCCCAAGTCGACCTTGACACGTGTACAGCCCGGCGGCGGCACCTGATACCATGTGACGTCACTACCTACCTACCTACCCCTGCCTGCCTAGCTGCTGGCTGATCACAACTGACATTCTATCGCTCTTTTGATTTTCTCTAAACTTATATTTCCAATAAATCAATTGGCACTCTGCTTTAACGAGTGATTCGTTAATATTTCCAATAGGTTATGGGTCCTGACTACGCCCCAAATTTGAAGAAGCAAACCTAAAGTGAAACTGCTAAGCCTAACTCGTGGTAAATATGACGCACCTTGAGAATCAAGTCCGCCAGTTCAAAGGCGAAAACTTCTCCCTTTGGAAATTTCAGTTCCGACTACTATTAGAGCAAAATCAACTTTTGGATATCGTGGACGGCAAAGACATCAAACCAGAGGTAAGTGACGCTACCTCTGCTATACAGGATGCATGGCACGCCAAAGATATCAAAGCCCGAATGCTTATATCACAGGCACTTGAATTAAGATTTCTAGAACCTTTGATGTCCTGTAAAACTGCCGCTCAAATGTGGACAAGGCTCATGTCCATCCACGAACAGAGATCAGAGATCGCAATTGGCATGTTGTGGCAACAATTTTTTGACGCCCGAATGTCGTCATCAGAGGATGTCAGCAGCTATATCGCCAAGATTGAAAATCTTAGTGCAAGAATTCAGGATGCAGGAGGAACGATTACAGATGACCAGAAAGTGGCAAAGATAATAAACTCTCTTCCTTCGAGCATGCGGTATTTCATACCAGCATGGGAGTCTCAAGCGCCGATTACGCAGACTCTAGAGAACTTATCAGCACGTCTTCTGATTGAAGAATGTAGAAACCAGCAGGCCGATTCCTCGCAAGGTACAGCATTCTACCAACAGACTAAACCAAGAATCAAAGAAGACAACATAAAGAAGACTGATTCAGGAAAGAAATCAGAACTAAAGAAAAAGACTGAATGCCATTATTGTCACAAGATTGGTCATTGGTCACGGGAATGTCGGAAACGGATTGCCGACCAGCAGAAGAAAAACGAGAAGCGGAAGAACCAAGCAGGAGATTATGATCATAAAGGTTTTAACGCTGATACCTTCCTAAAGTGGAATGATTGCGACATATGGTGGGCAGACAGCGGAGCTAGCTGCAGCATGACCTTCCGACGTGAATGGTTCAAGTCCTTCACTCCGATCCACAACGATCATAGAATATACCTTGGAGACAACACTTCCGTCCTTGCAGAAGGTACAGGTGACATTGAAATCCTTGCCATGGTGAATGGAGAATGGATTGCAACATCAATCAGGAATGTGCTCTACTCTTCGAAGCTCAAGAAAAATTTGTTCAGCCTGGGAGTGTGCACTGAAAAGGGATACCGAGTAGACATCGACAAGGATGAGCTGCGCATCTACTCAAGAAAAGATCTGAAAGCAGTTGGACAATGCCAAGATGGGCTCTACAAGATGATGTTCCGAGTTACTTCATCTTCACAAGGATTCTCTGCAAAGATCAACAACCTCCAACTGTGGCACGAAAGACTAGCACACATCTCACTCAGCACTATTCGAGAAATGGCCAAGAAAGGATTGATCAACGGTTTGCAACCCGAGGACATAAAAGAAGACGATTTCTTCTGTCAAGGCTGCCAAGAAGGAAAAGCTCACAGAAAGCCTAGTCATTTGTCTGAAACAAAGGAGTACAATCCTGGTGAGTTCATTCTAAGTGATATCTGCGGCCCTATGCCAACACAATCAATAGGAGGATCACTTTATTTCATTTTATTCAAAGATTATTCCAGTGGCTTTCGCCATATAGATTTCATTAGACACAAATCCGATATTTTACACAAATTTGAAAACTTTGCTAGATTCAGTTATAATCAAACAGGCAATAAAATTAAAGTGATTAGAACCGATAATGCACTAGAATATACCAGTAAAGATTTCGCAAATACTTGCAGAAAGTTCGGAATAGTGCATGAATTGTCAGCTCCATATATTCACGAACAGATAGGGCGCGTAGAACGAGACAATAGAACTATTGTCGAAGCAGCTCGATCGATGCTGTGCGCACGAAATCTTCCCGAAGAACTTTGGGCAGAAGCTTGCAATACTGCAACCTTCATTCTAAACCGAACATTCACTAAACAAGCTCCCAATACCACACCCTATGAACTCTTTTTCGGAAGAAAAGCTAGTTTATATAATCTAAAGATTTTCGGCTGTGAAGCATGGTTGCATACACCTAAAGAACGTAGAAGGAAATGGGATAAGAAATCACAAAAGATGATTTTCTTAGGGTACGATAAAACCTGCACTAACTTTCGACTCTGGAACCCTTCTACTAGAAAGATTTCTATTTCTAAAGATGTTACTTTTAACGAGACAAAGCTCCGACATTGCGAACTAGAGGGAGAAAATTTCATCCCAGTAAATATTGACCTTGACCCGCCGGCAGCACAAACAACCGAGGATGAATCACCTGCAGCGCTAGGGTTTCCCACGCCGTCGGGATTTCACCCGATGATAACTCGATCTAAAAAGAAAGCAGATTCTTGTAACTACCATTTTGTCGATGAGCCTTCAACCTATAAAGATGCTATGGAAAGTCCAAATGCCGAAAAATGGTTGGATGCAATGAAAGAAGAAATAAAAGCGTTAGAATCTAATAACACATGGTCACTCGAAACCCTACCAGACGGATATAAGCCAATAGGAAGTAAATGGGTTTATAAGCTAAAATCCCATCCCAACTCTACGGCACCTAAATTTAAGGCTAGACTTGTAGCTAAGGGTTACACACAAAGGAAGAACGTAGACTATTTCGACACCTTCAGTCCTGTTGTCAGATATGATTCACTTCGAGTGTTACTAGCAAACGCGGCATCAGAAAGAATGTTCTTAAAACAATTTGACGTAAAGACTGCATTTTTATATGGTGACCTAGACAAAGTTATATACCTTGACAACCCAGGACAGACACACTGGACAGCAATTAAAAATGTATTTCGCTACTTGAAAGCAACACCACAATTAGGAATATTGTACGCTAACCATCAAGAGTTAACAGGTTACTCAGATAGCGATTATGCTAGGGACATTGATTCAAGGAAAAGTACTACAGGTTACATCTTCATGTTAAACCATGGTGCTGTTTCATGGTCAAGCCAAAAGCAATCTACAGTTGCCCTCTCGACAACAGAAAGTGAATATATTGCTGCCTGTGCTGCTACTAAAGAAATGGTTTGGCTACGCAGACTTCTTAAGGATATCGGGATTAAGATGGACAGACCCACAGTACTCAACATGGATAATCAAGCAGCCATAAAGCTAGTGCAGAATCCCGAGTTCCATAAGAGAACGAAGCACATTGATGTACGATATCACTACATTCGTACTAAACAGGAAGATGGTGAACTGATCACAAGATATGTCAGCACTCTTCAGCAGATGGCTGACCTCCTGACGAAACCTTTGGGACCGAAACACTTCAGGCGGCTCCTAGAAAACTTGAACGTTATAAATTTCAAGAGGGAGTGTTAGAAATTGTGAAATTTATAGAGTCGCTGTTTTCATCCCAAGTCTACCTTGACACGTGTACAGCCCGGCGGCGGCACCTGATACCATGTGACGTCACTACCTACCTACCTACCCCTGCCTGCCTAGCTGCTGGCTGATCACAACTGACATTCTATCGCTCTTTTGATTTTCTCTAAACTTATATTTCCAATAAATCAATTGGCACTCTGCTTTAACGAGTGATTCGTTAATATTTCCAATAATCTTAACCAAGACTAAGTGAAGATTATATCCTGCAATACATAAGAGAAGATGTTCTGGAGCTGCCTTTTGCAGATGGTACAAGTTGGGAAGATCCTCACTCCTCCTTCAAAATTGATATTCCTAGCATGTCGCATTCAAATAAAATATGATAGACAACTACATTCCCTAATATGATGCACTAGCGCGCCATCTGTTATCAAATTATAAAACTATTTTAGAGGCGTAATATTCTTTTTAAAATAAAACAATTTCTACTGTCCTTACTGCAATGGAAAAAATTAAAGGGAGGGCCTGGCTCATCAGTGGTGAGCTTTACACAAGGGGATAAGAAACAACAACAATGAAATTAGGCCTTGATGATGTTTTGTGACTCCTGGTAGTGCCTGGAAGGCAGTTTTTCTCAACAGTTCAAAAGGTGGTGGTAGTCACTGCCACTATTCAACAATTTAAAGCCAAGATTTACTGAACACTTTTTCTTCTCAAGAAAAACTGCTTCAATGGCTCCTGTTTCAGGCACAAGTCCAGGGAGTACACAAATGTAGCAGATAGACTGCTCCCATATGTGATGGTATAGTCACGTAATAAAAGCATTCACGAACCCTACAATTATAATGTGGCCTGCACCACTTGAGATAGGTACAAAGTACACTGCTAAAAAAATACATAGCAATCTGATTGGTTGGGAAAATATGGACACACTATCAATAGAATTTTACTGAATCAGATCTCTTTAAAGCAAGAGCCAATCTATATAAAGCGACCACCTCAGCTTGGAGAGATCATTGATTAGAAACTTACCTAAGGTAACGGCCAAATAAATAAAATGTTTGTTTTTTAATCTTCATCTAACAGCATTGTGTGTTTCTGAAATTCCATTCCCAATTTATTTATTTTCTCTTGTTAGTTTATGTTGGAACATAAGGAGTGTGGTGTCCCCACCTTAGGAATATTTGATATCTAGAGAGAGAGGGAGAGAGCAATTGGATACTTGGGATTTATAGGATCCTGTTGCTATAATTAGACTCTTTGAACTGACCACCCATCTCAAATTGAAAAAAAAAAACTCCTAGGTTGTTACTCATTAGTGGTAAACTCCAATTTGGTTCAAAACTGAATGGCAGAAACAATTTGAGAAATTTGACACCTCTCTCTCTCTCTATGGCATGTGTTTTCCCAACCAATCAGATTGCCATGTATTTTTTTAGCAGTGTACTTTGTTGTTGTTGTTGTTTCTTATCCCCTTGTGTAAAGATTACACAAATTCCATGAGTTCATTCTCCTCGAGCTGTTTTATGATGAGCAGCGGCCTCTCCCAAAGGTCCTGTTTAGTGCATCTAATGCAAGCCAAAATGTGTTCTGGAGCTGCAGGTACCAAACTACATTTTGGGAGTGTACTTTGTACCTATCTCAAGTGGTGCAGGCCACATTATAATTGTAGGGTTCGTGAATGCTTTTATTACGTGACTATACCATCACATATGGGAGCAGTCTATCTGTTACATTTGTGTACTCCCTGGACTTGTGCAAGAAATAGGAGCCATTGAAGCAGTTTTTCTTGAGAAGAAAAGTGTTCAATAAATCTTGGCTTCCTATTGTTGTTTAGAGGCAGTGACTACCACCACCTTTTGAACTGTTGAGAAAAACTTCCTTCCAGGCACTACCAGGAGTCACAAAACATCATCAAGGCCTAATTTCATTCTTGTTGTTGTTTCTTATCCCCTTGTGTAAAACTTACACGAATTCCATGAATTCATGCTCCTCGAGCTTCTGCGCGACGGGTGATGCAGCATGCAAATCAACATTTGATCTCATGGAATGGGGTGTAGGGGTGCAGCTTTTGTTGATCATGGCATCAATTAGACAATATTTTCATTGTGACTTTATTGGAATGACAATAAGTTGCTAGAAAGTGTTAGAATACATTGTGTTGGGGGCAGGTGTTCAAGGTGGGCCGTCGGGACGATGGTCTCCCAGGCAATGTGGAGGTGATGCCTTCCTTCCCCAACAAGCAGCACGAGACAGAGATCCTCTGTATTGGCATCTCCTGCAGGTTTATCATGTCCTGCGACCAGGCCACCACCATGATTATCTGGAGTCCTAAAGGTAACCTTGTTATTCTCTCCTTGTAATGTTGGTACTTACTAAATGTCGTCCTAATTACAGTACAACATATTCCCTGAGAGGACACTCCTACTACAATAGGCACTTTTCATCATAAACACTCACCATTTTAACCATCACTCTGATGACATTTCTCCCTAAAGAACACTCAGCTCTGTAACGAGTTCCTTTACAGAGAGGCACTGTAACAGGATACTCTGTAACAACCACCTCCCTCAGCAGCCCCCTATTTAAAATCAAAAATTACTCATTAGAGATCACCTACAGGAGTGCAGTTATAGGTGGTCCTTCATGAATGGCTCAACTGTGGTTTAAATTATTTTTATCTACATTAAAATTATTTTTATCTACATTAACTAATGTTTAAAAAAAAAGTCATTTGAATCAATGAGTAGAATTGGGAATAATTTTCATTTATTTCCAGCAAGTCTCAAAGTATTAAGAGTTGATGTGTGTTAATTAGCTTATAAAACTAAAGAGAATGTATGTTGGAAACAATGTAAATTTGACGTCTCCATTTCTCTGTGACAATCTGTATTCTCTCCAAAGTCTAATAGCAATGTCTTTTGTCTTTCAAAGTCCAGAAGTCCATTTAGAGCTTCTATAAAGGAAAGGGCTCAATAATAAAATATTCAGCTTCAATTGACTGTCTCTTAGATTATGCAGTCTAGAATCAGTGAAAATACAGCTTTAGTAAATATGGAAAGCCTTGCCTGTAGACCATGGTTTAGTGTTATAATGAGATGCTTTGGTTTTAGTAAGCCGAACAGGAAATTTGTGAAATAATCCTAATTGGCCAGTCTTGTTCACCAAGTGACAAGAGATTGCGACATTGCCTTCCCAGAAAAAAAATGCATGTATATTTTAAACTAGACGAATGACCCAGTGTTCTATGGATGGACTTAGGCCAAGCCACAGTTCTAAGCTTCATTAATGCTTCACCTTTATGGTATTTTCAATATATTAGAGCATCCTAATCATTCTCAGCATTAATATCCTTATGAATTGCTCAACAGGTGTTCTTTCTTATCTCCACTCAATCATATTAGCTCAACAGGTAAAGTGCTAGACCAAGATTCAAACATAGTTGAACTGTCTTCTTAGTATATTAGCTGCATATAATAAAAACACCATCTTTCTAGGCTTAAGTAAATCATCTGTTCCCTGAGGTTTCTCTCCCAGCCCATCTAAACAAACAGTTACAGCAGTGATTCTCAACCTTTTTTTTGTTGCGGCATTATTTTAAAGATTTGAAATTTTGGCGGCACAATTTTAGAATTTCGCGGCACACTTTTGCTAACTTGAATGCAAGAAAATTCAAATTATGTATCAATATTTCTATGCAAAATATAAGTAATATACATTTCTAACATTCAATTTGCTAATTTCGTTATTTTAAAAAGTAAAAAAATGAAAAAGAAAAAAAGAAAAACCAATACAAACGTGAACATAATCATATGACTAAAATTCGGCGGCACATTTTTAGAATTTCGCGGCACACAAAATTACCGCGGCACATTGGTTGAGAATCACTGAGTTACAGAATGTGATTATCTATATTAATAAAATGCAAATTTCATAAGTGTTGTTCGCTAAAAACTTTCGTTACAATGCATCAATTTCGACCAAATTTTCAACATTTATGTAAAACGAGATGGAGCAGGTTTTGCTTAACATCAAAATATTTTTCCTAACTTTAACATGCGTAACTTCGGTGTTATCGATTAAATACAAAAAAAAAATCAACAGAGTTAATTTTATTTATATATAAATACAAAAAAAAAATTCAGCAATTCATTCAACTCAATCTAAAAAAATATTCAAAACAAGCAATTTTAAGATAACACCATATGTAAAACAGTCGGCCAAGAAAACAACAACGATATTACATCTTTCTCACATATTCACACACAATCTTGATTAATAATTAAAACTAATCTTTAACATTGTTTATTATACTTCATAATATATAATATTCGTTAGGCAAACTTTCACTCGGATAAAACCCGGGCGAAGCCGGGTACACATCCGCTAGTATATATATATATATACATAGATAGATACAACAGCAAGGGTGTGCCACAGGAGAGGTTCTCCACAAGATCAACACCCACCAAGGCAACCATTACTACGGAGCAGTCTCTCCCTGTGGGAGGTTTGTGGCCAGCTCTGGTAAGTCCACAGCTTCTTCTTTCTTTTTTTTTTGAATGTATGTGTTTGTGTATTCACTTCTACATTCTAAAATGACTCCAAATTCATGTTTTTGGTGGGTATAGACTGGAAACCACTGCCTGGCCAAATGTTTCCTTGTTTGTTATTTGGAGAGAGAGATAATAACATGGAAATATTTATTTTGATTTTAAGAGAAATGGCTATAAATGTCCCTTTTTTTTTGCTTTAGGTTAAAGAATTTGTTGGGGTTAAAAATTTTTATTCAGTGGAGCATTCCTCTAATATCCATCACAATCCTTCTAACAATAGCTGGATGTGTTTGTTGCTCCACCAAACCTTCCATGTAGTTAGGTAGCTCAAACTTATTCACTCTTCAATAGCCATTGCAAAAATCATTATCAATGCTTATATATTAATGGATTTATATCATCACTGATAAGACCAATAAAAATAATCATAATTTTTTTTTTTTGCTTATCCCTAGTACACGTGGTACAGGCCATGATAATCATGGTGGGTAGTTAGCGACTGATTTTACTGTAAGCGCACCACATGACTACACATGTGAAAAGCAGTTCAATTTTGCACTTACAAATGTGCCAGAACCCCGTTTAGTTACTTGCAATCGCTGGTGGGGTTAGACTTTTGCAAGAATCGGGGGCCATTGGAGCATTTTTTTTTTTTTAAACAGAAAAAAGTGTCCAATGCGGGAATCGAACCCAGGTCGTAGTGGTCGAAAACCAAACGGTTTAACCAGCTTTCCACCGACCCTCCAATAATCATAATAATTATCATCTATAAAACCAATCCCTTGAATCAATATTAAAACAAGAACATTAAGTCTCCAGGGAAAAGTTTCTTTTTTTAAATATTTTTTCATTTAAAAATCTCTCAAGCTTTCGGGCAAGTAAGCCCTTCTACGGGAGAAAATATTTTACATCATTAAAACGCCAATAAAATAAAATTTAAAATTAAAATGCTTTTGTTGTTTAAATTTTTTTTTTTTTTCAATGCAGAATCAACATGGGCTTCTGTTGCGCGTGCTTTCGAGTTTGCTATCCCGAGGCGATATCTTCACCTGGGGGTTAAATTTTATTTTATTGGCGGTTTAACGATGTAAGATATTTTCTCCTGTAGAAGGGCTTTCTTGCCCGAAAGCTTGAGAGATTTTTAAATAATAAAAAAAAAATATATATATATAATACACTGCGGCCTGTGGTTGTAAAACGACACTTGAAGTTACACCGCATGAGTTTTTTTTCAACGAAAAATCAAATTTTTATTTCAAGGTGAAATATCGACTATTTCTAACCTTTTTGGATGAGGTATGAAAGGATGAATTATGAAGAGTAATGATGAACGGAAAAATAAAAGTGTCCAGGGATGGGAATCGAACCCACAATGTTCCGCTTACCGGGCAGATGCCATGTCCACTAGGCTACCCTGGACGTATTTTTCCGTTCGTAAATGACACATAAAGTAACTTATAATACAATATAATACACTGCGGCCTGTGATTGTAAAACGACACTTGAAGTTACACCGCATGAGTTTCTTTTCAACGAAAAATCAAATTTTTATTTCAAGGTGAAATATCGACTATTTCTAACCTTTTTGGATGAGGTATGAAAGGATGAATTATGAAGAGTAATGATGAACGGAAAATAAAAGTGTCCAGGGATGGGAATCGAACCCACAATGTTCCGCTTACCGGGCAGATGCCATGTCCACTAGGCTACCCTGGACGTATTTTTCCGTTCGTAAATGACACATAAAGTAACTTATAATATAATATAATACACTGCGGCCTGTGATTGTAAAACGACACTTGAAAAAAAAAATATATATAATATTTTAAAAAGAAACTTTTCCCTGGATGCTTAATGTTCTTATTTTAATTATCATGTTTGGCAATTCATTTAAAATATTCCTAAACTAAATATTCACTCAGGTAGGTGATTTAGTCAGCCATTGCTTTAAAATATTTAAAGATTAAGTGTAGAGTTGGGGGGTACTATTCTACAAACTAACGTGATAAAGGTTGCCATTGAAGATAGGCCTTCTCTTCTGAGCTCACTATTTACTTTGGATGAAGTATTCTATGAGTAAAATCCACATTTTTTAAAATTATCCCTAGTACACATTGTACAGGCCATGATAATGGTGGGTAGAAGTTGGCGACTGATTTTACTGTAAGTGCACCACCTATCTACACTTGTGAAAAGCAGTTCGACTTTTGCACTTACAAATGTGCCAGAGCTCCGTTAGGTTACTTGCACTCGCTGGTGGGGTTGGACTTTTGAAAGAATTAGGGGCCATTGGAGCAAATTGTTTTTTTTTTAAATCAGAAAAAATTGCCCAATGCAGGATTCGATACTGGGTCGTAGCGGTCAAAAACCAATGCTTTAGAACACTCGTTTACCAACCCCCAAGTTAGAATATCTTCAAATTCCACATGGAAATTGAAAATGTACTAAACCTTTAAGGTCAAACAATTTTGAAAACTATATATATTAGAATAAATCTCAAATGTATAGCAAAGGTAGATCATAACTTCTTTAAAATTTTATTAAGTACCCCACTCATAGCAATTGACATTTTTACTTTCTACATAATCTTTCAGCTTTAAAATAAGAGTAAAGCCATATAGTCCCATGAGTACCTAGTTAACCTTTGTAAAGATATTCTAATCCAGCTATTTTGTCTTATCCTCTAGGCGGCTGGCTGCCTACGATGGATCTCTATCCATGAAAGACACTTTGTAAATGTCAAACTCTATTTTTTTTTTTACTCAACACCTACTGGGTTTAACACCTAGATGCATTCAAGAATTACCTATTAGGGGGGGTCGGTGGAAGGCTGGTTTCGACCACTACGACCCGGGTTTGATTCCCGCATTGGACACTTTTTTCTGTTTAAAAAAAAAAATAATGCTCCAATGGCCCCCGTTTCTTGAAAAAGTTCAACCTCACCAGTGAGTGCAAATAACCAAATGGGGCTCTGGCACATTTGTAAGTGCAAAAGTCAAACTGCTTTTCACATGTGTAGACATGTGGTGCGCTTACAGTTAAAAAGCAGTTGCTAACTACCCACCATGATTATCATGGCCTGTACCACGTGTACTAGGTATAAGCAAAAAAAAAAAAAGATTTACAGTCCCGAATTCAATTTTAGATTAACTACAAAGTTTTCCAAATAAAATATACTGTCTGCTGTTCAATTAAAATAACCAAGATTTCACCCTACAGTGTCGGATATATAAACAGAGTCATCAATATAAGAGCTCTAAAAAGCAGTGGATATATGGTGGATTGAATTGACGAAGCAACTGGGAGGATTCACCATTGATATATCAAGCCCTCCCAATATTTTTTTCATTGCAGTAAGGATAGTTTATTTAGAAAAATGTGTACTTAATGGTTTTATCTCTGATATATAGATGATATTACCTTATGACAAATTGTTTCTATTGGTGTTGAGACAGGAAATTTCTGGTCCCCCCTGGCTCAGTCTTAAATTTACATTCAACTCTCCATAGTATTGATGAGGCACAATTTGGATTGTAGATTATAAACACAAGGTAATAAGACCAAATCCAAATAAATAAATAGTGTGTGACGTTTCGGTAACAGCGTTGTTACCATCTTCAGACAAAAGTACTGAATGTGCTATTGTAGTAGAAAATTCAGTACTTTTGTCTGAAGATGGTAACAATGCTGTTACCGAAACGTCACACACTATTTATTTATTTATTTGGATTTGGTCTTATTACCTTGTCTCCATAGTATTGATAGGAATGTAGACACATTGTTCACATTCTTATCCCTAGTACACGTGGTACAGGCCATGATAATCATGGTGGGTAGTTAGCGACTGCTTTTACTGTAAGCGCACCACATGTCTACAGATGTGAAAAGCAGTTAGACTTTGCACTTACAAATGTGCCAGAGCCCCGTTGGGTTACTTGCACTCGCTGGTGGGGGTTGGACTTTTGCAAGAATCGGGGGCCATTGGAGCATTTTTTTTTTAACAGAAAAAAGTGTCCAATGCGGGAATCGAACCCGGGTCGTAGTGGTCGAAAACCAAAAGGTTTAACCAGCCTTCCACCGACCCCCTAGACACATTGTAAGCTCTAGATGTAAGATACAGTGGAACCTCATTACAACAGCCTCCTTTATAAACAATAGCTTAAGTGTAACATTATAATTATAAAGTCTCCATGGTTAGAACAGCATGGTTGGTTATAACAAAAGTCCCAACTGATGATGTCATCATGGACCAAGCATATTTCCCCGTGTTGCTGCAGGTTTCACACCAGAGGTAAAGGTGTGGGAGGTGAACTTCAACAAGTCTGGGGAGTTCCAGGACGCCACCAGAGCATTTGTCCTGGCGGGCCACAGGTCGTCTGTCTACCGCTTTGTCTTCAACAATGATTCCTCCATGTAAGACTTCCTTGTTTCTAGCCGGAGTGTGTTTCTCACCTGTTGCTGCAGGATGGCTTCCATCTCTAAGGATATGACCTGGAAGCTATGGGATACCAATGGTAAGATCTCTGACTATATACCTCCCTCTGAGCCTTTGGTAAATACCACAATGACTTGATCTCATTTTAAACTCAACCTCCACTGAAATTTCAGGAGAGAACAGGAATCTTTTTCTTTCTTTTTGCTGTCTCTCTCTGCAGGTTCTTACTCTTTGATATAGAATTTGAAAGTTTTCTGTATTGTCTCTTTGTTCCCGTTCGGATTTGATCAAGAATGACTTAACCTAACCTCTAATAAAAGACCATTTCCAGGAGAGACCAGGTATATCCATATACTAGCCGAATGACCCGGTCAACGCCCGTGTTTTACCCGATTGAATTAGATTTGAAGAAGCTCCTCTTCCCACTTTGTAAACTCGTTATTAACCTTCAGTGAAGAGCAGTTCTACTCAAATACTATTTGTTACAATTATAATTTGGCGCCTTAAATAAATGCATATGTTAGTTAATAACTATAGCCTATGTGCTTTATCTGTCTATGTACTGTTGGCTTCCGTAGGTGTCTCTTACTGGGAAAAGGAAAGAGAGGATGCCATTTAGTTATTAACTAATATATGCATTTATTTAAAGAGCGACCCGCTCCAAACCAATAGTTACAAAAACGAAAAAGCGAGTGGGGGGGGGGGCAAAGGTGGCGTGACCGTAGCCAACCAATAGGAGGGCGCCATTCCAAAAAAAAAGCAAACGGTGACAGAGGCCGATGAAGAATGACCCTCGTAACTGTATATAGAATATTTTTTAGGCTGTTTCACATGGGAGGTTCTGTTAGATGTAGATATTGATAATTTTTGCCCCAAATCATGGCAATCTCCTCTTCCTTTTTGCCTTATCTTGAATGGATATTGTCAACCAATCCCTACCCCACTGTAATCTCTATAGAAATGGGGTGATATATATAGAGACATTAGAGACTATAACCTAAAAATAATGACCAAACCCGGTGTCTCCTCAGGGTGGGCTCTCATTGGAGACTGTTTTGTTTGAAAGACTCCTCATGACATTGCCTTCAAATATATAGTCTCTGATGAGAGAGGTCACCTCCAAGAAAAACTGAGTAGCCATGTTTGTAGGGTACAGTTTCATATGGAGCAAGCATGTCAAACTCGCGGCCCGCGGGCCTCATGCGGCCCACTACGAATAAATTCGCGGCCCACCAGACAATATATTTTAATAAAAATTTTTTTATAAATTTAAAAAAAGAGATGCCAAATATCAGGGAGAAAATATTAACTTTACTTTCTTTTTTCTTATTAGTATTTTATAAAATAAACCTACATAAATGTTACTATAAAAATTTAATTACTTGTTTTCTTTTTTTTGCGGCCCACATAATCTTATTACTTTTTTATTTGGCCCGTGTTAGGATTTGAGTTTGACATGCTTGATATGGAGGATTACTCTTATTTAGATAGTCTAGCTCATCACTAGTGACTCTTTCCAGTAGTTCCATTCTCAATTAGATCTCCAGGACTTGCATTTGTTGGTACATCACCTGTAACTTTCAAATATTGCCAGCAATATAAGCTGACCAAAGCCCTGTCTGTACAATGGTGTCAAGATTGGCCAAGCCATTAGCAACTACTGATATCATATCTGTTTGTAGGTGAAATTCTACTAGAGATTTTGCCATTTTAATTACCAGACTGTTCTACTACAGTAAAACCTCTCTCTAAAGGTCAATGCCCAGTTGTAAGACAAAGTGTGCTTTAGCGAGAGGTGTACTCTTACTGGAGAGTTGTTATTACAAGTTGTTTAATCAATTCATACGTCTCATTAGCACTTTTTTTCAATTTAAAACAAAACTCAATGCAGATTCTCTGCTCTTCGAAAATGGCCATTTTAAAATTAGAAATGCGAACCTTACAAGGAAGTTGTTTTGTTCTATTTTTAGATCGGCGTGTGCGCCACGAGACTCGTGCTTTCAGTCAGGTGTGGTCGAATGTCCAATATTTAACTCTGTATAAAAAATTTTTCTTTAGCTTTTTTATTTATTTTATTTTTAACCAGTCCTGGAAATTAATGAACGCACCTTGTAATAAAAATTATAATTTTGGCAATGAAAACTGGCGTTTGTAGAGAGGTGTCCTCTAGTGAAAGTGTCTTCCCATGGAGATTCAATTATATTGTATTGAGTTATTCTTATAGCATTGCTATATGTCTTCCTATGATCTCTCAAACTGACAAAAACAATAATTTGAAGATTTACAAGTTAAAATGACATCCCACCAGCTGCTGACAAAATAATTTTAAAGCTTTGATTGGGCTTAATTTGAACCATTCCTCTCTCTCTAAATGAGAGAGAATGCTGTTTCCACATCCTAATTCTGCCATCTATATATTTTACCCTAAAAGCATGTACTTTCAGCATTTCTACTGTTTTACCTCGACGACTCCACTGGCACCTGTCATTGAAGGATGTACTTGTGTGTGATGGTGGCTGGCTCAAAGAAGTTAAATAAGGCAAGGAGAATGTGTGTAGAAACTTGATAACACTTTTTTTTTTTTTGCCAATGTAAGATAAGAAAAAATTTGCTCCAAATGATGATAATTTAAAAAAAATGATAAGACCAGCTGCTGCCCTCAAGAATCCAGATGGGTCCACAGGAGAGTACTGCTGTAATAAATAAAGAACCCATTTTGTGTTCACAATGAAATATAGTTGTATTAAAGAACCCAGAAATTCCCCCTGTGTCTACTAATTTGTGCATTAAAGAATCCAGAAATTTCCCCTGTGTCTACTAATTGGTGTATTAAAGAACCCAGAAATTCCCCCCGTGTCTACTAATTAGTGTATTAAAGAACCCAGAAATTCCCCCTGTGTCTACTAATTGGTATATTAAAGAATCCAGAAATTTCCCCTGTGTCTACTAATTGGTGTATTAAAGAACCCAGAAATGATAGTTCCCCCTGTGTCTACTAATTGGTGTATTAAAGAACCCAGAAGTTCCCCCTGTGTCTACTAATTGGTGTATTAAAGAACCCAGAAGTTCCCCCTGTGTCTACTAATTGGTATATTAAAGAACCCAGAAATGATAGTTCCCCCTGTGTCTACTAATTGGTGTATTAAAGAACCCAGAAGTTCCCCCTGTGTCTACTAATTGGTGTATTAAAGAACCCAGAAGTTCCCCCTGTGTCTACTAATTGGTGTATTAAAGAATCCAGAAGTTCCCCCTGTGTCTACTAATTGGTGTATTAAAGAACCCAGAAATTCCCCCTGTGTCTAGTAATTGGTGTATTGATGAACCCCCAAATGTGTCCACAGTGGAGTACCGTAAAGGACAGGAGCCCAGGCTGTTGCTGAGTGGCCCCCTGACCCCTGGCACAGATCCCCAGAACTCTCAACTAGCCCTGGCCCCAGATGGCCGCACCATTGTCATCTCTGAGGGCCATGATCTGGTGTGGATCTCTGGGGTGGATGGCTCCCGCTGCTACACTGTCCACCAGCCCTTCTCCAATACCTGTATGTACCTCCTGGATATTTAGATATCACATTTAAAAAGGCCCATTGCCATGATTTCTCTGTGCAGACTTATATGCCCTGGGTGTTATTATAGCAACATTGAGTCAGATTAGTAGAGTAGGTAACTGATTGTTGTGTAAACTGGCACAAAGAGAGTCAAAGACAAGGTGGGATTAATACATGTTTTGTTTTTTAGAAAAAGAGAAAATATTTTTTTCTGAAGTTCCCTTAGTTAGCACTTAGAAAATATTATGTACAAGTTGGCAAGTGTTCCTACAGGATTCCAGGGGTTGGTGGGGGAGTGGTGTAAACTGTCTATAGCCAAGACCTGGGATCGAATCCTGCATTGGGCTCTTTTTTTTTTTTTTTCTAAAGACACATTTTGCTTCAATGGCCTCAATTCTTGCAAAAGTCTAACCCCACCAGTTAGTGCAAGAAACCAAATAGGGCTCTGGTAAGTGCAAAAGGCGAACTTCTTTCTATGTGTGTAGATACATGGTGAACTTTCAGTAAAAACAATCACTAACTACTTCCCATCATGATTAGCATGGTTTGTACCATATGTACTTGGGATAAGTTAAAAAGAAAGAGGATTCCAAAAAAAAAAAAAAAAAACTTTTCAAGGACAAAGGCAGACATCAGGTGGAGAACATGGACAAAGTCAGTCTGGACCAGAGTCTGAGCCATCACAATACACAGATGGTCTCCACCTTACTCCTCTCTTTTGACAGAACTTGTGCTGTATCTGGCTTGATTTTAAGAGTTTTGATGGGACTTTTGTATCTCACCCATGTCTTTGACTTGTTTTGGTTGCTGAGCTATGGCTTGATAGTTGTTGTAGATACTCAACATATTTCTATATACGGTGTCCTTGTTATAACAGCAGCCACTTCAGTAACAACAACTTTTGGTTATAACATCCTAAAGTCCCACTTGTTTTAAAACAATGGTTATAACATCCTAAAGTCCCACTTGTTTTAACAATGCTTATAACATCCCAAAGTCCCACTTGTTTTAACAATGGTTATAATATCCCAAAGTCCCACTTGTTTTAACAATGGTTATAATATCCCAAAGTCCCACTTGTTTTAACAATGGTTATAATATCCCAAAGTCCCACTTGTTTTAACAATGGTTATAATATCCCAAAGTCCCACTTGTTTTAACAATGGTTATAACATCCCAAAGTCCCACTTGTTTTAACAATGGTTATAACATTCTAAAGTGTCCCAATTGTTTTAACAATGATTAGCATTCCAAAGTCCCACTTGTTTTAACAATGGTTATAGCATTCCAAAGTCCCACTTGTTTTAACAATGGTTATAACATTCCAAAGTCCCACTTGTTTTAACAATGGTTATAACATCCTAAAGTCCCACTTGTTTTAACAATGGTTATAACATCCCCAAGTCCCACTTGTTTTAACAATGGTTATAACATCCCAAAGTCCCACTTGTTTTAACAATGGTTATAACATCCCCAAGTCCCACTTGTTTTAACAATGGTTATAACATCCCAAAGTCCCACTTGTTTTAACAATGGTTATAACATCCCAAAGTCCCACTTGTTTTAACAATGGTTATAACATCCAAAAGTCCCACTTGTTTTAACAATGGTTATATCATTCTAAAGTGTCCCAATTGTTTTAACCATACGAGGTTCAACTATTTTTATAAATGAAATGCTAAATCAACATTTGTTTTACTCTTCTCTGCCAAAATTAGTGAATAAATCATTTAATAAATGTATTTGCCTCCAAAAGGTGCAACATTTTAAAAAGTTATAGTTAAAGGATTTGCAAACCAAAAAACCAGGTGTACAGTGGTAGGTTGGTCCAATATCTAGACCATGTGCAGCTCCAACATCCATGCTGTTCTCCCCCAACGGCCTGTGGCTCCTGGTGGGCGGGCTGAAGGCCATCTATGTCTTCAACAATGTCTGGGGCTACCGCAACACCGTGAAAGGACTGGAGGTGGCCCGGATAGCTGCTACCTCTCAGGCCACCCTCTCCCGCCTGGACGCCCGCATTGCCGAGGCCAAGTAAGTCTTGCCTCATTCTGATTAGCAAGTTAACAAACTGTCTCTGATTTAAAACTGAGAGTACTGATTGAGCAATTAACACAACTACCATAGTACAGGCTCTTGTGATGACCACCTGGTAAAGCCATGGGTCATAAAAAAAGGATAATGAGAGCTGTTCCTATAACTATTTTGAAGAAATGATCCATTCAGTATCTGGGCTCTTGTAATCCTCATTCATGAACTATTGCACCTCACCATTTCCAGTCCAAATAACTGGTGAACTTGGCATATATAAAATTAAATATGCAAAAAATTATTTTGTATAAAAATAGTATATATACCATCAATTTGTTATCGTGATGCTCCAGTGGAAGGACTGACAGGTCCGAAAGCTAGAGAATAAAATTTGAACAAGAAACTTAGCCCTGGAGACTTTATTTTCTTTATAATATATTTTAGTATAAAATGGAATTGTATGTTCTAAAAGAGACAAGTTTAGTAGAAGATAGACTAGAAGTAGACAAGTCCATATGAGGCAGGGCAAGGCTTTTTTTTTTCACTTTAGGATATGATATTTAAATAGAAGAGACACTGTGGATCCAGGGAGGATTCACCTCATGGGGCAAAGCAGCTTGTTAGGCGTGGTGTCAATTTGGGAATTTATAGTTAGCCATTTGTGATTCTAGTAGTAAAGTATTACACATCATTAAAAGATCTCCCAAGAGACAAGGACTTTTGGTTTCTCTTGAAGGTAGAAGTCTTGTAATGTTTTCTCTTGAAGGCAGAAGTCTTGTAATGTTTTCTCTTGAAGGTAGAAGTCTTGTAATGTTTTCTCTTGAAGGTAGAAGTCTTGTAATGTTTTCTCTTGAAGGTAGAAGTCTTGTAATGTTTTCTCTTGAAGGTAGAAGTCTTGTAATGTTTTCTCTTGAAGGTAGAAGTCTTGTAATGTTTTCTCTTGAAGGTAGAAGTCTTGTAATGTTTTCTCTTGAAGGTAGAAGTCTTGTAATGCTTTCTCTTGAAGGTAGAAGTCTTGTAATGTTTTCTCTTGAAGGTAGAAGTCTTGTAATGTTTTCTCTTGAAGGTAGAAGTCTTGTAATGTTTTCTCTTGAAGGTAGAAGTCTTGTAATGTTTTCTCTTGAAGGTAGAAGTCTTGTAATGTTTTCTCTTGAAGGTAGAAGTCTTGTAATGCTTTCTCTTGAAGGTAGAAGTCTTGTAATGTTTTCTCTTGAAGGTAGAAGTCTTGTAATGTTTTCTCTTGAAGGTAGAAGTCTTGTAATGTTTTCTCTTGAAGGTAGAAGTCTTGTAATGTTTTCTCTTGAAGGTAGAAGTCTTGTAATGTTTTCTCTTGAAGGTAGAAGTCTTGTAATGTTTTCTCTTGAAGGTAGAAGTCTTGTAATGTTTTCTCTTGAAGGTAGAAGTCTTGTAATGTTTTCTCTTGAAGGTAGAAGTCTTGTAATGTTTTCTCTTGAAGGTAGAAGTCTTGTAATGTTTTCTCTTGAAGGTAGAAGTCTTGTAATGTTTTCTCTTGAAGGTAGAAGTCTTGTAATGTTTTCTCTTGAAGGTAGAAGTCTTGTTTTCTCTTGAAGGTAGAAGTCTTGTAATGTTATAATGATGAAACTAATGAATATTATAATGGTAAAGACAAACATCTGGTGGCACAGACAATTTTGGAAAAAAAAAAGACTTATTCAGGATTCTAAATGAAATGTTAGCGGCTCTCACTCACTGAAAAAAATGTCCATCCAATAACCGTGAGTATAATTACAGGTGGTATGATCAGTAAAATATCCAGTTTTCACATCTCAACCTCTGGAGGATCCCACCTAAGCACAGTTGGTACAGTGGAGTGAACCCAGGAGGAGCTCTGAACATCAGACAGCATCAAACAACACTAACAAGATTTAGAACAGGCCATCTCAAGCCATTGAAGATAGAAAATAATAACAAAATCTACCCCACTTGCCCAAAATGTAACTTGGCACCTGCAGCTCCAGAACACATTTTGGCTTACATTAGATGCACTAAACAGGACCTTTGGGAGAGGCCGCTGCTCATCATAAAATAGCTCGAGGAGCATGAACTCATGGAATTCGTGTAATCTTTACACAAGGCAATAAGAAACAACAACAACAACCTTGTTGTTATAATAGATAGCACTATCTTCACTGAGTGTTGTTAATGCTGGAAATTCACTTCTCATATATCCTGGTCACATATATTTAATTTAATTAAAAAGGCATATATTGGATCAAAATATCATTTATTTTACCAATATTTCAGTTGGCTGAACGCCAACCTTTATCAAGGTGTTATAACATTTTAAAGTGTGTCAACAACAAACTCAGCGCCAAAAAACGTCAACAGAACGTGGCACTGAGTTTGTTGTTGACACACTTTAAAATGTTATAACACCTTGATAAAGGTTGGCGTTCAGCCAACTGAAATATTGGTAAAATAAATGATATTTTGATCCAATATATGCCTTTTTAATTAATTTATTTTCTATTTTCAAAATATATATATTCAATTAACACAAAGCAATAATGCGGCATCTATACATCTATAAAATGATAGGATTCAAGCACAAATGTTTATTTTATACACAAATCAAAAACTTCTACTATCCTTACTGCGACGAATAAAATATATATATTGGGAGGGCTTGGCTCATCAGTGGTAAACCCTCCCAGTGGTTTCGCCAATTCAATCTACCCTTCAGTGCTGCGTATATAAGCAAAATTGCCTGATACAGTATTAGAGCTTTAAGAAGCTGCCTGGTGGTTTAATTGGTGAAACCGCTGGGAGGGTTCACCACTGATGAGTTAAGAGAGCCCTCCCAATATATTTTTCATCGCAGTAAGGACAGTAGAAGTTTGTATTGTGTATAAAAGAAAGTTTCGTGCTTTAATTTTTTTAATTTTTTTTTTAAAAACAGCAGTAAATTCCTGATTTACTTTGTTAATTGCAGTATATCTGCCATTTAATCAAAATATAGGTGTGCACAATAATCCTTTTTAGACCTAGACATGTGTTAGCCCATCAAATTAATAGTTGACTCTACTATAGTGGGGTGGGGGCTGTGACATACCGGGGAACTTCTTTATTTCATTTTTATTTCAACACACAAAACGCGATATCCCGGCTGGGATAATTGCGTCGATTTACATTTTTTTAACCGAAACAGTTATAAACATATTATACACTGCGGCCTGTGATTGTAAAACGACACTTGAATTTACACCACATGAGTTTCTTTTCTACGAAAAATCAAATTTTTTCATTTCAAGGTGAAATATCGACAATTTCTAACCTTTTTGGATGAGGTATGAAATGATGAATTATGAAAAGTAATGATGAACGGAAAAATAAAAGTGTCCAGGGATGGGAATCGAACCCACAATGTTCTGTCACATATTATACAAGAAAAAGTCATCAAAATAAAAAGAGAAACAATAACATATATTAGGAACTTTTCAGGTTTGAAAGATATACCTAAATATATCTACAAAAATAGTTAAACCTATGATAATTCTCTCATTTTTTAATCTTTTATAATCGTCCATTACTAAACAAAAGCCGCCATGGTAACTTCTTTATAACTACCTCCTTTCTAATAAGGCAAGTTGGTTATACAGGCTCCATGATAGACACATGGCTATACCCAGTGTTCGTGGCATGAATGTTCAGTAAAAGATACTAAGAAGCACTTTGCCACTTGTCTTGAATTAGTTTATTATCTTTGGGTTTTAGAGTTATATATAGCTACCACATGAATTTAGATTACATGAATTTTTACTTAGATTTTGATACTAGTGGTAGAGAGAGAGAGAAAACAAAAAAGCTATCATAAAACTATTAATTAACCAAACTAGAAATTTACATACATGTTGATTGCTTTAAAATTTACATATTAAAGATTTATATTGTACAATTGAATTTAGAATATTTTGGCTTAATTTTCATATATAAAATTGAATTTAAGGAAATTATTAACTATAGGATCCAACATACTCCCCCGGCTGGGAAGAGATGACCAGAAAATAAAAAATAAAATAAAAAAGAGTTCCAATAGTATAGATGCTGGACTAATTGATTCCGACTATGTAGCTAAGATTACAATTCTCATTTTGTTTGAAAGGTAATGGAATCAGCTTCCATCTTTGAGTATCCGATTGAGGTGAATCTTGGATGAGATTTTCAGATTCGTTGGCCAGTTCTCTTTCGGGAACTGCTGGATTATCAGACTCTGCGGCTGCTAAGTCGGATTCAATAGGATCTTCCCAAGGTTTTGATTCAGCCTTTATGCATGAGCCTTGTTCGGTCGATTCCTCTAAATGTTCTTTGGAGAGTTGTCGACTTTCTGCCGCCTTCTCAAAATCTTCCAGATTGACTGCCTTTTCTAAAGCTTCGGGTCTTAAGACTTCTTTCTTAAAGATTTCTGGCCATTCTATATATGCCGATGAACTGTAATTTTCATCGTCGTCTTCAGATTCCTTGACGTCTTCTAAGCATAGAGAATCGATGGGCTTCCAGCGGGATAATTTTACCTTTTCACCGCTCTGTAGATAATCCTTTGTTGATGTATCCACAATTTCAACAGGTACAACTTTCTCTTTGCTTGACGATTCATTAGCTTCTGTATAAACATTGATTATGCCACTGGTAGCCTCTTTAGGTCGATTAAGATCAGCTTCAACTACATTGAGGTGAGCTGAGTCATCATGGCACAGTTCTTTCTTATCCAGAGCTTCTACACTGACCACTGGTTCTTTCGAATATTTGCCTTCCGATTTATCAATAACCGAAACTTCGGAGATTTCAATCTTTGGAGTCCCGATATCTTTGTTAGACTCTTCGTCTTCAATGACAAAAGTGGTTTCTAAAATTGAAGAATCTTCTTGATTCTCATCAATAGCCTCAGGAATGTCGGCATTCTCAGTTAAGAGATTTTTGATAAGTGATTCCTGGCGTGGGGATTTTGGTTGTAAGAGAGGGAATTTTTGAATTTCATTTAAATAGGAATACTTGAGTCTACCTCCAACTCTTAGAAGTCCTTGAGTGTCTAAGAAGGGATTTAGAGAAGTTAGCTTGTTGGACAGAGGTAGTTGCTTGTTTGACTTCAGTAATTTTATTTCCGTGCAGAATTCAACTTGCTGAATTGATTTGACTAAGACTTGAATTGCCTTTGTTAATTCTCTTGTTGTCAAAGGTCCTTTCTGACGAATTGGATCAAAGAGGAGGCAATTGTAGTAGAATCTCCAACACCAAGCTGTGATTCGGATCAATTTGGTCATTGTGGAATACCTTACAATGAATTCTAGATTTAACATAGTTTCTGAATTTTGAATTAAGGTTGTTTGATCCAACACTTGACCCTCACCGACTTCTTCTTGAATGATATTGAGATTTACTTGGGTTGGTGAAGAAGGAATATATCGAACCTTATTTTCTTGAAGCCAAATAGGACCCCGCCACCAAATTCTATGATTGACCAAGTCTTGGGGCATGATTCCTCTTGATGCGCAATCAGCTGGATTATCTTGACTGGATACATGGAACCAATCAGTGATTTGAGTCAAATTTTGAATTGACGACACTCTGTTCGAAAAAAAGGCCTTCCATCTGCTGGCATCTGATCTTATCCAATCTATGCAGATTTGTGAATCAGTCCACAAAAAGGTTTTGTCAGGTTGAAAAGGAAATGATTCAAGAATGACTTGATTCAGTTGAGCCAAAAGCAATGCTGCACTTAGTTCAAGTCTTGGAATTGTAATGGTCTTTAATGGTGCAACCTTAGTTTTTGAGGTTATCAGATTGATTTTGATCTTTTGATTTTTGAATCTAGTTTTCAAGTAAAAAACTGCTGAATAAGCATTAAGGGATGCATCACAAAATCCAGGTAGTTGTAATTCTTCTATTTCAGAAGATGAGCTGTTCAGGTATCTTGGTATTTTGATTTCCTTTAGGCACGATAGTTGAGTTTGGAATTTATTCCAATTTGACTTTATATCTGATTCAATTGGTTCATCCCATGAAGTTCTCTCAGCAGGAAGTTGACGTTTTCGCCTATAATAGGGTGGTGGCTTTATCTTAGGAATAATCGAAGTTTCTTTCTTAGATGAGAGTGGTTCACTTGACTGAGAAGCGAGAGGTTGTTCTGGAGTGGATGGTTGACTTGATTCAGAAGGAAGTAATTGGTTTTGTTTAGAAGTAATTTGTGGAGTTAACTTGGAGATACGTGACTTTTTAGATTTACTTGGAATTTCTTCAGATTTACTTGGATTATCTTCGGATCTACTTAGATTTTCTTCAGATTTTCTTGAATTATCTTCAGATTTACTTGGATTTTCCTGTAGCCCTTTTTCCAATGCTTGAGATCTTGAATCACCTAAATTGGGTGTTGATTTAAAAGGGAGATTGACTGAATATCTGCCCTCAATGTCTCTTTTGAGGTTTGACTTGAATAATATCTCACAGGCATTCTTTGTACCCAACTGGGCCTTAGAAATTGGGACATCTTCAAGTTCCCAGAATTTTCTTATGCTGGAATCAAGTTCAGTGGTACAGTGATTGATTACCGAAGTATTCGACTTAATAGTTGAATGGATTCTCCCAGAAACAAGCCAACCTAACTTGGTATTAAGTGCTATAGGATGGTGCTTTAAATCTGTTTTATGACCTAGAATTATTTCTACAAAGGTATCTGCACCCAAAATTAGGTCTATGGGCTTGGTGACATAGAATTCTGGGTCTGCCAAGAGCAAATTTTCTAAATGAGGAAAGTCTGCTGACTGAATTTGGAAGGTCTGCAGTTACCCTTCCAACCACAAATGCTTTGGCAGAAAATAATTGATCATTATGATGTGGGGTGAACTCTATTTCAACCTGCGATGTTGTCCTGTTGACAACAATGTCACCTACACCTTTTAGTGTATAAGAATTTTTCATTTTTTCAAGTCCCAACTTGTGGCAACATTGTTCTGAAATTAGGCATGTTTGGGACCCATTGTCCACTAATGCTCTACATAGCACAAATGAGCCATCCCTCGCCTTGACCTTAATAAGGGCTGTTGACAGTAGTATATTTGTTTCCGTTTCCAAAGGCATCACATTACAGATGGTATTTGTTGAAATCAACATCTCTTGAGAGGTTGTTGGTTGTGGAATGGATGGTTCAGAGTTGTATCCATGCAGAAGAGTATGATGGTTCTGCTTGCAGTTTTTACATCTTGATGTGATGAGACATTTGGATATCTCATGATTTGCTCTAAGGCAATTTTGACAAAGTTTATGTTTTTTAACTAATTCCCATTTTTTAGGCAAGGGAAGATTTATGAATCTATGGCAGTCATTTAGTTTATGAATTTGATGACATAAAATACAATTTTGACCTTTGTTGACATAAAGGCCGTGAGCCATCATATTTTTGCTAAAGGTTTTTTGTTCCTGGAACAAAGGAATTCTCATACCTTGCAGGCTTCTAGCATGTTTTTCTAAAAATTTCACAAAGTTTTCAAATGTTGGATATTCTTCATTTTGAAGGGTTAATTCCCATTCTTTCCTGAGGGCTTCACCAATTCTTTTTTCAAAAAAATTGATCAGGATTAGATCTGTTAATGTGTTTTTCTCAAGTCCTAGCACTGAGAGATTTCTAATGCCTTCATTGCAAACATCAAGGATTTCATAGAGAGAACCAGCCGAAATAGATTTTAATGGCCTTATGGAGAATATTTTGTTGATTTGTGAAAAAGCCAATTCTCTTCTGTTATTAAATCTATTGCATAAGGTATCCCATGCTTGCTGGTAGTTTTTGTCAGAAATGGGAAAACCCCGAATCAACTTTTCCGCAGGACCCTTAACAGATGCATTTAGATATTGAAATTTTTGTATTTCAGTTAGTGTTTGATTTGAATTAATGGTGGAGTTAAATATTTCTCTAAAACTAAGCCAATTGGCTGAATCACCATTGAAAATGGGTAAATTTATCTTAGGTAAATTAACATTGGATTCGGGCAGTTGTTTATCACTATGAGTATTTTCTTTGGTTTCAATCAAAGATAAAGCCTCTTCAATAGACACCAACATATTAAAAATATCCTTCTTGGCCTTTGAATAATCGTCATATTGTGTATCATCTAACTCTGATTCTAATAATGTGTTGATAACTTGATTTAGGCTAATTTTCCTTTCATTAACTTCTTGTTGGAATAGCTTTAATCCATGTATGTTTTTAGATTCTACAATAGCTTTATTCTCTGATTCCAGATCCTTTATTTCCTGAATAATAAAGTTGAATTTGTGCCGAATTTTAACTTCTGATTTGGGCATGACTTTATTTTAAGAATTTTAAGTTTTCAAATGGCTTACCTTAATTTTTTAAAGTATCCGGCTCGAGGGACCATAATGTTCGTGGCATGAATGTTCAGTAAAAGATACTAAGAAGCACTTTGCCACTTGTCTTGAATTAGTTTATTATCTTTGGGTTTTAGAGTTATATATAGCTACCACATGAATTTAGATTACATGAATTTTTACTTAGATTTTGATACTAGTGGTAGAGAGAGAGAGAAAACAAAAAAGCTATCATAAAACTATTAATTAACCAAACTAGAAATTTACATACATGTTGATTGCTTTAAAATTTACATATTAAAGATTTATATTGTACAATTGAATTTAGAATATTTTGGCTTAATTTTCATATATAAAATTGAATTTAAGGAAATTATTAACTATAGGATCCAACACCCAGTATTTGAGACTGTGTCATCAGGAGTCTTCCAACTGAGACTGACAAGAGACCACTTCAAGGAGGACCGTGTTATCAGGGCATGGTCTCTCATTGGTCTGTCTCTGCTGTAATATAAACCCATGGACAAAACAAAAGAAAGTTGTACATTTTAGCATGTATAACGGTATTCAGACAATAACTCTGAAAGATATTACAGTGGCCTTAATTGAGGACACACAAGATAAATAATTGTGAACTAAATTGCCTCTATCTCCTTCAAAAATTATATATTGATGATCAGCGACATCAAAGACTTTCCACTTCCATAAATTTTGTCCATGAGTGTAATTCTAAAAGCCCCAATTGTTGTAACCATGGAGCAAGTGACTTAACAAGGTTGGACTTGTTGTTGCAGGAAAATCCTGGAGAGCCTACAGTCCCCAAGTAAAGAATGAAGAGACCCTTCACTCCCATTTAAAAAAAAGTTTTTTATGGTTATTTTTTACTCTCATCCTGTAAAAAATATTTTGACATTAAAATATTTGTATATTTTTCGATTTGCCTCTTATATTTTTTCATTATATCTCACAAAATGTTGTGTGGATTATGGAGCAATTTATAAACTATGCAAATTACAATTAAATAGAATTTTGATCAAAATGTCTGAGACAAAATAATGCTATGTGTTATCCAAACTGTCCACATGGAATAATGACCGAGGTAGGATGGTTGAGAATTAAGAGTTAAAGAGAACATGATAAAATAACAATGTTCCATGACCTCTATATTGGAGATGGCTTCTCTACATGTTGATGAAACAGCCCTAGGTTTATGTTTTCTAACATGGGAACTCTTTAAGCCAAAAATATATTCATAATGTGAGACAAGTGGTGGCAGCAATTAATTTTTAACACCAAGGAATGAAGTGGGCCACATTATTTGGATTTGGTCTTATTACCTTGTGTTTCTTATTTATATTTCAAACTAGCCGAATGACCCGGGCAACGCCCGTGTTTTACCCGATTGAATGTTTTGATTCAAATACTATTTGTTACAATTATAAATTGGCTCCTTAAATAAATGCATATATTAGTTAATAACTATACCCTATGTGCTTATCTGTCTATGTACTGTTGGCTTCCGTAGGCGTCTCATACTGGGAAAAAGAAAGAGAGGATTCCATTTAGTTATTAACTAATATATGCATTTATTTAAGGAGCGACCCGCTCCAACACAATAGTTACAAAAATCAAAAAGCGAGTGGGGGGGCAATGTCAAAAACAAAGTGTTTCGCGTAGTGGCGCCGCCATCGTAGCCAACCAATAGGAGAGTGCCATTCCAAAAAAAAAAAAGCAAACGGTGACAGAGATGATGCTCGTAACTGTATATAGAATTATGCCTCTCTCTTATCATACCACAAAGCTACAAGATCAAATAAGTAATTTCTATATGAGGGTGACAGCCATGTTGGACTATAAGAGCCACTGACTTGCTGTAAAAGTTTGACAAGATATTCCTCCAGAGTGTACTCTCTTGATGATCCTTACTAAAATAATAAATATTTAAAACAGACTATATTGATGAGACTGATGTAAGTCTGAGTAGGTTTATTTGGTGAAGTGCTCTGAGTGGGCCACAGTCACTAAGGCCAATGCTGGGCTCGTGGTCTGGTCCAGGTAAGTCTTGAGTCAGAGTAGATTATTATATAGCTTGGTGAGTTTATGTTGATGTCTTTTAGAGCCGTATCTATTGCAGAGAGTTCCAATTTATAAACTGAAAGGTGTCTAGGGTGGAAAAGGGAGATTTTTTCCAGGATCTTATATTTGTAGATAGCAATTCCACTGCCAGACAGTCCAGTTTCAAGTTGGCTACCATCAGGGTAAATTGTGATGTCAAAGAGGGAGCTATTTTCCTCAATGATTTGGAGGCCAAGAGCTTTAAGTAATTCTGGCTGAGTTTCATGTTTGTGGGGATTGGCTGGTAGATGAGGGAAACAGATGAGATTTTGATTTGTTCTTGTCTCAAATAAATTGCTGTGTAACTCCTGAAGTTTATTTTTCCTAATTTTCTATGTGACAATATTTTCAGTTCTTCAAGCTTCTTTCCTGAGACATGTTCTGGTTCATATGCATTTTTGAGTCATCCTGAGCTTTTCTAATGTAAATAAACTGGGGCAATAAAAAAGTTAATCATTTTGATCATTGTCAATGCTTGATTTTCAAAAATATATTTAATAGATGATTTCAGATCCTTGTGGCTTTGTACCTTTTCTTTTTTTTAACACTATTTTGGTTTGATCTAAAGAACAAAATATTATTTTAAGACTCTCTATTTGGTTTCCTCTTCTAGATTTTATGGTAAATATTTCTAGTTTTATACAGTAGAACCTCCCTTTAAGAGGAGTAGACCTCTTTAAAAATCCTGACTTCAACTGACACAGTTGATAGACCTCAGCAAGGGTCCCACTCCAGGGATACGGAGGAGTTGCGTCTGTACTCATGTTAGAGTCGGCAGCAAAGGCATCTGCTTCCATGTTAGGAACGGCCTCAAACTACAGGCAAAGTCAGACTTTCACCAAAGTGTGCCTGGATCATGGTGCCATGATCAACGAAAGCTGCACCCCTACACCCCATTCCATGAGAGCTCGAGGAGCATGAACTCATGGAATTCGTGTAATCTTTACACAAGGGGATAAGAAACAACAACAACAACAGAACCTCCCTTTAGCAGACACCTCTCTACAAAGGACAGAAGGACAGTTTTCATTTGCAAAATTACCATTTTTACTATTTAGCAACTCTCCAGTAAGAGGACACCTCTCCCTAAATGACAGTTTGGCTCTGCAATTAGGTGTTGTCCTTTATAGGGAGGTTCTACTTTAGAAAGAAAATATACTATGCTGGTGTTATGGTGCATCTTTATCACCACCTTGACATTTCTTACTAAGGATGATAAACTAAATTTCTTATTTTAATGGGAGAGGCGCCTCTTTTAGTACATTCTATATACAGTTACGAGCGTCATTCTTCATCTCCTAATCAACTCTGTCACCGTTTGCTTTTTTTTGGAATGGCGCCCTCCTATTGGTTGGCTACGATCACGCCACCTTTGCCCCCCCCATCATGCCCCCCCCCCCCCCACTCGCTTTTTCATTTTTGTAACTATTGTGTTGGAGCGGGTCGCTCCTTAAATAAATGCATATATTAGTTAATAACTAAATGGAATCCTCTCTTTCTTTTTCCCAGTAAGAGACGCCTACGGAAGCCAACAGTACATAGACAGATAAAGCACATAGGCTATAGTTATTAACTAACATATGCAATTATTTAAGGCGCCAATTTATAATTGTAACAAATAGTATTTGAATAAAAACATTCAATCGGGTAAAACACGGGCGTTGCCCGGGTCATTCGGCTAGTTTTATTATATAGATAGAAATTTGCCTTGAGGATAATGACCTATATAAAAATAAAGAGGTCACCTCTCCTGTCAAAATAGATGTCAACACTAGATACCATCTATTGCCTATCATGACAAGATAAAATTTATATTTTGGCCATGAATTTGGCCTAGCTAGCTAAATCTTTGGCAGATTGTGTAGATCCCTTGTGGATGTCATAGAATAAACTCCACCCTGGATTGACAAGGACCATTAGCCTGACTCCAAGATCTCTAGGTGGATGCTTCTCAGTTTGTCAAAGCTGATGTTGTGACTTTGTCACCGACCTGAGTCCACAAGTTTGTGGTGACGGTAACTAGATGACATCTAGTTTTGACATCCATTTTAACAGGAGAGGCGACCTTTATTTCAATTTTATTATATACTAGGCGAATGACCCGGCTTCGCCCGAGAAATCCCTTGGGTGCAATTTCCTTCATACTAAAAGTATATCAATAATAAATATTAGAAGTGCCATAGAATAGCAATACAGAAGTAACACATAAACTACAGGAAAAAAGTGTGTGTGATGGCAAAAATTGTATTATATTAGTGTTTAGGTATTTGATTTAATTAATATAGTTGATATGATAGTATATATTTATCTATATATATATAAAAATGAATGTATGTGTGTGTCCTTTATGCCTGACCAAACCACTCATTGGAACGCCATGAAACTTTGGGAAGTTATTTAGTATAGTACTGGGAAGGTTTCTAGCGAATAAAATTTTTGAAATAACTTTTCGCTTTAAAATAATCAAGATAAATATTCTAATTTATCTGTTATAATTCAACAATCTGCTCTAAATATTTTCATGATGATACGATGATTTTGTAATGTAGAAAATTAGGAAAGACAAAATTCAGGATGACACGGCAATATATTTGAGACAAGAATAATGATACAATTCCAAGGCAAGATACTATTCCTTTAACTTCCAATTACCGAGGGAACCAATTAATATTGATTTTATTCAACTTATCGAGTATTTTTCAAGGGACCGGTAAAAAATGTTCACTTTATCGAGAGATTCGTTAGACAAACCTTTACTCGGGTAAAACCCGGGCGAAGCCGGGTACGTCCATACAAGAATAATGATACTATTCCAAGGCAAGATACTATTCCTTTAACTTCCAATTACTGAGGGAACCAATTAATATTGATTTTATTCAACTTATCGATTATTTTTCAAGGGACCGGGAAAAAATGTTCACTTTATCGAGAGATTCGTTAGACAAACCTTTACTCGGGTAAAACCCGGGCGAAGCCGGGTACGTCCGCTAGTTTTATAATAAAATAATTCTTCATTTTTCCTTAGAGTAAAAGTAGCATTGTATATAATTCATGCTCGTTTTGCTATTCAATAACTAAAGTATATATACTTCATCATAGATAATATATATCTATTTTGGGCAATAGTGGTGATGACTAAATTTTTAAATTTTCGCAGCATAAAAACTTGAATAATTATCGCTGAAATGTTTCCACTGTGCTTTTTTATAAGTTATTTTTGACATTTTGGCAAGTGTTTAGGTGTAAGTTTTTTAAAAATATTCTTGATAATTCTGACGGGTAGCTAGCGACTGCTTTTACTGCAAGTGCACCACATGTCTACTTGTGTAGAAAGCAGTTTGACTTTTGCAATTGATAGTTTTTTTTTTTTTTGCTTATCCCTAGTACACGTGGTACAGGCCATGATAATCATGGTGGGTAGAATTAGGCAACTGCTTTTACTGTAAGTACACCACATGTCCACACACGTGAAAAGCAGTTCGAATTTGCACTTACAAATGTGCCAGAGCCCCGTTTGGTTACTTGCACTCGCTGGTGGGGTTGGACTTTTGCAAGAATTGGGGGCCATTGGACCATTTTTTTTTTTTAAGAAAAAGTGTCCAATGCCGGAATCGAACCCAAGTTGTAGCGGTAGAAAACCAATGGTTAAGATCATCCTTCCACCGACCCCCTGCAATCAATAGTTAAATATGGCAACAGATTTCTGGAGATTTCATTTTTAGTGTAATCTCAAGCTTTTGGGCATTATTTCCACCTTTCTACAGCACTACAAGGCATTATTGTTCAGTTTTGTATTCCTGTAGAAGGACCTGAAAGCTTGAGATTGCAATAAAAATGAAAAGAAACATCTTCAGAAACCTGTTGACTTATTTAATTCATATACACCTATCCCCCGATTTACACGGTAGATACGTTCCTGAGAAAAATGTGTAAATCGGGGGATAGGTGTACACAGAAATAAAAATAAAATGCATTGACAGGTTAAAATATGTAGTCAGCACATATAAGCTCGGGATTCCTCGTGAGATGTGTACACAGCGCATGTGTTCAATCACAGTAGCATTTAGTATAGTGCGATAAAAACAAAACAAAAAAAAAACTTATTTGGGAAACCGTATAAAAGCGAAAACGTGTAAAACAAGTACCGTGTAAATCGGGGGATAGGTGTACTGGAGATTCACATCTATTGCAATTAATAGTTTTCTGTTTGGTTACTTGTACTTACTTTATACTTGTTATCACTGGTGGGTTGGAAAAATTGCTTCAATGACCCCTGATTCTTGCAAAAGCAATGGGCCATTGAAGCAATTTTTCAGAAAAAAATAGCGCAGTGTGGGATTCAATCCCAAGTCGTGGCAGTTGAAAATTGACCGTTCAACCACATTTCCACCAAGGCAGCCTACAACTAATTCCCTGGACCGCTCCCTTTCTTACACCTGGACCATTGGACACCATGCAACATCGATAGATGTAACGTTAGTTCGTTAGCCATCCACGCATCTAGAGCCGGTATGGTATTCACAGATTACCGGCCAATACTCACCACCATCCTGAACTTGAGCAAAACGATGAATTCATTCTCGTGGCTGGGTCACAGTGTTCAAATACTTCTGTCCTTACAACAATGAAACAGCGAAAGGAAATCTTAAGGTATTCACAAACCACAATGATAGACGTATTTTTTTCCTGGGTGCATCACTCCCCTAAACAGCTGAAAAGCTTGACGCAGCATCCACGTCAGAAGACATCGACGGAGTAGTGACCCTTCTAACCACAATTCTCCAAGGAGCCTGCGACTACTCAATGCGCAGGAGAACACCTTCCAAACACTGGTGGACGTCTGAGCTACAAAGACTTCGCGACACTGTCACATCTCTACGAAATGCGCTCAAAGAACCTCTATGCATATAAGTGAATATTTTCAGAGGCCTCTACCGCGCCTGCCACAATGAAATAAAATGGGCAACAAGACGTGGAAACACATCTTGTTGAAGGTCTGCGAAGTCTCAACAGACGCCTGGAGCGCCATCCACAGATACATCGCAAAGAGGCGCAGAGTGGGTTCGCCCTAGACCCCAAAAGAAACATGTTCAGCAGTGTTCAAATACTTCTGTCCTCACAACAATGGAACAGCCAAAGGAAACCTATATATAGATATTCACAAACAACAATGGACCACACTTCACCCATAATGATGTATAATGGGCAATCAGAAAATGCAGTCGCCAGAAAGCACCAGATTGGTTTGGCCACTATGCCTCCTTCATTGGAGTCTACTCTTCACTACCTTATGGCAAAGTTATTCAGTAAATGCCTCTGAACGAATTACCTTCCCAAACCCTGGAAATACGACCGCCTCATCCTGGCCAGTCTCCAATGGCTGGGTGACAAGCACCAGTGGTTCTCTGCAGGCCAATTTAGCTTCGTACCAGGCAGAACAGCCATGAATGCTCCAGAAGCTATGAACAGATTCTTAGAAATAGGGGTTTCACACTGGAAGACAACCCTTACGATGAGCTTAGACACCAATCAGGCTATTGAGAACATACAAAGAAGTACAATCATCCAACACCTGAAAACATCAAATGCCCTAAAGACCTCATACTTATTGTATAGAACTTAAAAAAAAGTAATATTCAGAACATGGTATATATACATTTTCCATAGGTCCAGGGGAGCCCACAAGGGGCGGTACTCAGCCCATTTTGCTTCAACGTCGCAACAGCAGCCGTCTTCATTCCCCGACCAATCAGAAGTAAATTTGTCTGCTTCACCCTTCTGACCCACACCCGAGCCCGACCACTATTTCGTTTAATTTTATGAAGAACCCCCGGAAACCTAATTTTTAAGGAAGCTACCAATCACAAATGCGAAATAAGGAAAAAAAATTAAGACCGAAACACAAATTCAATATCAAGTCAGAACGATAAAAAAAGCGGTAAAAAATCTAAACCCTTTGAATATCCAACAAACTAGGGAAAACCCTTTCAAAGAACAAGTCCCCAATATTATTGCGTCCTAAAAACATTAATATTGTTACGACGCTTTTCAGCGGTCGATGTTTGCGTACAAGGTTCAATGTAGGCTCGTTGTGGATACAGCTTAGTTCGATAGGAATTGCCAGGAGTTGTTAATGGAATGGGGAACTAGGTACACTTAGATGTACTTGTCTCAAATATCCGCCATCAAAAGGATCCTCCTCCTCTAGGCTCCCGTCCAGGTCGGGGAAACATCTCTGGTACCGTCTTGCAGGATCATCCACACGCCCGGTGGCAACTCGCCGCAAATGTGACCAGACTCTGTCTTCCCCTACACACGGATGCTGTTTTTGGCGCCTGTCCCTCTCACACATGGCAGCTGGAATCCATCCATCCTCCCCAACTTTACTCTGGAATCTTGGCCTCTCGGATAGTTTTGGATAGAAAAAAGCGTGGACGCGGGCGCCGCTTGGAGGCGCTGCATGAAAATGAACTGACCAATGGGAATGACCTACCTCAACCGTCAGTCTTCTTCCTTGTTTATGCCTTTAGACTGTCTTTGTTTTTACTGCTGTGTGCGGTTGTTCTTATATCCTCAATATATATCCTCATATAAACAATAATAATAACACTGGTCAACAACATTTTTGCTCAAGAGAACCTGATGGTGTTTCTAGTGTAACTTTTCATGCTGAAATCAAAAATCTAATCAGAAATTTTTCATCACCCATAGTTTTTGCGTGGCAGCCTTTTTTTTTTTTTTTGTATTGGGATAAATACAGCAAAAAATGCAAAAAAAAAAATATTACGTAAGCGTTTTTGCATAAACCTTACACCTTACACTGGTTTATAAAAAATTATTTTTCTTTGTCCCAAAAGAAACAGCATCTTATCTAAATTTAACTCTTTGTGCTGATTCCAAATATACCATTAGTTTTTTTTCTATCACGCAATATTTTTGAGATACACCTACTTGAAATTTGGAAATGTTTTTAATATATAGGCCTATATGAACGAAATATATTTATTTTATTGAAAAGTAGTGACAGTGGATTTTCTTCTATACTTTGCTTGTGGTACATCCCTTTTGAGTGTGCAGCAGTAGTCAGCAAGCATACCGGGACTCCATTTACCTTGGTACCGCTTCTCCATGCTTGATATATCTTGATGAAACCTCTCACCATGCTCATCGCTAACTGCACCAAGATTGTCTGGAAATAAATCCAGATGTGAATGCAGGTAATGGATCTTGAGAGACATGTTACATCCCAGTGCCTTGTAGGAAAGCAACAGATCATTAACTATGTCTCGGTAATTTTAAACCTTGACACTTCCTAAGAAGTTCTTGCAAACGTTTCTAAAGGAATTCCATGCTGCTGCTTCAACTTCATTCAAACTATTTTGAAAATTTCCATCCTACAGCAATTCTCGAATCTGAAGTCCAACGAAAATGCCTTCTTTAATTTTCGCATCACTTATGCTAGAACATTTTCATTTTAGGTAGGCAAATCCACTGGCATTTCGATCCATTGCCTTGACAAAGTTCTTCATTAATCCCAATTTAATATGTAATGGTGGTAAGTAAATATTTTCTGAATCGATCAGGGGAGGATTTACAATATTTTTATGTCCTGGAGTGAAGATTTCAAGGTTTGGCCAGCTTTTTTTAATGTAATGCCTTTCCCTATCTCTGCTATCCCACTCACACAGAAAACAACAAAATTTTGTATATCCAAGCTATAATCCACGCAAGAGAGCAATGACTTTCAAATCGCTGCCTATTTTCCAACCGTATCTTTCATATTCTATCTTTTTCAAAAGCAGTTTCATGTTTTCGTAAGTCTCTTTCATGTTGGATGCATGTGCTATTGGCCCTGATGGGAACTTATTTCCGTTGTGAAGGAGTAGAGCTTTCAAACTAATTTTTGAAGAAACAACGACGTCACTCTTCTGTATCATAGTCATGACCAAGCGCTTCCATTAGACTAACAACATCATTGCAATATATAAATCATTCTCTTGTGAAAATAAGTCTTGAAATTCATCTTGACGCTTGCGAAAAAAAAAAAACATACTTTTGTGCCTTTATGCAGCAGATTCCGGCCTTTTAACCTAGAGCCTAAAAGTTCACTCTGTTTTTTGGATAAATCTAAATCACATACGAGGTCGTTCAAATCTCCTTGGGTTAGAAAATGAGGTTCAGATGAAGCACCTGCTTCAAAATATGTGTCATCCGACTGTTGCTCTCGTCTATCTGAATCATCGTCACTAAATATTACATTTTCAGGAGGCTGTGGCACAGGTAAAATATCACTATGAGGAACCGGTCTCATAGCAGAAGGCAAATCTGGATATTCAACTGTATGTCTAGATTTGGATGTAATACCTGTAGTCTTTGTCAAATAAAAATAACAGTCTGAAGAATGGTCGTCAGGTTGAGTTGAAAGCAAAACAGATTGCATTATAAAATAAACATATTTAATTAAAAATTCAATAATTTGTTATTTAAATTAATATTTATATTTCTTAAAGAGCAAAATTCAATTAATAACAAATAAAATAAAGCTTTTGGCTCCACATATCAACTCTTCTTGTCAAAAATAAAGCGCTAGCTAATGTAATGATGTTTACTTAAAAAATGTTTACGTAACATTTTCTGAATTATTACTGTATATACTAATTTATAGAAAAAATGGTTATCCTGTAAGAACTATGGGTGATGGAAAACTTCTGATTTCATTTTTGAATTCAGTATGAAAAGTTACATTAGAATCAATATCAGGTTTTCTCCGGCAAAAAAAAAAAGTTTGTTTTTGTAGACCTGTGTAATCATATGTTTATATAATCGCTTATTTGGCTGTTCTTTTAAAAACACCGACCCACAACAGATTTTCATCCATTTAACAACACAATAATATATTTGTACATGAACCCTGTATATATGACCTTCTGGCAAACATTATTGTTAATATGAAGACCTGGATTTCTCTTTTAAGTGGTGTATACCTAATAGAGTTATTCTGAACTGGAACATTTTGATTAAAATTTATAGATTTTTTTAATACTTTAAAGATAATAAGCTCTTGCTAAATATAAAAGTCCAACTTAGTTGCTTGGATTTAAAAAAGGCAACATAACAGTTCTTTTTTTATCATAAGAGACAGCCTACATTATGGCAAAAAACTTGATTTCTCCCGGAGGTGGTCTCTTATCAGAGACTATGTGATGTCAGGCCAAGTCATGAGGTGTCTTTCAACTCAAACAGAGTCTCTGGTGAAAGACTATTTCCAGGACTCTCTTAACAGAAAAACGTACTGAAATTTTCCCAAGCCCTAACTCTGGTCAATTTAGATACCATCGCATATGTCAACTTCTCTCTTCAGCTCTGAATGATGAATTACTGATTGTTAGATACTTTAAGTTCTGCACAGAAGCTGGGCGCATGAGAAAGAATGCAGGGCAAAGGATACTGGAGGATGAACTATCTGTAAATAGGTAACTGAATGTGAGACAAACCTTATTTTGTTGTAAATGTTTCCTCTTCCCTCTCCTCCTGTTGACGTGTAAATACGGCGAATCCTGTATAGGGCGGAATGCCCTAAATAAAGGCTTTTGTTGTTGTTTGACTATTTCCAGGAAAGAGCGAAAAAAGATTTACTGCCCGAAGTATCTTTATTTTCAAGAAATATGAATGCCGGTCAGGCAGCCTCTATCTACACCATATATACATAAGTAAAGACCGCCCACAAAAACAGACACTGCTGGTCCCTCTTTGAGGTGGTCTCTCATTAGAGTTTGTATGTGATCAGGTCAAGTCATTTTTTAACACTTTCGACCCGAGGGACGCGAATTCATGTCCTTGCCAATGTTTTACAGCTACATTAGGTCAGCTGACACCCCCCCAACCCACTGATAGATAGACAAGAAGGTATGGAACAAGATTCTGGTGGACGCGACTTCGGTATTTAATATTATATTTAATTTTGAAAATCGGAAAGGACGCGAATTCGCATCCCTCGGGTTGAAAGTGTTAATATTTTATATCAGTGGTCGCTTATGGAAGGTGGTCGTTCATTTAAGATTTTACTTTACCAATTGTGTGTGTGTGACACGTTTAAATGTTAAAATATAGAATGTTTTATTATTATCAGAGCAATATAACAAAAGTAACAACAAAACTTCACATGTTCCATATCAAAATAAGGAAGAAGAAGTAAAAAGGTAAAGTAGTAAAAATGAATCAAAAGGCATATACCCAGGGTAACTCAAATACATTTTTTAAAAAGATTATAAAGAGAAAGTCATGTATGGAAATAAATATTACCTAAATATAGATTTTAACTTTATTTTAATATATTAACTATCCAAGTTTTTGATATTTATTCCGAAAGATGACATTTACAATCAAAAAATTGAATTTAATGAATCAAAGCATACTTTTTTTATTCGAATTAAATTATATTTACATATTATATCTTTAAAAAAGATATCTATAATATACATAATTATTTACATAAATTCTTTAGACTATACGAGATGTTTAAGAGAATCAGTGTATATTAACATTTTTCTATTTACACGATTCAAGAGGTTTAGTACTTGTATTCAAATGTATTGATTTTATGTGGGAAAGAATCCAGTAGATATTGATGAAGAAATAAATAGAATTGAAAGCAGCAAGTTATTCTTTGAAGATTGGGAAGGATAGTTCGTAATGAAGGATAGTAGTTACAGGCATCTTTGAAATGATCATAAAGGAAATCTAAGTTGGTATGACAGAATTCCGATATGTTATCCTTACAAAGGTTCTTTTTATTCGGGCCAATACTAATCTGAGGAGAAATGTAGTTACTAAAATAGTTAGTCCCATTATAACTAAATCTACAATAGTTAAATCCAGAAATTTTTACTTGAATTCCTTGTGTTGGAATACGAAATTTCAGTAATTTACTTTTGTAGATTAATTCAGTCTTGTTAGTATTTCGAAGTAGAATTTTTCCAGGATGTAGATTTCGATGTTCAAAGTTGTAGCGATTTTCTGCCATTGCCAAGGTAAAAGCAAGCTGAGTAAATATAGCTATAATCTGATCTTCTTTTAAATATTTATTTTGAATGAAAAAATCTAAAGTTAGTCCTGCCCAATCAATCTTGAAAACAGCAAAAAGTTGCTTTTGGTTATCATTACAAATATTAAGTCCTTTAGCAATATTGTTCTTTGGGCAATATTTTGAAAGTTGAGATTTGGTATCCCATACAAACCAAATCTTTGTTGGGACACAAAAGCCACCATTTCGCAAAAGTTCAAATGCTTTCAATTCTAAACGAATTTCTTCTAATGTCCAATAGAATTCATCTAACGTAATTAGGAGAGATTTAAAATCCTTTTCGAAACAAATTGGAATAACTTTATAAACATTTTTAAGGTTGCATGTTTCGAAACGGTTCAAATAATTTGATTTTTTATTATGGCCTAGTTTACAATATATATGGTTTTTCAAACAATCTTTAAAACTAGCTGATTTAGTGTTCGATACAAGTTTTAAAATATCGTCGGCTACGATTCTTTCTTCGGGAGTTAGTTCAAGGAATTCAAAAATATCTTTAAGAAACGGTTGACTATTTAGAATCTTACCCATTACTTGATCGAAATATGTTTTATTCTTTTATTAATAAATACTTTTTAAAATATATATTTCCTAGAGGTATTTCTGCAGATGGATTATAAATATAGAATATAACTAAACGCTTTTATATTTCCTAAATAGAAGCACAGAAATAATTACGTGAATAATTTTTAAACAAGAAAAAAAAATGATTCGACAATATCTAGAAATGAACAAGAATCATTGAAAAATTCGAGTCAAAAATTAAAAAGTAATTAAATAAAAACACAAAATAATCTGTTTCATTTAATTTGTTAAATATATTTTATTTTCAAAATAATTTAGTATATAGCTATGTCCACACTCTGTCAAGACAAAAAGCAAAGCGAGGAGCATGTCAACTGCCCAGCATTTCAACTACAGCGATTCTAGACTGTTACACTTCTTTGACTGTCCTCTTTCAACAGCACTACCTTTAGAAAGAGGGGATCATATATCGCCGCAACTCTTTTTATTAACGCTATTAAAGGAAGCTTTCGGGCAAGCCCTTCTTCAAGTAACTATAGTGTACAAACAAGGCAAACGAGAGAGAGATTATATAACGTTTTTAAAGAGAAATCTATGTAAATATAGTACAAAATATCTTTTAAAAAATTACATAATTGAATAAATATAAAGAATCAACTATAGACAGTTCAAAGGATTTAGTGGAGAGAAAAAATGGAATGGCTATTGTTTTTATATGGCTTTTGAAGATTTTTTAGGATAGAAGGGGAACGTATTGTGATGGCAACTGTATACTTTTGTTTAATGGTTTAGGGTGCTTCATGGTTTCTATTGCTTCAAGAATGAGTCTTTGGGTTTTGGCATTTTTATGGAGGATTCTGGTATTATTGAAGTCTGGAGTATGTCCGGTTTCTCTGACGTGGTCGACTATTAAAGAGTTTGGGTTAAGTTTGGACCAAGAAATAAAACAGTCTGTAGACACTAAGTGAAATGGTTCACTAAGGACAAGAAAGACAGAATCCGCTCTACAAGCTTGATACCCTAATATGATTGAGTGGAGATAAGAAAGAAGAAGAAGACAGAATCCTAAACTGCAGGACAGCCCAGGTAGCTGGCGATTTACGGATACCCTCCACAAAGCATGAGTTGAACAAATCCTATAAATAAATAACATATACAGAGGAATGCTTCTGCAGGACAACACCGGGTTGTAGACTCAAAGTGTCCTCTAGGGAGAGGTGTCCTCAAACAATAGCTAAAATGGTAATTTTGGTGATTAAAAATTGTCTTTTGTAGAGAGGTGTCCTCTCATGGAGGTTCTACAGTATTCCAAAAATTTCAACTGATATTCAAAGAAAAATATTTGAATATTTCAAAAATTATATATTTTCCATCAAGAATAAATTTCACTTTTAGTTAGAAAGAAACGTGTGTGATTCCATAATTTCATATTAATTGCAGACATTTTTTCTTTGAAAAAAATGTTTTTAAATAATTTCTCTCTCGTGTGTGTGTGGAAATGGTGGTTTTCCCTTTTTTTTTCCAGATAACCAACAATCCTGAATCAAAACACGCGCGCGCATCGAAGTATTTAAAAAAACAAACAAGCATAAGTTATGATGCACTAGCGCGCCATCTGTTATCAAAATTCGAAACTATTTTAAAGGCGTAAGATTCTTTTTGATATTAACATAAGTTACTTCAAAATAGCTCCCCCATTATTGAAACCCACCAATAATGGCAATAACCTAAACGAAGTTAGGCAATTTTGAAATTTAAAAGTCTTAATACTTGTCGGAAACATGTAGTGGTGTATTTACAGTCTGAGCAATCTCAAACACACCATTGCTTTAACTAACAGCCATGATATTCAATTGTATGCAAGATTTAATGCAGTAAAACCGTTCATTGAGATCACGCTTCTTTAACAACCACGTCTCTTTAACGACCACACCCCAGTCTGGCACACAGCATTGGTACACAAAATGGCCAATCGAAGACTATCAAATGACTTCATAGAAATATCTAAACACTACCTGAAAAACTGAACATTCAAGCCAAATGGAACGGATATATTTTAGCCAAATGAAGTTTGCATGCAACTTTATACCAATCAGACCGCCGTGCTGGAGACAGGATGATACAGGTCGCCAACTGGTGTGATAGAGGTAACAGGTCGTGTCTGGGGACAAAGGAACATGGGAAGAATGTGTGTGAATTAGACAGATCACGGTGCTATAGTGGGCTTTTTTTTCTACATAAGACTAAAGTGCAAGTTTTACTCCGCAGCACCATTCATGATCGAGTACAGAAAATTTGGAAGCAGCTTACGTTGATTTGAGGACCCTCGTTCTACTAGATTTCTATAGAAGTTCTGCTGAGCTAATCTCAATACACCCCATTGAATTAGAGTTATGGTCTTGTTTATACATTAATGGAACTCAAGATCGTTAGACCCATACTCTTCCACTAGATGAGAACATTTGGCACATTTTTGAGACAGAAAGCACTAAGTGTAAGTTGAACTTGTGACTACCGCAGTTAACGCGAGGAGAACCTTTTTGCGCGCAAAGTTAATCAATTGTAATATGCCAGGGGGACTGCTCGATGGTAACCTCAATGGTCAATTTGGTGGATTTACCTATCTACCCAGTCTGTCTGGTGGTAATCTGTTGTTTGATCAAATGTGATGGATGGGACTTGATGTCCTCCCAAACCGTGCAGAGATTTTGTCTGCAGACACTCCAAAGTGAAAGTGTTTTATGCGCATATTTTAATTGCCTCAGTGGATCTATAATTCACGACTAGTATTTTGATTTAAGAAGGTACGACAACGACTAACAGATCCAATATTTCATTTTTTCGGGGTAAGCAAACTACGCCTAGCATCAACAACGTTAGTATTTTACAGGAATTTTCTTTTTCTGGGCGCGCTAGCTAAAATTATTCTATATACAGTTACGAGCGTCATTCTTCATCTCTTAATCAGTTTTCGTCTCTGTCACCGTTTGCTTTTTTTTTTTTGGAATGGCGCCCTCCTATTGGTTGGCTACGATCACGCCACCTTTGCCCCCCCCCCCCCCCCATCATGCCCCCCCCCCCCCCCACTCGCGTTTTTCGTTTTTGTAACTATTGTGTTGAAGCGGGTCGCTCCTTAAATAAATGCATATATTAGTTAATAACCAAATGGAATCCTCTCTTTCTCTTTCCCAGTAAGAGACGCCTACGGAAGCCAACAGTACATAGACAGATAAAGCACATAGGCTATAGTTATTAACTAACATATGCATTTATTTAAGGCGCCAATTTATAATTGTAACAAATAGTATTTGAATCAAAACATTCAATCGGGTAAAACACGGGCGTTGCCCGGGTCATTCGGCTAGTGTTTATATATAAAAAATACATTTGATTATATTACATTATATATAAAAATGAGAGATTGAGATTTATTTATTACAGTGTTCATACAAGATTATATGAGGTTAAATACATAAATATGAGTAAATAAGATTATGTAATGATAAATATATATGAAAAAATAAATGTAAAAATATAAAACAATTGACAAATATACATATATACAAAAATATATACAAGGTCGTTATTGGTGGCGCCCACCGCGGGAAAGACTCCGCCATCGGTGGACTGCGAGAGTTCTTTCCCACAGAGTGGGCAGGTCGATGAAGTAGCTGGCAATACCCAACTCAAGACCAAAATGGTACTTGTAGATGGTAGCCTTCGCTACGCTGGTTAACTTCATAGCCTCGGGATGGAGGCCGACGCCAAACAGCCAGGCCTGCAGAGAGAGAGAGAAGGAAATACGGATACAAATAATATTTATCTTGATGTAACCCGGACTTCTGGAGTGTACTAAAGTCACCAAATATCCGGGAATATAAACAATTTCAAGCATTCACACACTCTTATTAGATAGATTCAAATATTCATACTGTGATATATTAGCAAATTAGTTTAATATTTGTTTTATTTATTTGTTTTGCACAGAGTTGATGATGATAATTGTGTGTATATGGATATATATAGTGTTTGTGTATATAGAAGTTAGTTGTTTTTTTTAATATATGAAATTGTGTTAACTTTGTTGTTAGCATTAAAAATATATACTATTTTCAAGTCTTCTGGCTAGAAAACATTGCATTGGCGACGAGGATTTAAGAGTAAGTATCCAAGCGATAGTATAAGGTAATATGAAGAATTTTGTTTAAAATTAAAGAAGAAATAAGTTATTGGAAATTTACATAAGAAAAATTGTTTCATGATGGCTCATTACCATTTTAAGGAATTTGAAGAAAAAAATGAAAATTTTTGCTCATTTATCGAGCGTTTGGAGCAGTTTCTAATTCTAGAAGAGGCAAATGAAGAAAAGAAAAAAGCCTATTTGTTGACTCTATTTGGCGGGAAGGCGTATGCTACATTGAAACATTTATGTAGCCCGAAGTTACCTAAAGAGTATAAATATGAAGAATTGATTGAGTAACTTGTTGAATATTTTTCCCCAAGGCGATCTATAATCGTAGAGAGATTTATGTTTTTTGGAAGAATACAAAAGGAAACGGAAAGTGTTTCAGAATATCTGGTGGAAATCAAGCGGCTAGCCTCAACTTGTGGATTTGGCGAATTTTTGAAGGAATCCTTAAGAGACAAATTGGTGTGCGGATTGAGAAATGCAAAAATTCAGAGGAGGATCTTGTCTGAAGGAGATGTGCCGTTGGCAAGAGTAGTTGAAATTGCGTTGTCGATGGAGGCAGCAGAAAAAAATACCAGAATATTCCATGTCAATGAGCCTGCAGATAGCGTGGACAAAATACGCGCAGAAGTCAGGAATAGATATGATAGAGAGCAAAAGAGAAAGTGCATACATTGCGGGAGGTTGCATAAAGACTTATGCAGATTTAGAGAGGCGACCTGTTTCAGATGCGGGAAAAGAGGTCACTTGGCAACCATCTGCAGGAGCCGTGAGGAACATACAAGCGAAAGACAGGTGAGCCGGTTTCTGAACCAGAGAAAGATTAATCAAATCGAGGATCAAGAGGAGGAAGAATCCGTTCAAAGAATGGTCTTCATGAGGACGTATGATTATAGAGTCAAGTATGCTACGAATGACCCTCCCTATGTGATTAAGGTGAGAGTAGAGGACACTTTGATGACTTTTGAAATCGATACGGGTAGCTGTCTGACTTTAATATCGGAGAAGGATTTCAAAAGATACCTCCCAGACGTGCAGGTAAAAGAAGCGAGAATAATTGTTAAGACCTATGACGGAACTGTGGTACCGATTCTGGGTGAAATAGATGTCAAGGTCGATTTTCGGGGAACGATCGCTAAGCTTAGAGCTGTCGTGGTGAGAGGAGAAAGGAAGGCCTTGTTGGGGAGAGAATGGATCAATGTTTTGAAAATTGGAAATTATTTTGTAAATCAGATGCCTTTGGAGGACACGTTGGCGGATTTATTGAGTGAACACCAGATTGTGCTCGGGGAGACAACAGATTCAATAAAGGGATTCACATTTGCAGTGAATATTCAGGATGTAAACCCCATATTTCATAAGGCCTGACCAGTTCCCTTTGCGATTAGAACGGCGGTAAACGAGGTACTAGAAAGAATGGCGGAGAAGGACTACTTGTATCAAGTACCAAGCAGCAAGTGGGCAACTCCAGTGGTGGTTGTGCCCAAGAAGAATAAAGAGTTTAGGATTTGCTGTGATTTCAAAGTAACTTTAAATAGGTTCTTGGATACTGCGGCCTATCCGCTACCTACTCAGCAGGACCTGTTTTCCGTCTTGGCTAGAGGGAAGTATTTCTCTAAACTAGATTTGAGCAATGCATACCTTCAATTAGAGGTAAACCCTAGCACCCAGCCACTCCTGACTAATAATACGCATAAGGGGCTTTTTAGGTTTAAAAGAATGCCTTTTGGATTGGCAAATGCCCCTAGTTTTTTTCAGTCAGTTATGGATAGAATATTGGCGGGAATTAATGGGGTTATTTGTTACATTGACAATGTACTCGTATCCACGGCGTCAGTGGAGGAACATATAGCGGTATTAAAAACTATTTTTGTTCGGTTGCAGAAGCACAACATAAAATTAAAAAGGGAAAAATGTGAATTTCTGCGAAGAGAAATACAGTATTTGGGACATCTCATCAAAGAAGATGGTATTCGGCCTTTAGATGACAAGATACAAGGGCTACAGAAAGCCAAAAGCCCGACAAATGTCTCGGAATTGAGATCTTTTCTGGGATTGGTGAACTATTATGGAAAGTTTATTCCGAATTTGCCAGAGCTGTTGGAGCCACTTCACAAGCTGCTGAAAAAGAATAGTTGTTGGAAGTGGACAGGGGAGTGTGAGGAGGCGATCTCGGAGTGTAAAAAAAGAATTACCTCCGAAAAAGTGTTGGTGCCATATGATGCCACGTTACCTTTATCTTTGGCCACGGACGCATCTCAGATTGGAGTGGGGGCGGTGCTGTCCCATGTTATCGAGGGCCAAGAGAAACCAATCATGTTTGCCTCACGAACACTTTCCGGGGCCGAACGTAATTATTCACAAATAGAAAGAGAAGCTCTAGCAATAATATATGGTGTGACCAAGTTCCACCAGTTTATCTATGGAAGAAAATTTACCCTGATTACAGATCATAAACCCTTGGTGTCTATTTTGGGGCCGAGAGCAGGGATTCCCACTTTGTCTACTTCAAGATTGCAGAGATGGGGACTGAATTTGGCGGCTTATACATATGAAATTAAGTTCCGAAGAACTCAAGATCATGGAAATGCAGACCTTCTCTCACGGTTGCCAGTAGAGAGTGACGAAAAACCGGTTTTGAATCAAACGTTCATATTATCATACGTGGAAGATTTGCCGGTTACAGCAGCAGAAATAGGCGTGGAAACTAAAAAAGATGAAGTATTGTCAGTGGTGAAGCGCTATACGCAGCAAGGCTGGCCTGAAAGAGTTGGGGAATACCTCAGACCCTACTTTCAGAGAAAGTTGGAGTTAACTATGGACGGGGAATGCTTATTGTGGGGAATGCGAGTGATCATCCCGTCTTCTCTCAGGAAAAATATGTTGAGTTGTCTACACGAGACCCATTCGGGGATGGGCAAAATGAAGGCGGTTGCTAGGTCGCATTTTTGGTGGCCGAATCTTGACAACCAGATTGAATGCATAGTAAATGGGTGTAAAAATTGCCAGCAAACTCAGACAGGCCCAAGTAAAGTAAACTGGAGACCGTGGGTGTGGGAAACCAGGCCCTGGCAACGGATCCCTATGGATTTTGCATTTAAATATGGAGTGAATTTGTTAATTGTGGTGGATAGCCACTCAAAATGGGTCGAGGCGATCCCGATGAGAGAGATAACCGCAAGAAAGACGATTGAGCAGTTAAGAAGATTGTTTTCAGCGTATGGGTTACCAGAGGAAGTGGTGTCGGATAATGGCCCACAGTTTACAGGGGTAGAGATGAAGAGTTTTTTCGAAAGAAATGGAGTCAAGCAAACTCTGATTCCAGCATACCATCCACAGAGTAATGGTTTAGCGGAAAGAGCGGTTCAATTGATAAAGATGGCCTTGGAAAAAATAAAAGGAAGTTTGAAGATACCATTCAAGATACACTGTCAAGAATTCTCCTCACGTATCGATGCACGCCGCATGAGACAACTGGGACGACCCCATCAGAGCTGTTTATGGGACGGTCTCTGCGGACCAGACTGACATTAATACACCAGAGCCTGGACAATAGGGTGAGGGAACGACAGGCCAGGCAGATGAGGTATGATCGAGGAAGAGGCCAAGAGGAGTTCGAGGTGGACGATAAGGTGTGGTGTAAGAATTTTAGAGGTGTCGGATGGATCCCAGGAAGAATAGTGGGCAGAAAGGGGAGCAGAGTCTATACAGTTTTGATTAATGGACAGGTGAAGACCTACCACCGAGATCAGATAAGGAGAAGATGGACTAGTGGTGAAGGTGGAGATGAGGCCAGAGAGAAAAGAGAGGAGGAAGATGACCCAATATGGATGGCTCCTGAGAGTATGAACAGCCGGAGGGACAGAGAATCGTTTTCGTCGGAAACAGCTGGACTGCCGCAGGATCCAGTGTCCGGGGACCAAGGTGTGGAGATTGAAAGCAGCCCAAGGGAATCTGCGTGTTCCTCAGACAAAGAAGCCCGGACGGAGGAAAGGCCCCTGCCAAGAAGAAACCCTCCAAGGGATCGGAGACCTCCTGTACGATATCAAAGCATGTAGGGGGAGGATGGTGTGATATATTAGCAAATTAGTTTAATAACCCCATATATAAATCCATATGTGTCCTCCCATATTCCCCCACTAGCTCCTCCATAGCCCGAGCCCTAAGCAAGTTTGGAGTCAGGACCCTGTACTCCAACTCCCCTAACATCAGCTCCCTCATTAGGAACCCAGATACGAAAAGCAATAGCCCATATAACCCATCTCTCTTGTCTGGCTGTGTCTACTCCATTCCCTGCGCTGACTGCGACGTTGTCTACGTTGGTGAGACGGGCAGGAGCGTAGGGACAAGACTCGAGGAGCACAGAAAAAACATCTCCAGACAAGATGAGAAATCAGCTATATACCAACATATCCGAACCTCCAACCACTCTTTCGACCTGGCCAATCCATCTGTGCACTATAGCCGCATATACAACAAGCAGAAGCGCCTCACCTTGGAAGCTCTCCATTCAAGAATCTACCAGGGAAAAGACACTTCAGAATTGCACATCGACCCAAACCCAATCCAAAAGGTTACACCACAGTATTCGTCGAAGTGGACGATGACGCCGCCAAGACTCTGCAACAACGTGGTAAGATCCCCATCGCAAGCTTAATACACCGTTATGAGAAAAGTTATTCTCTGAAGCAGTGTTACAGATGCTGCGGTTTCAACCACCGCGCATCGACCTGCCAAGCCTCCAACCCCATATGCTACAAATGTGGTACAACAGGACACGAGAGACATGAATGCCCAAACAACACACTGAAATGTCATAACTGCTCCAAAAAGGCAGGAATCTCATCTGAAGCACTAACCCACCAAGCCACATCCCGCGCATGTCCCTTGGTTAAGGCACAAATATCCAAGATTAGAAAATATGATTAAACCCCTCAAAGTTCTACAGGCCAACCTCAGAAAGTCACCAGATGCTGTTCTGGAACTTTCCCAAATGGCAATCAAAACACAAGCAGACGTAATCCTGCTCCAGGAACTCCCCCGAAACTTCAGATGGCCCAATAGCACATTTTTAACGTTTGCTCCACCTGGTAACTACATCCCCTTGCGATTAGTTATTCGCGCCAGCCTTCATCCTGTACAGGTTGATTCCTCCGACCCAAACATCACTGCTGCGATGGTGTGGCTAGGCAAACAAGCCCTCTTAGTTTGTTCAGCCTACTGGCACCATGATACAACAGAATATGACTTTCTTCCTACCCTCGAATCCATCATTACCACATGTGCCATACCAAGTGTTTTAGGCATGGACGCCAACGCCCACTCCCCTACCTGGGGTCTCGGTGCAGTCCGTGATGCTCGAGGCGCTAGTCTGGAAGCATCTTCTATGCTCACAAACTTACACTTTCTGGGAGCTCCTGTGCAATACACTTGGAGCAACGGAAACCAGTCTTCCTCCATCGATGTAACCTTGGCTTCCAGTTCCCTAGCCGCCCGAGCAACTAGAACATGCCTCCCTGAAATGGCATTCACAGACCATCTACCGATCCTCACTACAATCCAAGATACAATATCCCCAGCGCAAAATACTTCCTGGGCTGAATCGACGTGTGTGGAAAGCGCCTTCACTACATTCCTTGGCTCCTCTCTGCAACATGCAGTCTCACGTCTCCATGCCGCATCAACACACCAGGACATAGATGATGTGGTGCATATTCTTACCAAAATCCTTCAAGAGGCCTGCAACATATCCATGAAAAGAAAAAAGAAAGACAACAGACCATCAAAACCCTGGTGGAATAAAGACTTAGCAAAACTCCGCAATGTAGTAGTTTCTCTAAGGCGCCTTTCGCAGTGCACATCCACGCCCATTAGAAACTTCTTCAAAGGGCTCTACAGAGCATGCCACAACAGGCTGAGAGCCGAGATAAGACGAGCCAAACACCTATCATGGATAAACCTCTGTCAAGAAGTATCCTCAGCCGCTTGGAGCTCTGTCCACAAATATATTTCCAAAGGACGAAGCACCCAAAGAGGACCTCCACTACTCAAAAAATCAGACGGAACCCCCTATACACCAGAGGAAACCTGTGAAAAAATCTTACAGCACTTTTGTCTGCCTGACACACCAATATCTCAGCCTCGGCCCTTAATACAGTTTTCTGGCCTTCTTTGAGCCAGACTTCACCGACGCTGAAGTACTTCGGGCCATCAAATGCTGTGGACTCAAGAAATCTCCAGGCCCTGATCGACTTGGAGCAAAGTGCCTTCAATTAGGAGGTCCTCCCCTACATAAACTACTTGCAGGACTTTTTACCAAGTGTTTAAGATTCGGCCATTTTCCATCACCCTGGAAAATCGGCCTTTTAGTCCTCATACCCAAACCGGACAGCACAGCAGAAAACCCACTGGAAAGATTCCGCCCAATTGCCCTCCTCAACACCCTAGCCAAGGTATTTGAGCGTTGCATTTTGACTCGACTACAATGGCTAGCAGACCGGCACAATTGGTTTTCACCCCTCCAATTTGGATTTGTTCCTTGCCGTTCGGCCGAAAACGCCCTAGCTGCAATAAACCAATTCATAGACAGGGACATGGAAGAGGGGGAGAAAACACTAGTTATCAGCCTAGACATTAGAAGAGCCTTCGACACCGTACATAGGTATTCTATCATTGAAGCCCTACGAGAGGTTAGCTGCCCTGAGGAATTACTACAACTAATTACCAGCTATTTAATAAATAGAAAAATGGCCTATAGCGCATGGGGACACACTGCTCACATTCTGTCACTCCGTGGAGTCCCACAAGGAGCGGCTTTAAGTCCCTTCCTCTTCAATATGATTGCAAGAAAAGCATTTACCTTGAAAAAACCTAGAAAGAGCGAATTAGTGGGCTTCGCAGATGATTTCACACTAATGGTGCAGGCGGCCCCAAAGCTTCCTAAATGTCAAATAAACAATTTTCTTGAAAATTTCTCACAATGGTGCAGAAGGCGTGGAATGTTGGTAAATCCCCACAAGACTCAAGCATGCATGTTCTACAGAAACAAACCAAGATGGCCAAACAAGGACAGCATCCGACTTCTTGACCAGCCCATTGCAATCAACAAAACAATCAAAATCCTTGGTATTACCTTTGATTCAAAGAGACAATTTATTAAACATCTCAATAACAGTTTACTCAAATACCGATGGATACTCCCAAGGCTCACTAGCACCATAAAAGGACAATTTGGTTCAACCTTCAGTTCCGGACACAAAATTTACAAGAGAGTCGTTCTCCCAGCGCTACTATATGGCTCTGGTGTCTGGGGAAAACGTGCATATGACACAAATGGGGCTCGCAAGCTACGTAGTCTCCACTACAAATATGCGAAAGCAATAATAAGAGGTGGTCCATGCACACCGACAATACCAGCTATCTCATTGACGGGTTGTCCCCCACTCGATATCTCTATAAAGGCTCATATAGAATATTTAAAAACCTTGAAAACGGGCCACTACGAATCACGCCCAAGTCCTTCCTCTTTACCCTATCCCCCATTACGGAAGATAATCTATTTTACCAAATCACCACAACTAAATGTCACCACCATTTACACAGACGGATCCCAATCATCAGAAGGAGTTGGGGCTGGAGTCATCCTACCACCTCCTCTACAAACCACACAACTTAAACTCCACCAGGAGTGCTCAGCGTTCCAAGCTGAACTGCTTGCCATTCTCTACGCAACAAAATTCACCATGAATTTCCCGAAAGAACACTTTATCATTGCCTCAGACTGCCAATCAGCTCTATCAGCCATATGTAGGTCTTGGCCCACAAGAACCCAACTAATTGCGGAAATAATTTACAACCTGCATTTTTCACCAAATGTGCAACTCTGCTGGATCAAAGGCCACAGCGATATTCAAGGAAATGAACTGGCGGATCAGGCGGCAAAGGCTGCAGCACATTCCAACCTGCCACTATCCTTTACCACCTTCCTAAAGAGCGTCGCGCGCGGTAAAAAAGGACAGATAGCCCTCAAAATGTGGACAGACCTCTACATCCAAGATTACTCCACCAGAAATCTACGAAGATTTGCTGCTACCCCGAAACTACTCCTCCAAATGCTTCGAAACATCAAGCATGGATCTACCTCCACAACAATCCTGACCGGCCATGGCTACATTCAGGCAGACCTTGCAACGGTATCGAAAGAAGACCCAACTTGCCCCCACTGCCAAGATGAAGACCAAACCGTAGACCACCTCCTCTTCACTTGCCCAACCTTCCAATACCAAAGATTCCAGACAGCCACTCTCCTAGGTATCACCAACATATGTCCAGCATCCCTAGAAAATCTCCCAAGAAAGAAATCTGCCTGGCAACACCTCATTAATTGGACTTCCACTGGCATTGTACATAAATCCAAGAAGACTTAGGTCAGAAGGACATCCCGGGTAGTTGGCGACTTCTGTACGCTCCAGGAACCTAGGTTACTTAAATAAATAATATATATAAGTTATTTATTTATTATTATTTTTTTTTAATATGTGTGTGGAATTGTGTTAACTTTGTTTGTTGTTTGCATTAAAAATATATACTATTTTCGAGTCTTCTGGCTAGAAAACATTGCACATACATACAAAGAAAATTATTATTTCCAAACCGAAATAATTAGCTTGTTATTTTTGTCAGTTGCTGAATCAATAACCTTTTCAAAGTTTGAAAAAAACTCGAAGAAATTAAAGTGAAAGTTTCCACAACATTATTGAGAATCTCAGCCCATGTTTTAGGTTTTTCAACCCTTGATACAATGGCATTTTAAGCAACAGTCTGTACTCATGTTAGAGTCGGCAGCAACGGATTCCATATTAAGAACATTCTCGAACTACAGGCAAAGTCAGACTTTCACCAAAGTGTGCCTGGATCATGGTGCCATGATCACCGAAAGCTGCACGACTATATCCCATTTCATGAGATCATGAACTCATGGAATTCGTGTAATCTTTACACAAGGAGATAAGAAACAACAACAACAAGCAACAGTAGCTTCTCTCTTAACAGCTTTTGATCGATTTACTTCGAACTCAGAATGTGAAAGTTTAGTTAATGCTTAAACTAACTTCCCATGATGTGAATTTGTATCCTATTTGAGGTTGATATCACATTGGCTTGGAGAAATTAAACATCAATCAATGTTTCTAACATTAGTCCAGTATTAGGGGCTGTCTATATTATCAGTTGGAAAAAAAAAGTTTATTAATCAAGGATCTTTCTTCAAGAATCTCTTTAAGATTTTATGTGATTTATCAACAATTTATCTGTAGCATCCCAAATTAATCTAAAGAACCTTACACAGTTTGATGTAACCAAGAATTATCTTTCACTTGTGGTCCTCAGGTAGATATTGTCCCATCGCCAGATTGACCGCCCTCTATATCATGCTGTTGTGTCATGTTGTAATCATTTCTTATCATTGCTGTCATCCTTGGAATCGCGCTACTTCGCTGTAAATTATTTATTTCAACACACAAAACGCGATATCCCGGCTAGGGATAATTGCGTCGATTTACATTTTTTTAAACAGAAACAGTTATTAACATATTATACAAGAAAAAGTACTTAAAAAAAAAAAAAAGAAACAATAATATAAATTAGGAACCTGAACCTTTCAGGTTTGAAAGATAATCATAAATATATTTACAAAAATAGTTAAACCTATGATAATTCTCTCTGCTATTTACAAATTGATATAGATCTACAACATTGTTTATTGTCTGTTGTCTAGCGCTAAAGAAGAGTGGGCATTCCAGCAGTAGGTGTCTCGAATTATTTCTATTGAAGTGAAAACATCGGGCGCGCGCTAGGGGAGGTTTTCTTTATTATTATTATTTTTTTAATTGATAAATCTTCAGCTTTCGGACACAAACACCCTTCTACAGGAGAAAATATTTTACATAAAATCGCCAATAGAATTAGATTTAAAATGAAATCAAATATATAGGGTGTTTACAGTTATTTCAATGCAGAATCAACACGGGCCTCCACTGCGCATACTTATCGAGTTTGCTATTTAGAGAGGCCCGTGTTGTTTATGAATTTAAATAACTGTAAACACCCTATGCATTTGATTTTATTTTAAATTTAATTCTATTGGCGATTTTATGTAAAATATTTTCTCCTGTAGAAGGGTTTTTGTGCCCGAAATCTAGAATTTTGTCAATTAAAAAATGTTAAAAATAAACTTTTCCCTGGGGCCTGATGTTTTCACTTCAAAAAAATATTCATTCAAGGGATAATTTATCAAATTATTTATAAAAAATAAAAGGATTTAAAAGCGCGAATGTTTCTTTTATACATAAAAAAACCTCTACTGTCCTTACTGCGATGAAAAAATATATTGGGAGGGCTTGGCTCATCAGTGGTGAATCAATAAGGACAGTAGAGGTTTGTTTTATGTATAAAAGAAACATTCGCGCTTTTAAATCCTTTTATTTTATATGTATAGATGGCGCGTTATTGTTTTGTGTAAATTATTTATAGTTTGTTGGCTTGAGGAGATCGCGGAATGATATATTTTTCGAGATTTATATATTACACAAAATGCTACTTGTTCTTGACGTGTGAGCGAAAGTCTCATCATTAGAGTGGAAAACAGCTGAGTCACTGATTCTTAGTATTTTTCTGAAGGCCAAATATATAGTTTATTTTTTGCTGATCCCTAGTACACGTGGTACAGGTTATGATAATTATGCTGAGTAGAAGTAGGCGACTTATTTTAGTGTAAGGGAACCACATGTCTACACATGTGAAAAGCAGTTCGACTTTGAACTTACAAATGTGCCAGAGCCCCCGTTACTTGCACTCGCTGGTGGGGTTGGACTTTTGTAAGAATCAGGGGCCATTGGAGCATTTTTTTTAAATCAGAAAAAAGTGCCCAATGCGGGAATCGAACCCGGGTCGCAGCGGTAGAAAACCAACGGTTTAGACTATCCTTCCACCGAACCTCTAAATTTATAGTTGTCTCATTTATTTGAGCTCAAAGTTTTCAATCTTTTTTTTTTCAATTCCTGCATAACCACCATTGGCTGTTTTGTTTGATTCTCTCTCTTATGACTTGCTTTTTCCATTATCCCATTGTGTGTCCGAGCTGATTCCATCTTTAAGCATGTTTTCTTCTGAAATCAGGATATCCTGAAGTGGTATATTGGCTGCACTATCTTCCTTATAGGTTTCTGTCTTTTGTTTGCTTTTGATTACTAATTAGATTTTGAATCATTTTCCTTTTTTTTTTTTACCTGATCATTGTTTTTCTTATTACTTGTAAAAATTAACAGCGAAATTTAAGGTTAAAGAGCTACAGAGAGTGAAAAAAAAAAATAGGTGCACACATGTAAATACGTCTGGCCCTTCTCTTTTATTTGAAGTTGAGTATATTGAGATCGTTTTTGCTGCCTTGCCATGCTCTGACACGTAAGTAATAAAGGTTTTTTATTCATTTACAAAAATGTCTAATCATTTTCATACATTACAAATGATGGTGAAGCTGGACATTTTACACCCCATCCAAATCACGCACATACTCCCTATCAATATGAATCAATAACGCGCCATATAAATATAGCAAATAAAAACATTTAGACGCGAATGTTTCTTTTATACATATATCAAATTTCTACTGTTCTTAATACGATGAAAAAATATATTGGGAGGGCTTGGCTCATCAGTGGTGAACCTTCCAAGCGGTTTCGCCAATTTAATCTACCAGACCGCTGCTTCTTTAGAGCTCTAATACTGTATTGGAAAATTCTGATTTTATATGCTGAAATGAAGGGTGGAATATTAGAAATGATATTCAAACAAACTATGGACATATGCTTTTAGGATAGTAGAATTGCATTTAATATTTGCATCAAGAAATGCTTTTCCACAAACAATAAGGACAAGGTCAGTTAGGCATAAATTAATAAAAGCAATAGCGCGCCATCTAAATATAGCAAATGAAAACATTTAGACGCGAATGTTACTTTTATACATATATCAAGCTTCTACTGAGCCAAGCCTTCCCAATATTTTTTCATCTCAGTAAGGACAGTAGAAGTTTGATATATGTATAAAAGAAACATTCGTGTCTAAATGTTTTCATTTGCTATACTTCTTATTAACACAAAGCAATAAAGCCATCTATATATATAAAATGAAAGGATTTAAAAAAAACGAATTTTTCTTTTATACATAATACAAACTTCAACTGTCCTTACTGCGATGCAAAAATAAATTGGGAGGGCTTGGCTCATCAGTGGTGAACCCTCCCAGCAGTGTCGCCAATTTAATCCACCAGACCACTTCTCAGAGCTCTAATATTGTATTGGACGATGAAAAACCATTTCTGAGATTCCATCCTTCAGGGCTGCGTATATAAGCAGAATCGTCCAATACAGTATTAGAGCTCTGAGAAGCGGTCTGGTGGATTAAATTGGCGAAACCGCTGGTAGGGTTCACCACTGATGAGCCAAGCCCTCCCAATATATTTTTTTCATCGCAGTAAGGACATCAGAAGTTTGTATTGTGTATAAAAGAAACATTCGTGCTTTGAATCCTTTCTTTTCATATATACTTCTTATTGCTAACTCAATAATAACATTGTCAGTACCATATCTCCGAACACATATTGTCCCTCCTTCCATTATCCAGTTAGTCCAAAGAGCCGTTTCATCTGTTGTCCATCAGGGTAGGTCGTACATCACCCACCAATCAGCCTTTAGCACGAGTTCCTCTCTGAATCAAGTTATTGTAAGATAATATTAGGAAAAGTGCGCATATAAAACAGATTTACACGAATAGCCATATATATGATGCAATGTGTAGATCAGTATTCCATTGTATCAAATAAAGTGAAGCACGAAGGAAGATGAGTTTCTTTTTAATAAACGCGAGCGAGCTTTCGGGACACACGCCCTTCTACTGGCAAAAAAAACTAAGAGATTCAAAGAGATACATCTTAGTTTTTTGCCAGTAGAAGGGCGTGTGGCCCGAAAGCTCGCTCGCGTTTATTAAAAAGAAACTCATCTTCCTTCGTGCTTTACTTTATTTGATTATCTAAACAGGAAGAGTTCTATCGCTTATTCATTCCATTGTATATTCGACTAATATATCGAAATGTACCTAAAGAAGTATCTCTCCCTTTAAAACTGCATTAAAACAATGGATCTTGTTCATCATCCCAGTACAGAACATGTTGTAGCGTGTCTTTATCAACACCATTCTATATACAGTTACGAGCGTCATGCGTTCTTAATTCTTCAGTTTTCATCTCTGTCACCGTTTGCCTTTTTTTTTTTTGGAATGGCTCTCTTCCTATTGGTTGGCTACGATCACGCCACCTTTTAAAAGCACACAAAGTTTGGGGCGGGACGTTTCTCAAGAGTGACATCCACGGCGCCAATTTATAATTGTAACGAATAGTATTTGAATAAAAACATTTAATCGGGTAAAACCCGGGCACGCCCCGGTCATTCGGCTAGTTTATAAAAAAATAAAATGTGGGGATGTGTGCCAAAACTAATACCATTATGTCGAAAAACAACAACAGAAAAAAAGCAAGCAATAAATAACCTGCACATGGGAATATTAGTGTGTGTGTTGCATGTGTGTATATATCAGGTAACTCATGTGAATAGTTACATTCATGGACAAAACCTAAGAACGTAAAAGTATTTGATGCCACATGTCGTCTGTTTTTTTTTTAAAGGAGACAAAGGCAATTTTATCCACACTTGGTTAACTCTTGGGTTGTTCAATACAGTTCACTGTGTATCAAATATATTTCAGAGTGATTTTCTGAATCCCGATATACAAGCTGAAAGATACAACTTCTTTTAGTTTTGTCCATTGAGTGTATTTATTCTAAATATTATACGATACAAAAATGTATACTATTCTGATAGTTACTTTTGTTATCCATACATTTCCAAATCCCAGTTAATTCTATATGCTAAGAGGATCATCGCCCCATAGACCTGACATACCGTCACCTGAGTTCATATCGCCTTCTCCACTCTAGGACGCCATGGATATCAACAATCGCCAAAGTTTCTAATTAACTCGCCCCTCAAACTTACGTCCCATCCACCAAACTGCGTTGAAGATAAAATGGCTGTGCTAATTGCATTCTTGCTCGTGAACGTCCTGAGCTGCGTCGCGATGCCGATTCGGCATCCCCTGCCCCCCGGAGCCCCCCGTGGCCCTATGGAGCCCCTCGAGCTGTTCCACCGCCCGGACCTGGTCGTCACCATGGTGGAGTCAGTGATCCTGGCCGCACTGTCGCTGGCAGTGTATCTGCAAATCCGGCGCCGGCAGAGAAGATCCGCGGAGGACATCTGCTGAACCACCGAGGCCCGTCTTCCTCTACAAGAGGATCCATACCCTTCCTCGACCCTCATTGGAATTGTAGCCAAAATTCTTTAATTATTTTTTATTGTTGTGCCGTGTAATAAATGTTGTTTTTTGTTTATTTGCTATATTTATACCTATATTACATATTTAATAACAAGCTTAATCACATAAATGGTCTCTGTTTATTCCATATAGATGACCCACAATCTGGATAAGAATTTAACAGAATGTAGAGTGTTCGTTGTGAAAGTAGTCACTATCATTCGAGCTACGATCCAAAAATATGCAAATAATTAAAATCCTTAACAAAATAGTCCAGTAACCGACTAATTTGCTAATTTTGTGTTTTTTATTTTATAATCATTACTACTAATAACTGGTGTGTTCGGATAGAATATGGTCTCACACATGGGTTTGTACTCCTGTTCTCTGGTAATTTGAAATCTTCCAGAAACAAGGCCGATGTCAAGTAGAAGTGGTTGACCAGTCGAATCTTGAACAATAAAATCTTATCAAACCTTTCGTATCATTAGAGGAAAAATGCCTTCGAATATCCGAGAATAAACGTGTAAAAATGTTAGAAAGTTGTTTCTTATAAAATCATATTTAGTGTGTCTTCTTGTATACAGAATATACAGAATCGTGGATATGTTTTCATGTGATATCGGAGTTATATGGGGTTATTTTAGCTAAGTATGTGCAAACACTTCTAGTACTGTAGAACTCTATCTGGTTCGTTACCCCAGTTGTTTTTGTTTTTGGAGAAGTGCATGACGCGTCAAAGCCGATTTATAAGCTTGGTTCCTTTGTTTTATCTTGCCGTACATTCAGAATATTCACATAAAATAATATTAACTTATTTTACTAATTTCTCTTTTATTCTTCATTATTATTATTATTATATATATTTCCTTAAGAGCCCCGGTTCGTTACCTCAGTTGTTTTTTGTTTTTTTGGAGAAGTGCATGACGCGTCAAAGCCGATTTATAAGCTTGGTTCCTTTGTTTTATCTTGCCGTACATTCGGGAATAATTACATCAAAAACAATAATATAAACTTATTTTACTAATTTCTCTTTTATTCTTAATTAATATTATATATATTTCCTTAAGAGCACCCTTGCCCTGTTATCCTTACCAAATAAAGGATGTGTTATGAAACCAGCCCTGTACAATAGTGGAGCAGTATGGACTGGCGAGACAACTAGGAAAGTTCCCCAATGATAAGTCATGCCCTCCCATTTTATTTCATATCGTGGTAGTATAAGGAGTTTGTGTAGAAATAGCTTTTGAAAAATAGAAGTAATTTGAACTCTATATATTTTCTTTTTGAATATTTTAATTGTAAAAGCTATTTCTACAGACCTTATATTGCAATGAATAAACATATTGTCGCGTATAAGGCCTCAAAACATCTACAACCTCCGCCAATAGATGGCGCTTTCGCCTATTTCTGGTATGCAACTTGTAGGGAATCGCCGACTGCTGTGTTCCTGTTTCCTGGAGCAAACGGTTGTAAATAGATGTTCACATTGGCTCTGGAGTGTAAATAATTGTAAATACCCGTTGAATGTTATTCTAGTTTTATGTAATGTGTAGGAGATTCAGAATATTCACATAAAAATAATATTAGCTTATTTTACTAATTTCTCTTTTATTCTTCATTATTATTATTATTATATACAGGGTGATCCAAAAGTCCCGCACTATTTTAAAAATTAATAACTCCGCGAATATTTGCGCTAGAGCAATGCGGTAAACACCATTGTGTTCAGGATGCAATGGGATTTTTTATGGCAAATAATGAAAAATTCGAAATTGATTTTAGTTACAATTTCATTTTCCAGATGGCGCTCTACCAGAATCAGAGATTCAGCGGCCAAATTGTTTGATAAATTAAAAAATATAACTGATCGACGCGTATTTTTCCTTTTTGAATACCAGGAAAGAACCCTAATAATATCAAATAACAAATTAATAAAACACCACTTCGCCAAAAGTATGAAGAATTGGTTAACCATTTTCAAATACAATCAGAGATGTGTAAAATAGGTAAATGCAAATTAAAACATGTAGCAAAAAGAAAATTGATATTTTAGATACGGTTTGTTTCCGAAGATAATAAATTTCTAATATTTTTAATTCAACTCTCACTCAGTATCGATTATATTAATTTTAATTCCTTTGAAAAATATGTATCTATCTCTGATAATTTATTTTACTCTGGAATGCCGTTGTTTTTGTCGTGCCCAATAAATAGCCTCAGATGTCTCCATGCATCTCTATCACAGCAGCAGCAGCAGCAATGTCCACTATCTTGGATGTATAAAGCTGCTGCTCTGGGTCTATGTCAATTTTCTGCAAGGCTGCGGGCATGAGAATATGTGGATAGGTGTTAGTTCCACACCAGGACAGTTGTTGCATGTTCTATAGGTTCTTGTGCCATCTGGATGTATTGTCATTCCTTTATAATGTTTGTTCTAAGTCTTGTTATAGTTTTTGTCAGTTTTCTCTCAGAGTTTATTTCACATATATGATCTTTTCTTATTTTTTGTTTAATTATCTTGTATTTTGCCAAAGCATCAGCGTCAAATACCGACATTTGTTCTTTATTTTGGCTCAGCTTTCTGGCTTCCTTTGCCAAATCAACTGCCATTTCATTACCCCCGATCTCAACACGGGGAGGAATCCATTGTAGAATGCAGTTATTCTCCAATGATTCCAGTTGGGTAAGTAACGAGTGTATTTTCTGTATGACTCTAGTATTGCCCTTCTGAATTGCTTCTAGAGCGGATATTGAGTCGCTGTATATTAAAATTCCTTCTGCTTGATGCAGGGATGGTTGGTTAAGGCATAAACCAAGAGCTTTTCAGATAGCTGTCAGTTCACAAGTGAAGTTTGACGAAATCTTTCTTGCTCCTTCTTTGATTTTGATGTTTGTTCCATCTTGCAGTATTATGTTAATTCCGGCCCCTCCATTACTCAGGGTAAGGTCTGAAGATCCATCTGTATATGCTGTTAAAGGGCGTGGCCTAGCATTTTTAATCAAGAATTTGTACTATGAGGACATAACCGTTAATATTACAAACACATTAGACCTCGAAGCCCAAGGTATCAAAGTCTACCTCAATCAAAACAAAGCCATCAACATATACAATATGTATCACCCTCCAAACAATACATTTATTGACGATGGAACAATGGCTCAATTTCTTACAGACAACTCTATTATTGAAGGTGACCTTAATGCCAAACATCAACTATGGGGATGTTCTACGCCAAACCCAAGAGACAAAATACTATCAAACATATTTGACGATAATGCCTTCATGTGCTTAAATGATGGGAATCCTACCCATCATTCCTACAAGCTATAATACTGCACAAGCCCTTGATATAAGTTTTTACTATCCTGACATTTTCCACAAATGCAAATAGCAAATATTAAAAAGTTTTGGAAGTGATCATTTGCCTAATTTAATAGAAATTAGCACCAAGACCAAAACTAGCTCAATTAAGAAAAATTCTGGAACTTCAAAAAGGCTAATATGATATCTTTCGAAAACACCATTATTAAAGCAGCCAAAGTTTCAATACCAAGAGGTAATATTAAGAAATAGATTCCAAATTATACACACCAGGCAAAAAATATTCAAACACTTATAACTAAAAGAAATGAACTACAAAATGGTGCACCCAAAACCAAACAAATTGTAGAACTGAACTGAACATTGTGATTGCAAAAATAAAAAAAGATTTTACGTAAATGTGAAAAGGGAAAATTAAAAACAAACTTGTGAAAACCTGAACCCAAGAAACCCAAATAAAAAACTTTGGAATTTGGCAAAACAAATTGACAGAGTCCAGCCACAAACTGAAAACACAAATATGATTAAGAATACAGATAGTACACCAGCAACTAATGACAAAATTGCTGCCAATCTTTTAGGAAATTCATATCAAATAAGTAGTAAAATCAAGGTTGAAAAAAGGCCCGAAAGATTATTCATGACTGTAAAAATGTCACCAGCACTCATAATATTTTCCATGAAAAAAATCAATATGAAAGAGCTAGCTTATGCATTAGAAAACACTGACCTAAACAAGACTCCTGGGCCAGATGGAATCCATGGCCGAATGATATCAAACTTGGGCAAAATTGGCAAAGAAAAACTTCTTAATATTTTCAATAACTCCTGGAAAACTGGAAAATTGCCTCAAGACTGTAAAAATGCAACAATAATTCCTATTAAAAAACTTGACAAATCTGCTGTTGACCCAAAAAACTACCGACCTATCTCCCTAACAAATATTTGCTGCAAATTAATGGAAAAAATTATACTTAGATGACTCACCTACCACCCCGACACAAGAAATCTCTTACCAGAAGAACAATATGGATTTAGGAAAGGACATGGGACAATAGACCAACTCTTATTTTTCACACAAAAGGTAAAAGATGCACAAAACAAAAAACCACACCATAGCTGCTTTTTAGACCTTACACAAGCTTTTGATAAGGTATGGAAAAACAAGTTAATTACAAAATTATACAAACATTTCAAAATTGATGGAAAAGCTATCACTTGGATAAATGATTCCTTTAAAAAATATATAAATCAGGGTCAAATATAATGGCACTCTATCTAAAACCTTCAAATTGTATCAAGGATTACCACAAGGATCAGTCCTTAGCCCAAATCTCTTCACCCTATTTATTGCAGGCATAGAAGAAAATTTTTCACATAAAACCAATATTGAACTTTTCGCTGATGACATTATTCTATGGAACAGCAACACTAACTGGAAAAAAGCTGAAAGAGATTTGAACAAGACTCTTCTCCACCTAGAAAAAATTGCAAATAAACATAAATTAGAATTTAACCCCCAAAAATCTGAAACCTGTCTTTTTACTACCGATAAGAAACTATACAAAATAAGACCAAATATTATTCTGAAAGAACAACACTTGCAATATAATAAACATTCTAAATGTCTCGGCTACAACCTGGATCCAGAAATTAACTCCAGTAAGCATATTGAAGGAGTTGTTAGAAAAGGAAGAGAACGACTAAAATTCTTGAAATATATTTCAGGAAGAGTGGGGAGCTGAAGCAACAACACTAAAATTAACTTACACACCTCTAATGAGACCTATCTTGGAATATGGATATCAAATCTATGGTACAGCATCTGAAACAAATCTAAAAACACTGGAAAGGATACAACTAAATGCAGCTAGAATTATTGCAGGTCTTCGAAAAACCTGCCCTAATAATATTGTACTTTACGAGGAAGACATTATGCCCTTAAAGGATAGTAGAAGCTACAATCTGCCAAAATATATAAACAAAATCAAGAGTTACGAAAACAAACACAGAACTTTCAATTACATACTTAATTGAAAACCCAATATAAGACTAAAAAATGAAGGCCCTCTCCACCTGGCCAAAAGAAATGGATTTTTAAAATATAAAGTGGAAAAATATTATTTAGCTGAAAAAAATATCTCCATGCGAACCACTAACAAAATGTTATTTTTAATGCCACTTTAAATGAACCCACCAACAGACAATACCAAAATCCAGAATACTTAAAACAATTATCATTAGAAATAATTAATAAAATTCCTAAAAATATAATAACTATCTATACCGATGGTAGCAGAGACGAGTTGGGACACACTGGCAGTGACTCTCTCATTAAAACCACAAATAGCAATGAGAAAATAAACAGAAGAAACCCAGAATTTTGCTCAGTCTTCAGATCAGAACTTATGGCCATCTATGAAGTCTTAAAATCCATCAGAAACATTGAACATCACGATATATGGATTCTTACTGATAGTAGAAGTGCCATACAACACTTGAGTCACACAGGGGATCTTAGAGACAGAGTAAGCAGGAACATAATTGGTTATCTCCAAAAACTCTCAATACCTCAAAATTTCACCTTCAATGGATACCCTTACATGTTAGCATTGAAGGCAATGAAGCTGTTGATGCGCTAGCGAAAAAAGGCACAAAAGAACCCTTGCTACAGAAAAATAAACTTTCTTTTAAAGAAATAGAAACAGTAGCCAAAATAAACAAGAACTGGAGGATCCCACCTAAGCACAGTTGATATACCCTAGAAGCAGATGGTCACCCAGACCTTTAGGTCCACAAGCCGGCATGCGAAGCATGCCCTTCGCTGCTATTCTGTTCAACTCATAAGCCAAGTAACGGTATCCAAGCTAGTGCTTGGACATTGTACCTGGAAACACCACCTCCCAGACAACGTGTCTGGAAGGATTTCTATACCGGTGGCCTTTAATCATAGCAAAATAGGAAACTATCTACTGTGTCCAGCAGGGACCGCGGGGAGGCAGCCCCCGGTCGACTCTGTTCACTCACAGCTGAGGAAAAGCTCAGCTGCCACGTCGTGGGCTTTCTCAAGAAGCTTGCTGTGGTTTCTCAGCAGCTTACTCTCGATCGCGCCCCTCGCCCTCCTTCTCTCTTCCTGCACACCCACTACCCTTGGACAATCCAAGACGTAGTGGCGTGCATTCACATCCCTTTCTCCATAGACGCAATCAGGGTTTCTCTTAATTTTAAATCTGTGGAGACTTGGGGAAGAGCCCATGTCCCGAACTACCCTAATGAGTTTGTGGGACATTACCTTACAGAGGTACTTGGGTGTTGTTACCCCATTGAATACCTCTCTCCCCTTCACACTGTTCCTCCATCTGTCCAACCATAAGTCCTGGACGTGCCCCCTGATCCTCCTATAAACTTCTTTCTTGGTCACTGGGGTCCTCAGTGATCTACCTCTAAAGCGCCCTGCCTTAGCGATCCTGTCTGCGAACGCATTACCTTCGATGAGGCTGTGTCTCCTAAACCAAGGGAGCTCCGGAGCCCGCGTCATCATCTCCAGCTCGACACAGGAGAGGCAGAGGTTCCTAAAAATAGTACCCTCCTTCTCCCCCCCCCTGTTAGAGCCAACCAGGACAGGCCTGCACAACGCCTCCCTGCCTCTCGCCATCATCTCCTCCGCCTGGCATTGCCAACCCATCTTGTCATCAATGACCACCCCCAGAATGGTCATCCTATTGACCAACGCTATCCTCCGTTCTTCCATCCGGATAGCCGGCTTGTGTTCCCATTTGATCCCTTTCCTTTTAGTTCTTATGTCCCTAGGCTTAAAGCTGAGGGCTTTAGTTTTGGAGACATTGAACTTAAGGCCAGAGTCATGGGCCCAGATCGAGAGAATTTGGAGGGAAGTTCCAACATACTTCTCAGCCTTCGCTCTCGAAGCAGCCTCAATGATGAGGAACTGGTCGTCAGCATAGAGAACCAGCCTGGCTCCCTCAGGGAGCTCCTCCTGGAAAACGGTGTTTACCAGGATATTCCACAGAATAGGTCCGCAGCAAGAGCCCTGGGGGCAACCCCTAGCACAGTTTCTTTCCAACTTCCGCCCACCAAAACTGAGGCTAATCCGTCTATCCCTCAGGAAGTCACGAACCAAGCTGCACAAATTATCAGGACAACCCATGTCCATCAAATTTCTCATCAGTTTGTTCCAGCTCATGGAGTTGTACGCGCCATCAATGTCCAAGGCCACGAAAAGAACCCAAGCACCCTTATTTAAGCCCATCTCAACCCCCTCTAACACCTCGTTCAGAGCTGTGGTTGTGGACTTCCCTTCGCTAAAACCATGTTGGAAAGAGGAAAGGAGCTCATTACTCTCTAGCCAATGCTTCAGTCGCTGAGCTAGTAGGCTATCCAGGACCTTACCTAGACACACTAGTACACACACACACACACAAGCCTTTTTATTGGGGCATCCAGCCCTATACATGATTCCCCTCTACAGGATTTAGCAAAGGAAGATATTTCGAAAGTAAAAACTAGAATAACACACTAGTAAAGAAAGCGGACGATAATCATTAGGAGAATTACCCTTTCTACCAGACTTTTCGAGAAGCACTACTCGGGCAACCTTCCATGCCTCAGGAAATGCACCAGTGTCCAGGCACCTATTGAATAACCTGGAAAGAAGCGATGGGTGCATCCTTACCAGGGCTTTCACGACCGTGTTATCGTTCCTTCGGGACCAGGATATTTATTTTTTCCGAACTTGAAAGCCGTCAGTTTCACCTCATTCTCAGAAAAGGGCGGATCTACCAAACCACAAGTGGTCAGAGAGATCTCGTCCTCTGGTTCCTCGTTTCCGAAGTGCCGATCCAAGTTGTTTTTATTTTGTCTTCTGCTTTCGAACGAGTAGGTCTAGAACACATTCTCTCTGAATTTTCTCATTGTTGGTGGATGAAACAGCACCAGTGATTATTTTGGCCGCTTTTGCTTGAACACTGTCTAGTGTTACTTTTAGTGATGAGCTTGAGGGAGCCCAGACCGGTGTTGCATATTACATTATCGGCCTTATTAAGGTGGTATATCTTGTTCTGAAAATTCTGGGTTTTGTTCCCCAATTTGTTCCACATAGCCTTCTCAGAATGTTTAGTTTTCTGATAGCTCTATTTGAGATGCTAATTATGTGTTCTGAAAATTCCAATTCCTCATTAAAATAATTTTGTTGACATATTGTCAATACATGAACAGTCTGCACTATTAAAAATGTAATATGCATTATATACTTTATTCAACTTTATTCAACTGTAAATACAAAACGCGATGTCCCGCCAAGGACACTGGCGCCCAAAGGAAAGCAATACAAGAGAGAGAGAGAGGGAGAATCTATTTACATATCAAAAAACATATGCTCAAGGCATTTACATATTTTTGAAATTGATTTCAACAAGCATACTATATACATAGGTAATTTAATTTAAACACTCCTCAAGATAAAGGAAAAAGGAAAAAAAAAAGAATCATATATACAGCACATAGTTAATTATACCTAACACTTGAGATTAATTAAAAACTTTGATATAAATTTACAAAATCTATTGAAAACAATGTATGAATCCCTGCTGGATATCAGTTCTCTTGGATCGGTACAGAGGATACAGTTATTGAGTCTGTAGTCTTGAAATGCTGGGCACTTAAGTAAAAGGTGAGTGGAATCTTGAATGCGGCATCCACAAAAACAGCCCGGATCCTCCGATGCGCGGATTCTTTCCAGAAAACTTCCGAAATTACCATGGTTGGTTACAAATTGTGTGTTGTGGAAATTAGGGCGAAAATAATTAGGAATACCCCGGTTGAAAAAACTTGTAAATGTCTCGTTTGTATTATTCAGTAAGAGCAACATTCTTTCGTCTATATAGGATTTAATTATAAAGGGAATATCGATGTTGTATTTCTGCTTGTCCTCGAACGATAAGTTATTTAAGTCATATCTCATATTTTTTGCTTCAATGTAATCTGCAATCAATGGAGTCTTAGCCAAACTGTGAACATAGTTGTACGAAGTTGTCTTGTAAGCTTGAATGCTCCATAATAATATCTGATATTGCATTGAGTTTAATTTTTGTATCGATTTTTTATTTAAAAATTTGAACCATATTTCTGATCCATATGTTAAAGTTGATCTGAATAAAGATTTGTACAATGTAATTCTTTTATGGGAGCTCAAACCCCATGATTTGCTGCACAGAGAGAATAGAAATTTTTTTATTCTTAGAGTTCTGCTCACTATTTCCTCTATATGAAAAGCAAAATTTAATTTGTTTTTTCTTCTATGATTTGCAATTGTTATTCCTAAAATTTTTATTTTTTGTACTGGTGAAATTAATCCACTCTTAAATTTAACTGGGATCTTCTCTTTATTATGCAAATACACTGAATATGATGAAGTACAATGAATATGGCGCCTCTGCCAGCGCTGCAGAATTTGGTGGAGAATCGCCAGTGGGTCTCCAGCGAAATCACGCATTTTGCGATATACGATGAATACGTAGATCGCGTACTTCGCCGCTTAGGAGATGGTGATGGCGTGGTCCTCGAGCCCAACTTGAAAGATGCAGGACTGCAGTATCACACCTAGGTATTATGGATTTCTAATTTTATCAATTATTTGTTTGTTTATGCTTATTTTGCGGTTATATTTATGCCTTTTTCCCTGTGAGTGGAGAAGAGGCATAGGTCTGGTTTTATTGGGTTTATGGTCATTTGGAGTTCCATTGCCCACTTCTCCAGTCCTCTCATTGATGTGGTCAGTATTTTTTACGATTTTTCTATGCTGCTACTTGTGTGCCATATGGCTATATCATATGCATAACAGGCAACCTTTGAGTCTTCAGTGAGGTAAGGATGGATGTCGTTAATATATAGCAGATAGAGTAGAGGACTGAGCACAGATCCCTGAGTTACACCAACCCATGTTCTTCCTTCCTTGGAAAATTCTCCATTCACACGAACCTTTAACCTTCTTCCCCTTAAGAAGTCTGCAATCCAGATTAAGGTTTTTCCTCTTACTACGATGTTGTGCAGCTTTTCACGTAAATTCTTCCTCCACACTCGATCAAAAGCTGAGGTCATATCAAGGAATATAGCCGTGGTCTTCTTTGGCGGTTTTTCCTGGAAAGAATCTATTAATGATTGACAGAAGTAGAACAGTTGATCAGTCGTACAGTGCTGGGATCTATAGGCAGTTTGGTAGAGGTTTATTTTATTATTGTTAGTGAGCCAGACTATGAGCCTAGAGTGGATAATTCGTTCTGGTATTTTACAAAGTATGCTGGTGAGAGCAATTGGCCGATAGTTCTTGTATTCCTTGGCATCTTTGTTTGGTTTCAGTATTGGCACTATAATTGATATCTTCCAATTCTTTGGTAGTTTACCAGTTTGCCATGAAATGTTCAGTATTCGTAGGAGTTGATTATTAGCTTTGTCTTCAAAGTGTTTAATCTTTGACCAAAGATTAGATTATCTCTTGGTGACCTCTTGGATTTTTTTATTGATAAGTTTAGCTCATTCAGTTTGAAGTCTCTCGAGAAAATATCTTGTTGATGGAAGTTTCTTGCTTGTTTAACTAACTGGTTTATATTATTTTTAGAGTCCTGTCTTCATTCGTATAGTTGAGTATGGAAGTGCTTGAAAGATATTCAGCAATTATGTCAGCCATCTGTTTGTTCTCGTTCTCGCTGTTCTATTCATATCGGTTAGAGTATTGGAGGATTGGTGTTGGTTTTGATTGTTCTCTAGCACTCTAATCTTATTCCAGTGTTGGCTGTCTTTTCTTGGATCCATTTTTTCGCAGAATTCTGCGATTTTTCTTTCTTGCATATCCAAATTTCTTGTTCTATTTTGTGACTAATTTCAATGAGTTCCTTTCTGTTTTCTTCTGTTTTATTTTTAAGAAGTTCATTGATATTATCTCTCTCTCTCTGAAATCATTGCTCGATGTTGTAGTCCTTAAAGTAAGGTATCCACAAGTCTTTACGTCTACCTCTAGGTATCGATGCTTTTGCAGCTTTGGATATGTTCGAAGAGAATTTTTTCAAGTTTTTGTCAAGCGTTTTGTAATTCAATTTTTCGTTGCACAGTTCTTCAAGCTTTTCTTTGAATTTTTTTCAAAGCGGCTTTCCTAAAGTTCCATGTTCTTTTATTCTAATGAACATTCTCAATTTTGAAGTTTGTGGTTGTTAAAATTGGTCTGTGGTCACTGATTGCACCTCTCAGGATTTTTCCATTGTGTTGTGGGTGCGATGTTGTAATTTATCGCTGTGATGTCTATTGCGGATTCTGTGCCTGTGGAATTAGATAGGTAGGTGTTCTCTCCGTTATTTAACGGTGTAAGGTCGAGGTCGGTTAGCATGTCCTCAACCGGCTGACTTTTGTTATCCTGGACAGGTGATCCCCAAATTGAACTTTTGGCGTTAAATTCGCCGAGTATGATTGTGATATCCGAAGACGCTTCGTTTAATGTCTCTATTGTGTGTACCCATACAAAATTCAAAGATTTCACGAGCTGAAAGTTGGCGATTTTGAGATGCGTCAAGAATTCGCTGCATGGGTTTTCCGGCAAATTGATATTGATGAAAACTGGCTGTCGAATGTTCTGTGGACAGATGATGCTCACTTTTCTCTAAACGGATAATTTAACATTCAAAACAGTCGCATTTGGACCAACAGAAAACCCTAGGATTTTTACAGAAATGCCACTTTACCAGCCCAGAGTTACAGTTTTGTGTGGGTTCACTTATTTTATTATTGGGCCATTTTTCTTTGAAAAATCAATGGAAGAACTTTTAAAACCGTTTTTGTAACTGGTGAGAGAAAAGGGTATTCCCATATTGCAGGGCAAAAGCACTAAGCGAAATAACATTCATGAAAGATAGAGGACCTCCTCATATCTCCAGAGGTGCCAAACAATTGCTGAAGGATACGTTCGGTGAAAATCGTCTGATAAGTCGCCACTTTATATACCAGTGGCCTCCAAGATCACCAGACTTGACGCCTTGCGATTTTTGTCTATGGGGGTACATTAAATCGTGTGTTTATCGATGCTGGCCTACCACATTGGCCATGTTGAAGGCTTCTATCAGATGGCACGTTTTATAAGTTTCAACAGATCTGTTATTTAATGCTGTCCATTCTGTCATTTATCGTCTGCAGGCGGTGATTGAAAATGAAGGGTGCCACATTGAGCAAGACTTGTAACCTAATACAAGAGAGAAGGCAGTTACCTCATGTGTTATATAAGCCGCCATGTATTATATTATCTACCAATATTTTTCAGCTCTTTGTGTTGGGATATGGGGGTAATAAATGCTGTCCTCACATCTTGATTCGTGTTTTGTGAACAGTAATATTTTGTTTGTCATTTGCTCACAAATTACGTCGTGCAGACCAAAGTGTTATAACTTCTCGAATAACACTGGTACACACAATTTTTCCCCTTATGTTTAGTTTTCGTTTTTCGCTCATTAGAAGAAATAGCATAAGGAATATTTTCTGTACACCAATAACTTTAGAAATTTTGTGCAAAAAAAATAATACAAAATGATTTTACTACCACGTTTTTCAACGCAAAAGGTCGATTTAAAAATTATTTTTATTTGAGGGGACACATTTTTTAAAATTGTGTACAGTATAATAAACAATGATAACATTTGACAAGCCCTTAGGATATTTGGAATAAAGTACGACAAATATATTTTGTCACTCCCCTCTATATTTCATTTGTTGGATCATGACAAATATCCAGTTAAATAGTCAAGGGTCGCCAATCAGTCAAGAAACTACACATTTCTTATAGCAAGAAATCCTATTAATAGTGCCATCATAATTTTTGGTACTATATTAGCATTTCAAAAATTCGTGTATTGATATCAGCAGTGTTTTTCAAACATTCAATCTATTTCACAAAACCCCATATAAAATATAAATATTTTTGATACATGTTTAATTTGCATTTACCTATTTTACATATCTCTGATTGTATTTGAAAATCGTTAACCAATTCTTCATACTTTTGGCGAAGTGGTGTTTTATTAATTTGTTATTTGATATTATTAGGGTTCTTTCCTGGTATTCAAAAAGGAAAAATACGTGTCGATCAGTTATATTTTTCAATTTATCAAACAATTTGGCCGCTGAATCTCTGATTCTGGTAGAGCGCCATCTGGCGAATAAAATTGTAACTAAAATCAATTTCGAATTTTTCATTATTTGCCATAAAAAATCCCATTGCATCCTGAATACAATGGTGTTTACCGCATTGCTCTAGCGCAAATATTCGCGGAGTTATTAATTTTTAAAATAGTGCGGGACTTTTGGATCACCCTGTATATTTCCTTAAGAGCCCCGGTTCGTTACCTCAGTTGTTTTTTGTTTTTTTGGAGAAGTGCATGACGCGTCAAAGCCGATTTATAAGCTTGGTTCCTTTGTTTTATCTTGCCGTACATTCGGGAATAATTACATCAAAAACAATAATATAAACTTATTTTACTAATTTCTCTTTTATTCTTAATTAATATTATATATATTTCCTTAAGAGCACCCTTGCCCTGTTATCCTTACCAAATAAAGGATGTGTTATGAAACCAGCCCTGTACAATAGTGGAGCAGTATGGACTGGCGAGACAACTAGGAAAGTTCCCCAATGATAAGTCATGCCCTCCCATTTTATTTCATATCGTGGTAGTATAAGGAGTTTGTGTAGAAATAGCTTTTGAAAAATAGAAGTAATTTGAACTCTATATATTTTCTTTTTGAATATTTTAATTGTAAAAGCTATTTCTACAGACCTTATATTGCAATGAATAAACATATTGTCGCGTATAAGGCCTCAAAACATCTACAACCTCCGCCAATAGATGGCGCTTTCGCCTATTTCTGGTATGCAACTTGTAGGGAATCGCCGACTGCTGTGTTCCTGTTTCCTGGAGCAAACGGTTGTAAATAGATGTTCACATTGGCTCTGGAGTGTAAATAATTGTAAATACCCGTTGAATGTTATTCTAGTTTTATGTAATGTGTAGGAGAAATAATAAAGAGAGGAGTGTTAGAAATCTCGGTGCCGGTTGCTGTCATGACTCTCTCGCCAACATCGCTGCTGCTACTCTTCTGGTAAGTCTCTCGTGTCCCCCCACCAGTGGTAAGGCCGAGAGATACTGCCAGAGGAAAGGAGTTCCACTTGAGTGGTGGTTCTCGGAGGTCCTCGGGTGCTATGCAGGGAAGAGCTGCAGAGGGAGAGCAACGGGAGCCCGGGCAGGTAATCCTCGAAGGAAGAAGCGATGTCGTCGCGAAGAACCGGAAGGGTCAGCCGCGACAATATTGAAATAGGGAGGGCATGGTTATCGGTGTTGAACCATCCCAGTAGTTGCGCTGGCCCAGGTCTACACAGACCGTTATTGTGCTAGAGTGAATTTCGTGAAAAATCTGCATTTGTTATGGAGTACAGTAAATGGATGTTTCAAAAGAACTAGTAACCTATGTTTCTAAGACTGCAGAGTTATATGCCTAAATCTGTATAGAAATAGCTTTCAATTCTAAATATTTAAAGTATACGAACTGTTAAAATTTATATTTCTAATTTCCAGCGAGAGATTACGCGCTAAGTTGAAATATATTTTTTTATAAAGCGTGTTGAAAATTTGATTTAATTTTTGGCGATAGAGAGTGCTAAAATATAAATTATTAAGCGATAATTCTAGATGAAAATTGAAATTTTCGCCGAGAAAAAAACAAACAAATAAGAATGAAAATGGCGTCGAATGTTACCGCCAATGACATCAGCTGACACACATGAAGGAAATATCTTCTCTACAGATTACATCCCAGAAAGATCCAACGCTGTTCACTCCATCCACCCAATTAACCCCCTCTCGAAACTTGACGTAATTTCATCAACAGAGATTTAACATTCCCAGGAGAGTCTAAAAATACTTTTTTACTTCGCTGTCTTCACTCGTTCAACCAGTATCTTACAACGCGGACCTGCAGCTGACCAGTTAGGGAGATCCAGTCCAAGGTTACAGCTCCCATCGTGAAACTGTCTAAAGGGGGAGCAAGAGATAAATGCTCTCCTCAGGAAAAAAAAGGAAGGATTCTCTAAAGATTCGCCTGGAGCAAGTTCAAAGTTTCACCAGCAACTGACTCAAAACAGAATATATTAAAGGGCACCAAAGATATAGTTTTAAAACAGGACGAATTCGCACAGCTCATCATCTTCCATCGTCACATCAAGAATTTCCTTGGTGACCTCTCGGCAGAAAAGAAAGCGAGACTGAATAGCCAGATCCGAGCGACCTAATCATAATCCGGGATGCAGTAAATAAAAAGTACGTAAAGAGCTTCCCTATAGCGCGCCTCAATGACTTTAAAATATATCTTTTTCACAACTATTTACTACACACTTTTCGGTACGAAACTCTATATAATAACTTTTAGAAGGCTCAAATATTTGCTGCATCAAGTATTTTCATTAGTGTAAACGTTTTCACGAGCGCAATAAGCACATATACTGTAGGTACGATCTACAAGCATCCAGCTATATGACGCAAATAATTTTTAAAAAGTGAAAAAAAAATCACAATAAAATCCTTCTATAAGAAACACACCTGTGTTTTATTAACCACCAAAAATAAATATTTAAGAGCGAAGATTGAGAGCTATATATAATTATATCGCGCATTGTTTATTTGTTTGATGAAATCGCTTGACAGAAATGAATGGTGCTTGGGAGAGGTTGATTTCAGAGTGAATATATTCGGAAGTTAAAAAACTCTTGTATATATTACTCTGTAACATATGTAGATTATTGACACTTTGCATATATTTTAGAACATCATGTGCATAATTAGGGGGGTCGGTGGAAGGCTGGTTAAACCGTTTGGTTTTTGGACCACTACGACCCGGGTTCGATTTCCGCATTGGACACTTTTTTTCTGTAAACAAACAAAAAAAAATGCTCCAATGGCCCCCGATTTTTGCAAAAGTCCAACCCCATCAGCGAGTGCAAGTAACCAAACGGGGCTCTGGCACATTTGTAAGTGCAAAGTCGGACTGCTTTTCACATGTGTAGACATATGATGCGCTTCCAGTAAAAGCAGTCGCTAACTACCCACCATGATTATCATGGTCTGTACCACGTGTACTATGGATAAGCAAAAAAAAAAGTGCAAAATTAGAAACCAGAATTCAAGAAAGCAATTTATTAAGGAAGATGAGTCACCGAAAGGCCCAGATATAACTCGAAGAGAACGGTTAATATATATTGATATTATTTGTAGAATAAAGATAGCTTCTTTAATTTAGGGAAAGATTGTGAGAGAGGACGGGATTCATAGGTTCATAGGCAGAGTATATAATACAAGTATGACACAGCGGTGGAATCACAAACCTCGGAAAAATGTAGATCACAGCACCTGTTTATTCAGGGATCTTCAGTTTGTCCTTCTTAATCTACCCAGCATCTCCACCAAATGTCACGTAGAAAATTAAAAAAGAAAAACATCAGAATGACACGGAAATTCCAATTAAAGTTTAAAACAAAATTAATTGTTATTTAATACATTAGATGCAACGAGGGAAGTTCACAGAGTAGCAGCATATAAATATCAAACTTGATAATTTGTTAATAAAATAATAAATCAAAATACAAAACTATTTTAGACTATAAAGACAAAGCCAGTTAGGCATAAATTAACACAAACCAATAACGCGCCATCTATACATATAAAATAAAAGGATTTAAAAGCGCGAATGTTTCTTTTATACATAAAACAAACTTCTACTGCCCTTACTGCAATGGAAAAATTAATGGGAGGGTCTGGCTCATCAGTGGTGAACCCTCCCAGCGGTTTCGCCAGTTTAATATACAATACCGCTGTTATATTGCATTTTTGGAACTTCCATTTATAGTGATACTGATGCAAGACTCTTCGAATGGGTATTTTAGATGAACTATGGACATAAGCTTTTAGGACAGCAGAATATATATTACATATAATTATAAATATATAATATGTTTCGAGCAATCGCTCTTCCGCAAATATCAATTTGTGTCTTTTATTTTATTATAAATATTTTGATAAAATATGGTAAAAATTGAAAAAAAAAGGTTTGTCCATTCTTCTAAAACGTGATAGTCCTCCATGAGAAACCACCTAAAAACCCTTGCCGCCAATCTGGTCTCTTCTGTGGCGGTGTTGATTTATCTTTCAGAGATTCAATCATGTTAGGAAAAGTTTTGAGAAGTATTTCAACCCAGAGTCTCTAATGAGAGATCATCTTCAGAAAAGACCAGATTTAGCAATTGTTCAAAGCGGTCTTTCATGGGATCCAATGCTGAGAGGAACCTAGGCTTCAAATACCAAATTTTTAATCCAGATAACATTCTGATAGCTCCAACAAAGAAGACGGATTTTTCTAACATAAGTAAACAGAATCCTATCTTTGTCCCAACCTATGGAGTCCGGGTTAATATAATAAATTTTGGCTATTCCAACTCACACCAGCCTTTCTCTTTGCTACTTCAATTTAAAACCAAAAAGGGGATCTGAAAATCTGTAATATCTTCAACTTCTCAAATCTACTCGGTATCTTCAACACATCTTTCGGAGAATTCTATCAATTTCAAGGTTATGATATCAATTTATTTACATGATTCTCTTACGTTTTGAATTTTACTTGTTTCTCAAAGATAAATTACTACAAAATGTTGAACCTTAATTTTCTCAAAGGCACACCTTTGTTATATTAAAATTCATAATTAATTAATAACCCAGGTTTCTGGAACGTACAGAGTCGCCAACTACCCGGGCTGTCCTTCTTACATCTATGTCTTCTTGGTTCAATTTACAACTAGCCGAATGACCCGGGCAACGCCCGTGTTTTACCCGATTAAATGTTTTTATTCAAATACTATTCGTTGCAATTATAAATTGGCGCCGTGGATACCTCTTGTGAAAAGTCCCGCTCCAAACATTGTGCGTTTTAAAAATATAAAAATAAGAATGTAAATTTTCACAAAAATATTTGAAAATTATTTTATTTTAATTTTCAAATACTATCCGCTACAATTATAAATTGGCGCCGTGGAGGTCACTCTTGTGAAACGTCCCGCTCCAAATTCTGTGTCTGAGAAGCGATATTTTTATAGAGAGATGATCTGGCCTTGTGCCTTCTGCTCGAATGAAGCTTTTTCTGTTAGAATTTTGTTCCAGCATACTAAAAATGAACCGGCTTCACCCGTGGTTTTGTTTTTGGAATTTTTCCTGATGTAATTTTGTATATGATAATCAAACATGATACAGCAATATTGTCATCATTTTCTGACTAAAAAACAACTACTTTTGCCCAGAACCTGTCAATTTAAATTTTTCTTAGCTGAAATTCCGATAAATATCTCTTCCAGATTTTTCTCTATGTCCTGTTAAAACACGTTTTACATATACATTAGGTCAGATGATATTACCTCCCATATTCACCGCTAGAGGCGCTGCTTGCGAGCGAAAGGGCAAATTTGCAACGCAATTTGCAAATAACTAGAAGAAAATTCGGGATAGAGACTTGAAATTCTCACTATAAGTTTTCCCAGATTCTACTATATATACTGTTAAAATTTCAATCAGATTAGTTACGTATTGTGGACGTGCATAGCCGACAAACATACATTTACCCTTTTATTTTATTTTTAATATACACAAATATTTATTTTATATTTATTTAACGATTTAAAAAAAAAATAAAACACCAGAGCATTCATTTTCATTAAGAAAAATAATTGTTTAATTGAACAGAGTTGGAATCTTATGTACGTTCAAGGATATTGGGTTAACAAAAAAAAAAGAGAATAATTTAATAGAATTGTTAATATGCCTATATACTTTTATAGAATACTTTATAAATAACGTTGAATATCTTGAATATCCTTAGAGTTGTTTGCAGATTTGTAGATTTAACTCGCAAGCAGCGCCCCCTAGCGGGGGATAACAAGTTTTTTTTTTATCTATAAGTTTTATTATCACTAAGTTTATTATCTTAAAGATTATTTATCAAAAGTAAGATTTTCTACCTATTAATTACGCACAAGTCAAAGTTAGTTTTATCATTTATCTACAATACTAGCGGATGTACCCGGCTTCGCCCAGGTTTTTCTCGAGGGAATGTTTGTAGTCTAGTAATAAGAAAATATACTACACCTAAAAACTATCAGAGAAAAGAGAAACCACGGAAGGTGAACAGAAAAATGCTTACAATGGATGTTATGTTTACGATATCAAGTTAAATAAAAACAAAGATAAAATTTGCATATGTTGGTCACTATAAATTTGTATATTTGTTAGGCGAAATTAGAAACATGATAAAACAATTGGGTATTTAAAAACAAATGTAGAAATAAAAGTTGAAGTATAATAAACAATGTTAAAGATTAGTTTTAATTATTAATCAAGATTGTGTGTGAATATGTGAGAAAGATGTAATATCGTTGTTGTTTTCTTGGCCGACTGTTTTACATATGGTGTTATCTTAAAATCGCTTATTTTGAATATTTTTAGATTGAGATTATTAGCTAGTATGTAAAAAAATTAACTCTGTTGAAATTTAATTTTGTATTTATATATAAATAAAATTAACTCTGTTGATTTTTTTTTGTATTTAATCGATAACAGCGAAGTTACGCATGTTAATGTTAGGAAATTTATTTTGATGTTAAGCAAAACCTGCTCCATCTCGTTTTACATAAATGTTGAAAATTTGGTTGAAATTGATGCATTGTAACGAAAGTTTTTAGTGGTGTCCACTTATGAAATTTCCATTTTATTAATATAGATATATATATTGGGAGAATAGTTAAAATGATGATTTTGTGATGTAGAAAATTAGGAAAGACAAAATTCAGGATGACACGGCAATTTATTTGAGACAAGAATAATGATACAATTCCAAGGCATGATACTATTCCTTTAACTTCCAAATACCGAGGGAACCAATTAATATTGATTTTATTCAACTTATCGAGTATTTTTCAAGGGACCGGGATAAAATGTTCACTTTATCGAGAGATTCAAATTTACGAGTTTCAAATTATCAAAATATATCTTTTTTTTTTTAAGTATAGAGAATTGTTTTAACAAATGTTCGTTAGACAAACCTTTACTCGGGTAAAAACCGGGCGAAGCTGTGTACATCCGCTCGTTTATATACAGGGTGATCCAAAAGTCCCGCACAACTTTAAAAATTGATAACTCCGCGAATATTTGCGCTAGAGCAATGCGGTAAACACCATTGTGTTCAGGATGCAATGGGATTTTTTATGGCAAATAATGAAAAATTCGAAATTGATTTTAGTTACAATTTTATTCGCCAGATGGCGCTCTACCAGATTCAGAGATTCAGCGGTCAAATTGTTTGATAAATTGAAAATTATAACTGATCTACACGTATTTTTCCTTTTTGAATACCAGGAAAGAACCCTAATAATATCAAATAACAAATTAATAAAACACCACTTCGCCAAAAGTATGAAGAATTGGTTAACGATTTTCAAATACAATCAGAGATATGTAAAATAGGCAAATGCAAATTAAAACATGTAGCAAAAATATTTATATTTTATATGGGGTTTTGTGAAATAGATTGAATGTTTGAAAAATACTGCTGATATCAATACACGAATTTTTGATATGTTAAAATAGTACCAAAATTATGATGGCACTATTAATAGGATTTCTTGCTATAAGAAATGTGTAGTTTCTTGACTAATTGAAGACCCTTGACTATTTAACTGGATATTTGTCATGATCCAACAAATGAAATATAGAGGGGAGTGACAAAATATATTTGTCGTACTTTATTCCAAATATCCTATGGGCTTGTCAAATGTTATCATTGTTTATTATACTGTACACAATTTAAAAAAATGTTTCCCCTCAAATAAAAATAATTTTTAAATCGACCTTTTGCGTTGAAAAACGTGGTAGTAAAATCATTTTGTATTATTTATTTTCACAAAATTTCTAAAGTTATTGGTATACAGAAAATATTCCTTATGCTATTTCTTCTAATGAGCACAAAAAAAAAAGAGTCAAGATGTGAGGACAGCATTTATTATCCCCATATCCCAACACAAAGAGCTGCAAAATATTGGTAGATAATATAATACATGGCGGCTTATATAACACATGAGGTAACTGCCTTCTCTCTTGTATTAGGTCACAATCCTTGCTCAATGTGGCACCCTTCATTCTCAATCACCTCCTGCAGACGATAAATGGCAGCATTAAATAACATATCTGTTGAAATTGATAAAACGTGCCATCTGATAGAAGCCTTCAATATGGCCAATGTGGTAGGCCAGCATCGATAAACACACGATTTAATGTACCCCCATAAACAAAAATCGCAAGGCGTCAAGTCTGGTGATCTTGGAGGCCACTGGTATATAAAGTGGCGACTTATCACACGATTTTCACAGAACGTATCCTTCAGCAATTGTTTGGCACCTCGGGAGATATGAGGAGGTCCTCCATCTTTCATGAATGTTATTTCGCTTAGTGCTTTTGCCCTGCAATATGGGAATACCCTTTTCTCTCAAAAGTTGGACATAACGTTCATCATTTTAAAAGTTCTTCCATTGATTTTTCAAAGAAAAATGGCCCAATAATAAAAGAAGTGAACCCACACAAAACTGTAACTCTAGGCTGGTAAAGTGGCATTTCTGTAAAAATCCTAGGGTTGTCTGTTGCCCAAATGCGGCTGTTTTGAATGTTAAATTCTCCGTTTAGAGAAAAGTGAGCATCATCTGTCCACAGAACATTCGACAGCCAGTTTTCATCAATATCAATTTGCCGGAAAACCCATGCAGCGAATTCTTGACGCATCTAAAAATCGCCAACTTTCAGCTTGTGAAATCTTTGAATTTTGTATGGGTACACACAATAGAGACATTAAGTGAAGCGTCTTCGGATATCACAATCATACTCGGCGAATTTAACGCCAAAAGTTCAATTTGGGGATCACCTGTCCAGGATAACAAAGGTCAGCAGGTTGAGGACATGCTAACCGACCTCGACCTTACACCGTTAAATAACGGAGAGAACACCTACCTAAGTCCACAGGCACAGAATCCGCAATAGACATCACAGCGATAAATTATAACATCGCACCCACAACACAATGGAAAATCCTGAGAGGTGCAATCAGTGACCACAGACCAATTTTAACAACCCTAAACTTCAAAATTGAGAACGTCCATTAGAATAAAAGAACATGTAACTTTAGGAAAGCCGACTTGAAAAAAAATTCACAGAAAAGCTTGAAGAACTGTGCAACGAAAAATTGAATTACAGAACGCTTGGCAAAAACTTGGAAAAATTCTCTTCGAACATTTCAAAATCTGCAAAAGCATCGATACCTAGAGGTAGACGTGAAGACCTGTGGATACCTTACTGGAAGGACCACAACATCGAGGCAATGATTTCAGAGAGAGAGACAATATCAATGAACTTCTTAAAAAAATAAAACAGAAGAAAACAGATAGGAACTCATTGAAATTAGTAACAAAATAGAACAAGAAATTTGGATATGCAAACAAGAAAAATGGCAGAATTCTGCGAAAAAAATGGATCCAAGAAAGGACAGCCAACACTGGAATATGATTAGAGTGTTAGAGAACAATCAAAACCAACACCAATCCTCCAATACTCTAACCGATATGAATAGAACAGCGCGAACGAGAACAAACAGATGGCTGACATAATTGCTGAATATCTTTCAAGCACTTCCATACTCAACTATACGAATGAAGACAGGACTCTAAAAATAATATAAACCAGTTAGTTAAACAAGCAAGAAACTTCCATCAACAAGATATTTTCTCGAGATACTTCACACTGAATGAGCTAAACTTATCAATAAAAAAATCCAAGAGGTCACCAAGAGATAATCTAATCTTTGGTTAAATGATCAAACATTTTGAAGACAAAGCTAATAATCAACTCCTACGAATACTGAACATTTCATGGAAAACTGGTAAACTACCAAAGATTCGGAATATATCAATTATAGTGCCAATACTGAAGTCAAACAAAGATGCCAAGGAATAAAAGAACTATCGGCCAGTTGCTCTCACCAGCAAACTTTGTAAAATACCAGAACGAATTATCCACTCTAGGCTCATAGTCTGGCTCACTAACAATAATAAAATAAACCTCTACCAAATTGCCTATAGATCCCAGCACTGTACGACTGATCAACTGTTCTACTTCTGTCAATCAATAATATATTCTTTCCAGGAAAAACCGCCAAAGAAGACCACGGCTATATTCCTTGATATGACCTCAGCTTTTGATCGAGTGTGGAGGGAGAAATTACGTGAAAAGCTGCACAACATCGGAGTAAGAGAAAAACCTTAATCTGGATTGCAGACTTCTTAAGGGGAAGAAGGTTAAAGGTTCGGGTCAATGGAGAATTTTCCAAGGAAGGAAGAACATGGGCTGGTGTTACTCAGGGATCTTTGCTCAGTCCTCTACTCTATCTGCTATATATTAACGACATCCATCCTTACCTCACTGAAGACACAATGGTTGCCTGTTATGCAGATGATATAGCCATATGGCACACAAGTAGCAGCATAGAAAAATCGTAAAAAATACTGAACACATCAATGAGAGGACTGGAGAAGTGGGCAATGGAACTCCAAATGACCATAAACCCAATAAAACCAAACCTATGCGTCTTCTCCACTCACAGGGATAAAGTCATAAATATAACAAAAAAATAAGCATAAACAAACAAATAATTGATAAATTTAGAAATCCATAATACCTAGGTGTGATACTGCAGTCCTGTATCTTTCAAGTTGGTCTCGAGGACCACGCCATCACCATCTCCTAAGCGGCAAAGTACGCGATCTACGTATTCATCGTAGATCGCAAAATGCGTGGTGTTGCTGGAGACCCACTGGCGATTCTCCACAAACTCTGCAGCGCTGGAAGAGGCGCCATATTCATTGTACATAGTGTATATAATGCATATTATCTTTTTTTAATAGTGCAGACTGTGCATGTATTGACAAGATGTCAACAAAATTATTTTAATTATTATTGATGAGGAATTGGAATTTTCAGAACACATAATTAGCACCTCAAATAGAACTATCAGAAAACTAAACATTCTGAGAAGGCTATGTGGAACAAATTGGGGAGCAAAACCCAGAATTCTCAGAACAACATATACCACCTTAATAAGGCCTGGTAAAGCCCTGGTAAGGATGCACCCATCGCTTCTTTCCAGGTTATTCAATAGGTGCCTGGACACTGATACATTTCCTGAGGCATGGATGGTTGCCCGAGTAGTGCTTCTCGAAAAGTCTGGTAGAAAGGGTAATTCTCCTAATGATTATCGTATGCTTTCTTTACTAGCGTGTCTAGGTAAGGTCCTGGATAGCCTACTAGCTCAGCGACTGAAGCACTGGCTAGAAAGTAATGAGCTCCTTTCCTCTTTCCAACATGGTTTTAGGGAAGGGAAGACCACAACCACAGCTCTGAACGAGGTGTTAGAGGGGGTTGAGATGGGCTTAAATAAGGGTGCTTGGGTTCTTTTCGTGGCCCTGGACATTGATGGCGCGTTAAACTCCATGAGCTGGAACAAGCTGATGAGAAATTTGATGGACATGGGTTGTCCTGATAATTTGTGCAGCTTGATTCGTGACTTCCTAAGGGATAGACGGATTAGCCTCAGTTTTGGTTGGCGGAAGTTGGAAAGAAACTGTGCTAGGGGTTGCCCCCAGGGCTCTTGCTGCGGACCTATTCTGTGGAATATCCTGGTAAACACCGTTTTCGAGGAGGAGCTCCCTGAGGGAGCCAGGCTGGTTCTCTATGCTGACGACCAGTTCCTCATCATTGAGGCTGCTTCGAGAGCGAAGGCTGAGAAGTGTGTTGAAACTTCTCTCCAAATTCTCTCGAACTGGGCCCATGACTCTGGCCTTAAGTTCAATGTCTCCAAAACTAAAGCCCTCAGCTTTAAGCCTAGGGACATAAAAACTAAAAGGAAAGGGATCAAATGGGAACACAAGCCGGCTATCCGGATCGAAGGACGGAGGGTAGCGTTGGTCAATAGGATGACCATCCTGGGGGTGGTCATTGATGACAAGATGGGTTGGCAAAACCAGGCGGAGGAGATGGTGGCGAGAGGCAGGGAGGCGTTGTGCAGGCCTGTCCTGGTTGGCTCTCAACAGGGGGGGGGGGGGGGGGGGAGAAGGAGGGTACTATTTTTAGGAACCTCTGCCTCTCCTGTGTCGAGCCAATCCTGCTATATGCTTCCAGGGCTTGGTGTCGCCGAAACAGGGATCAGAAGGTGGCGACTACTCTAGAGAGAGTGCAGAGGACAGCGGCACTCAGAATCACAGGGGGATATCGCACTACCAGCAGTGAGGCCTTATTGGTCCTCGCTGGTCTTATTCCCCTGGGGTTGAAACTAGAGGAGGAGACCATCAGACAGAAGATCTGGGAGAACAGGGAAGATGCCCTGGGACTTGAAGCGGGTGCCCTGGAATGGAAGAGGGACCCAAGAAAGCCTCCGCAGTGGTTGCCAAAGTGGAATTGGAGTCCTGGAGAGCCGACAGGGAATGGCACGCAGGTTTTCACTGATGGGAGTAGGTCTGGAACCAATACTGGAGCTGGGATAGTGATTTTCACTAATGGAGAGCTGATCTTCCAAGAAAGTTTAACACTCAGAGTGGATGAATTGGTCTTTTCAGCCGAGCTGGTTGCGATCAGGGTAGCCCGCAGAGTGTGTGCTGAGAAGAACTTCAGCCCGGACCGCCTCTATTCAGATTGTATGTCGGCCCTCGTCGCCATCAATCTGGAGAAAGGGCAACTCGCACATCAAATAATCCAGGAGCTGAAGATGATGACGCGGGCTCCGGAGCTCCCTTGGTTTAGGAGACACAGCCTCATCGAAGGTAATGAGTTCGCAGACAGGATCGCTAAGGCAGGATGCTTAAGAGGTAGATCACTGAGGACCACAGTGACCAAGAAAGAAGTTTATAGGAGGATCAGGGGGCACGTCCAGGACTTATGGTTGGACAGATGGAGGAACATTGTGAAGGGGAGAGAGGTATTCAATGGGATAACAACACCCAAGTACCTCTGTAAGGTAATGTCCCACAAACTCATTAGGGTAGTTCGGGACATGGGCTCTTCCCCAAGTCTCCACAGATTTGAAATTAAGAGAAACCCTGATTGCGTCTATGGAGAAAGGGATGTGAATGCACGCCACTACGTCTTGGATTGTCCAAGGGTAGTGGGTGTGCAGGAAGAGAGAAGGAGGGCGAGGGGCGCGAGAGTGAGCTGCTGAGAAATCACAGCAAGCTTCTTGAGAAAGCCCACGACGTGGCAGCTGAGCTTTTCCTCAGCTGTGAGTGAACAGAGTCGACCGGGGTCTGCCTCCCCGCGGTCCCTGCTGGACACAGTAGATAGTTTCCTATTTTGCTGTGATTAAAGGCCACCGGTATAGAAATCCTTCCAGACACGTTGTCTGAGAGGTGGTGTTTCAAGGTACAATGTCCAATCACTAGCTTGGATACCGTTACTTGGCTACAGATGGAGGAACATTGTGAAGGGGAGAGAGGTATTCAATGGGGTAACAACACCCAAGTACCTCTGTAAGGTAATGTCCCACAAACTCATTAGGGTAGTTCGGGACATGGGCTCTTCCCCAAGTCTCCACAGATTTGAAATTAAGAGAAACCCTGATTGCGTCTATGGAGAAAGGGATGTGAATGCACGCTACTACGTCTTACTACGTGTTTCTATTTCTTTAAAAGTAAGTTTATTTTTCTGTAGCAAGGGTTCTTTTGTGCCTTTTTTCGCTAGCGCATCAGCAGCTTCATTGCCTTCAATGCTAACATGTAAGAGTATCCATTGAAGGTGAATTTTTGAGGTATTGAGAGTTTTTGGAGATAACCAATTATGTTCCTGCTTACTTTGTCTCTAAGTTCCCCTGTGTGACTCAAGTGTTGTATGGCACTTCTACTATCAGTAAGAATCCATATATCGTGATGTTTAATGTTTCTGATGGATTTTAAGACTTCATAGATGGCTATAAGTTCTGATCTGAAGACTGAGCAAAATTCTGGGTTTTTCTGTTTATTTTCTCAATGCCATTTGTGGTTTTAATGAGAGAGCCACTGCCAGTGTGTCCCAACTCATCTCTGCTACCATCGGTATAGATAGTTATCGCATTTTTAGGAATTTTATTAATTATTTCTAATGATAATTGTTTTAGGTATTCTGGATTTTGGTATTGTCTGTTGGTGGTTTCATTTAAAGTGGCATTAAAAATAACATTTTGTTAGTGGTTCGCATGGAGATATTTTTTCAGCTAAATAATATTTTTCCACTTTATATTTTAAAAATACATTTCTTTTGGCCAGGTGGAGAGGGCCTTCTTTTTTGAGTCTTATATTGGGTTCCCAATTAAGTATGTAATTGAAAGTTCTGTGTTTGTTTTCATAACTCTTGATTTTGTTTATATATTTTGGCAGATTGTAGCTTATTCTATTCTTTAAGGGCATAATGTCTGCCTCGTAAAGTACAATATCATTAGGGCATGTTTTTCGAAGACCTGTAATAATTCTAGCTGCACTTAGTTGTATCCTTTCCAGTGATTTTAGATTTGTTTCAGATGCTGTACCATAGATTTGATATCCATATTCCAGGATAGGTCTCATTAGAGATGTGTAAGTTAATTTTATTGTTGTTGCTTCAGCTCCCCACTCTTCCTGAAATATATTTCAAGATTTTTAGTCGGTCACTTCCTTTTCTAACAACTCCTTTAATATGCTTACTGGAGTTAATTTCTGGATCCAGGGTGTAGCCGAGATATTTAGGATGTTTATTATATTGCAATTGTTGTTCTTTCAGAATAATATTTGGTCTTATTTTTTATAGTTTCTTATCGGTAGTAAAAAGACAGGTTTCAGATTTTTAGGGGTTAAATTCTAATTTATGTTTATTAGCAAATTTTTCTAGGTGGAGAAGAGTCTTGTTCAAATCTCTTTCAGCTTTTTTTCCAGTTAGTGCTGCTGCTCCATAGAATAATGTCATCAGCGAAAAGTCCAATATTGGTTTTATGTGATTTTTTTCTTCTATGCCTGCAATAAATAGGGTGAAGAGAGTTGGGCTAAGGACTGATCCTTGTGGTAATCCTTGGTACAATTTGAAGGTTTTAGATAGAGTGCCATTATATTTGATCCTGATTTATATATTTTTAAGAGAATCATTTATCCAAGTGATAGCTTTTCCATCAATTTTGAAATGTTTGTATAATTTTGTAATCAACTTGTTTTTCCATACCTTATCAAAAGCTTGTGTAAGGTCTAAAGAAGCAGCTATGGTGTGGTTAGTTGGTTTTCTGTTTTGTGCATCTTTTACCTTTTGTGTGAAAAATAAGAGTTGGTCTATTGTCCCATGTCCTTTCCTAAATCCATATTGTTCTTCTGGTAAGAGATTTCTTGTGTCGGGGTGGTAGGTGAGTCGTCTGAGTATAATTTTTTCCATTAATTTTCAGCAAATACTTGTGAGGGAGATAGGTCGGTAGTTTTTTGGGTCATCAGCAGATTTGTCAAGTTTTTTAATGGGAATTATTGTTGCATTTTTACAGTCTTGAGGCAATTTTCCAGTTTTCCAGGAGTTATTGAAAATATTAAGAAGTCTTTCTTTGCCAATTTTGCCCAAGTTTGATATCATTTGGCCATGGATTCCATCTGGCCCAGGAGTCTTGTTTAGGTCAGTGTTTTCTAATGCATAAGCTAGCTCTTTCATATTGATTTTTTTCATGGAAAATATTATGAGTGCTGGTGACATTTTTTACAGTCATGAATAATCTTTCGGGCCTTTTTTCAACCTTGATTTTACTACTTATTTGATATGAATTACCTAAAAGATTGGCAGCAATTTTGTGCTGAGAACATGTAAGAAACATTTACCTATGTTTCCCCACGTGACGCAGCGGAGCGTGACCTCGGCTGCACGGGTGAGTCAGTTGTTGTTTGGCTCTCTGTATAGATGGACATTAAAACATGGTGGCAGCGATAACTGGATAAAATACGAACCCGTATATCGCAAAATATCGATTTTTGCGTACCTTGGAAGATAATTCAACATGGCTCAGATTCAACCTCCAGAAACTTTCGACTTCTCGACTCCCAACGAATGGCCCAAATGGAGGAAGAGATTCGAACGATACCTCGTGGTCAGTGGAATGAAGAAGAAAGAGGAGGCGGACAAGATCGATTTGTTCATGTACTTGATGGGCGACCGCGCGGATGATATATTCAGGACCTTCAAGTTCGAAAAGCAGGAAGAGGCAACGAAAATTGATTCCGTCCTCAAGGCTTTCGACAGCCACTTCTGTGTCAGAAAGAATATTATCTACGAACGTGCGAAATTTAATTCAAGAATCCAAGAGGATCGGGAGCCAGTGGACGAATTCATCACTTCATTGTACAAATTGGCTGATAGTTGCGAATTTGAGGGTCTTCATGAGCAGTTGATCCGTGACCGAATTGTGGTTGGAGTGAGGGACAAAGCTTTATCTGAACTTGATGAAGAAATTGGTTTTCTCCTGGAGGTCTCAGCTTTGGAGGATTCATCTAATCTCGATGATGATGAAGGCGAGTGCAGGAGGCGATGGACAGCAGAAATCCAAGTGAACGGGAAAAAGGTGAAGTTCAAGCTCGACTCCCAGGCGGATGTTACATGTGTTCCTCTGTGTCTCTTCAAGAAGATAATGGGACAGCAACGACTAGTGGAAAGTGATATCAACCTTAGAGCTGCTGAATTTTCCGAACTTCAGACTGTGGGTATGTTTATATCAACGCTGCGAAATGGCAATTATGAAAACAAGGTTGGAAGATCTCGAGAAGGCGGGAATCATAGCACAAGTTAACGTTGCGACTGAATGGTGTGCACCGACTGTGATTGCTGGTAAACCGAATGGCGACATACGACTCTGTGTGAATCTCTCAAGGCTGAACGAACATGTACAGCGCGAAGTGCATCCCATGCCAGTGGTGGAGCACATGCTGGGGCAACTGGGGGAAGCAAGATTCTTTTCGAAACTGGACGCGAACAGTGGCTTTCACCAGATTCCGTTGAGCCCGGACTGCCAGCATTTAACGACCTTCATCACTCTTTTTGGGAGATATAAATACTGCAGAATGCCATTTGGAATCTCACTCGCCCCAGAGTATTTTCAGAAAGTTATGTCAATAATCTTGCAAGGCATGGACGGTGTAATGTGTTACCTGGACGATATCCTGATATTTGCCTCCGACTCCAAGACTCACGATCGAATTCTTCGTTTAGTGCTCCGAAAACTGAAAGAGGCGAAAGTTACACTAAACAAGGCCAAGTGTGTCTTCGGCGTGCCAAGAATTAATTTTCTTGGGCACATACTGGATGAAGACGGTATTCGACCAGATCCAGCGAAAATCGAAGCAGTGGCGAAGATGCCTGCTCCGACCGATGTTCATGGCGTAAGAAGATTTCTTGGCATGGTGAACCATCTGGGACGCTTTGTGGAAAATTTATCTGAAATCGTGGCTCCACTGAACCAGTTGTTGGTGAAAGGTCAAGACTTCGTTTGGGATTGCAGCCAGGAGCGAGCATTCCGAAAGTTGAAAGAATTGCTCACGACTCAACCTATCTTGGCAGCATACGACGTCAGGAAACCAACTATGGTGTCATCCGACGCATCTTCATACGGCTTGGGAGCGGTACTGAAGCAAGAAGGTAAGAATGGAATCTGGCGACCTGTTGCTTATTCTTCTAGAACTATGACACCTACCGAAAAACGATATGCTCAGATCGAGAAAGAGGCTCTCGCAATTACATGGGCTTGCGAACGTTTTCAAGATTTCCTGCTTGGAAAGCGTTTCCGAATTGAGACCGACCATAAGCCTCTCATTCCTCTATTTTCGACGAAAGAATTGAGTTCGCTGACCCCAAGACTGCAACGTTTTCGAATGCGTATGATGAGGTTTGGATTCGAAATAATGCATATCCCTGGAAAGGAGCTGCTCGACGCCGATGCATTATCCAGACAACCACTTCTTACAACCGAGGGAGGTGAAAACGAACGGCAAACCTCAGCGCATATAAATGCAGTTCTCTCGAGTATAACCGACAAAGACGAAATGTTGACGAAGATTTTTGAAGCTCAACAAGAAGATACGACCCTGAAAGCAGTAGTCAACTACCTTGAGCAAGGCTGGCCAGATAAGAAGAAGATGTCACAGGCTCTGCTCTCTTATTGGCATGTCAAGGAAGAACTCGGCGTTCAAAATGGACTACTGATGCGTAGCTGTCGTCTTGTTATTCCAGCAAGTATGAAACTGGAGATCCTAGATAAGTTGCACGCTGGGCACTTCGGGATTACAAAAACAAGACTTCGTGCACGTGAGACGGTATGGTGGCCTGGAATTTCGGAAGAGATCGCGGAAACGGTCAGAAAGTGCAGTGTCTGTATCCAGGAAGCCGTCTCAAAACATGAACCTTTGATACCAACCAACTTTCCTACACGACCGTGGCAAAAGATTGGAATGGATTTGTTCAAGTTCGAGAATAAGTGGTATCTAGTCGTCATTGACTATTATTCTCGATATCCTGAAATGGTTCAGCTGGATCGGCTCACAGCCAGTGTGGTGGTGCGTAGTTGCAAATCCATATTTGCCCGACATGGAATACCAGAAACTGTTGTAAGCGATAATGGGACGCAATTTGGAGCTGCTCGTGAGTTTGCAAATTTCGCAAGGCAGTACGGATTCACACATGTCACTTCAAGTCCTCGATTCCCGCAGAGCAATGGGATGGCAGAAGCAGGTGTGAAAATTGCTAAGTTGATCCTCAAGAAAAATCAAGACCCATCGCTTGGACTCCTGGAGTATCGATCGACCCCTTTGGAGAACGGTTACAGCCCTGCTGAGCTTCTCATGGGACGTAAGCTCCGAACGACCTTGCCAATTGCACCAGAGAATCTTAATCCAAAGTTGGTGGACTCTCAGACCCTGAAAAGAAAGGAGGGGAGAAGGAGAAAGGATATGAAATCCAGATATGATCGACGCTGCGGAGCTACGGACATGGAGGAGCTATCCGAAGGTGACACTGTTTGGATTACAGATATGCGAACCTGGGGGATTGTAAAGCAGAAGGCATCGACACCAAGGTCATATTTGGTTGATACTCCAGTTGGGACTTTACGTCGAAACAGGTTCCATCTACGAAAAGGAGTTACAGTGCAATATCCAGCCGACCCATCGACGCCGACCTTTTCGGGGGAGGAACTGGTTGAAAATGAAAAGACCCCAGTTGTGGATCATCCCTCTAACGACTCAGAAGACGGCCAGATAAGAACCCGGAGTGGACGAATTGTTAAACCTGTGGATCGCCTTCATTATTAGTTATATTATGCATTTAAAGTTTGTAATGTATATATATATTTCAAGTCTTAAAAAGGGGGATGTGCTGAGAACATGTAAGAAACATTTACCTATGTTTCCCCACGTGACGCAGCGGAGCGTGACCTCGGCTGCACGGGTGAGTCAGTTGTTGTTTGGCTCTCTGTATAGATGGACATTAAAACAAATTTTGTCATTAGTTGCTGGTGTACCATCTGTATTCTTAATCATATTTGTGTTTTCAGTTTGTGGCTGGACTCTGTCAATTTGTTTTGCCCAATTCCAAAGTTTTGTATTTGGGTTTCTTGGGTTCAGGTTTTCACAAGTTTGTTTCCATTTTTCCCTTTTCACATTTACGTATAATCTTTTTTTTATTTTTGCAATCACAATGTTCAGTTCAGTTCTACAATTTTTTGGTTTTGGGTGCACTTTTTTGTAGTTCATTTCTTTTAGTTATAAGTCTTTGAATATTTTTTGCCTGGTGTGTATAATTTGGAATCCATTTCTTAATATTACCTCTTGGTATTGAAACTTTGGCTGCTTTAATAATGGTGTTTTCGAAAGATATCATATTAGCCTTTTTGAAGTTCCAGAATTTTTCTTAATTGAGCTAGTTTTGGTCTTGGTGCTAATTTCTATCAAATTAGGCAAATGATCACTTCCAAAACTTTTTAATATTTTCTATTTGCATTTGTGGAAAATGTCAGGATAGTAAAAACTTATATCAAGGGCTTGTGCAGTATTATAGCTTGTAGGAATGATGGGTAGGATTCCCATCATTTAAGCACATGAAGGCATTGTCGTCAAATATGTTTGATAGTATTTTGCCTCTTGGGTTTTTGGCGTAGAACATCCCTATAGTTGATGTTTGGCATTAAGGTCACTTACAATAATAGTGTTGTCTGTAAGAAATTGAGCCATTGTTCCATCGTCAATAAATGTATTGTTTGGAGGGTGATACATATTGTATATGTGGATGGCTTTGTTTTGATTGAGGTAGACTTTGATATCTTGGGCTTCGAGGTCTAATGTGTTTGTAATATTAACGGCTATGTCCTCATAGTACAAATTCTTGATTAAAATTGCTAGGCCACGCCCTTAAACAGCATATACAGATGGATCTTCAGACCTTACCCTGAGTAATGGAGGGGCCGGAATTAACATAATACTGCAAGATGGAACAAACATCAAAATCAAAGAAGGAGCAGGACAGATTTCGTCAAACTTCACTTGCGAACTGACAGCTATCTGGAAAGCCTTTGATGTATGCCTTAACCAACCATCCCTGCATCAAGCAGAAGGAATTTTAATATACAGCGACTCCATATCCGCTCTAGAAGCAATTCAGAAGGGCAATACTAAATTCACACAGAAAATACACTCGTTACTTACCCAACTGGAACCATTAAAGAGATAATTAAACGAAAAAATAAGAAAAGATCAAAATGCGAAATAAACTCTGAGAGAAAAATGACAAAAACTATAACAAGACTTAGAACAAAACACTATAAAGGAATGACAATAGATCCAGATGGCACAAGAACCTATAGGGCATGCAACAATTGTCCTGGTGTGGAACTTACACCTACCCACATATTCTCATAGCCAGCAATGGCCGCAGCCTTGCAGAAATTAGATATAGACCCTGAGCAGCAGCTTTACACACCCAAGATTGTGGACATTGCTGCTGCTGTGATGGAGATACATGGATACATCTGAGGCTCTTTATTGGACACGACAACAACAACGGCATTCCAGAGTAAAATAAATTAACAGAGATAGATACATATTTTTCAAATGAATTAAAATAAATATAATCGATACTGAGAGAGAGTTGATTTAAAAATATTATAAATTTATTATATTCGAAAACACAAACCGTATCTAAAATATCATATTTTTTTTTGCTACATGTTTTAATTTGCATTTACCTATTTTACATATCTCTGATTGTATTTGAAAATCGTTAACCTATTCTTCATACTTGGGCGAAGTGGTGTTTTATTAATTTGTTATTTGATATTATTAGGGTTCTTTCCTGGTATTCAAAAAGGAAAAATACATGTCGATCAGTTATATTTTTCAATTTATCAAACAATTTGGCCGCTGAATCTCTGATTCTGGTAGAGCGCCATCTGGCGAATAAAATTGTAACTAAAATCAATTTCGAATTTTTTTCATTATTTGCCATAAAAAATCCCTTTGCATCCTGAACACAATGGTGTTTACCGCATTGCTCTAGCGCAAATATTCGCGGAGTTATTAATTTTTAAAATAGTGCGGGACTTTTGGATCACCCTGTATATACTAGACGAATGGCCCGGGCAACGCCCGGGTTTTACCCGAGTGCGTATATATTTTAAAAACGTTTTAATTAAAATACTATTTGTTACAATTATAAATTGGCGCCATGGATGTCACTCTTGTGAAACGTCCCGTTCCAAACTGTGTGTTTTTAAAATGTTTTAATTAAAATACTATTCGTTACAATTATAAATTGGCGCCGTGGATGTCTCTCTTGTGAAACGTCCCGCCCCAAACTATGTGTGTCTTGAAAATATAAAAATAAAAATATGAATTTTCATAAAGATTTCATCATGTCGATTTTTTTTTATGCATTTCACCTACTAAATCGATAGAGATAATTACATTTGCAACATGAACTTAGGTATATTGACTAAATAGAAAACTGCATAGTAATAAAGATCATTTTTTAAAGGCACCATATCGTTTTTTTTTCAATAAAATCGAAACAAAAATTAACGATAAATGACGATAATTGCCTTAAAAAGAAATTGCCTTAAAAAAAAGAAACATTCGCGGTGATTTTGTCTTGCATTCGTTTATACAATTATTATATACGAATGACCCGGGCAACGCCCGGGTTTTACCCGATTAACTGCTTTTATTCAAATACTATTCGTTACAATTATAAATTGGCGCCGTGGATGTCATTCTTGTATAATATATAAATGAGTTTTAAAAATTGTAAAAAAAAAAAAAAAATGCATCGGCCGGGAATCGAACCCGGGCCGCCCGCGTGGCAGGCGAGCATTCTACCACTGAACCACCGATGGTTATGAAAAATCCCATCCGTGAGCTTCAGACAAACAAACAGACAAACAGACAGAATAAGGCAAATATATAAGTAGATATAGATTTCACAATTTTACATTTAAATTTATTTTAATTTAACCAACTTTTCAAAAATATTTTGCGCCTTGTGTTTTCGGTAAAAAATATTTAGTTCAACATTTATTTTATATATAATTTGTTATTTTTATACGAAAAATCTTTTTACACATAGTACAAATAATAATAAATATAAAATAGGTGTTATTGTTAATTTTCAAACTATTCACACCCATATTTACAAAATTTATTTTGTCCATGTAATATACCTTATAATAATAATATAATCTACTCTGTTTAATTAATTTGTTTTTGAAGTTTGGATTTGGCAGTACTGTAATTATTGTTGTTGTTAAGAATCTATTAAAAAAGTGTATGTTTGACATTAGAAAGATATATAATTAAAATTTGTTTATTAATTTAATAAAGCATATTTATTTATTTAATCGAAAGAACATCACAAAAATGGCGCAGCCGACAGGATCGATCATTCTGCATTTTAAGAATAAAAAGGTAATTGGCTATAGCTTTAACCCTGATGCTAATGTTCTATCTATCCCTGAAGAATTTCAATTGCCCATTTATCACGAGCTCGTGTTTAAATGTGGAAAGAATCTAACTTCTTACTATTTAGAAAAGGGGGGGGGGGGGATTCTAATAGATTTGTTAAAGTTCCATCAAAAATAATTGAAATATACAAAAATCGATCATTTGAAGATTTACAAATTTGCGTAATGGATGAGGAGGAATTAGATGCAAAATCTCTATTAACAGAAGACACTTTTAGCAAATTGATAACTACTGTAGCAGAACAACAAAAACTAGTTAATTCTTTAGTTCAAAATTTAAGTTTAAACCAGCATGAATATGCACCAAGACATGTCGAAATGAAAGCACCTGAATTCTCCGGTAATAACTTAGATCCAGCCACTTGGATAACCCTATATGAAAATGTCTGTGCAAATAATGGTTGGGTAAAAGATCAATCCAAAATATATGGTATGAGAAACTACCTAGGGGGAACTGCACAATTGTGGTTCGATAGCAGACTTGCTGATGAATGCAACTTTAGCTGGGAAACATGGAAAGAAGATTTTGTAACCTCATTTGGGGATAACCCCATAGACAAATATGATAGGGCGTTCAAGTGGAGATATCGAGGCGGCTCTCTAATCGATTACTTCCACCAAAAACAAAGGAAAATGCGATTAGGGATGCCCGGCTTAAGTGAAAAGCTATTGATAATTTGAGTGATTCACGGACTACCCCCAGATATGCAGAATCAGTTGTCCACTGTGAAAATCGAAAACAAAGAGACTCTTCTTCAGCTGCTGAAAAATATCCTTCCCAGTTTGGAGAAAAAACCTTTTGAACCCAAGCCTTACCAGACAACTGGCAACACAGTGGTCAAGAAGCCAGCCTATTTGCCCAACTTGATCAAATTGAGGAGGCATCACAGACAATGAACAATCAAAATAATTCTGTGTCTTCTCTTCAAAAAAACTAAATTTAGAGGGTTGTTCGATCCCGATGACAAAATCGATCCTATTTTTGTCTTGCAAAAGTCCCGATTCTATGTTGCCCGTTATTATAAATGGTGTAAAACTTGTTGCTTTCTTGGATCCAGGTTCTTCTATCAATCTAATGAGAAGAGACCTTTTGGCCAAATATAAATGGAAAAGTTATCCATCAGAGACCACGATAACAACGATTGACGAAAGTCATGTCCAAGCTACTGAGAATATTGAGGTGGAACTTCAGGTTGACGATCAACAGAGAATGATGACGGCGACAATATTGAGGGATATGCCGTTCGAACTGTTAATAGGAAAGCCCACCATGAGGGATCTCCGAATTCAATGGAACTTTGGGACTGATGAGATTAAGTGCTTGTCTTTGCGGTCAAAAGAAGTTATTTTTACCAGTGATGACCTGATCAATATATTCCCCAAGCTTTGCAATGTCTCCAAAAAGGAATTACCATTGCACGAGATCGACTTTCTATTGAAGCCCAATAATAACATCGTGGCGTGTAAACCTTACCCTATGTCAGATTACAAGAGAGCATGGACTGCTGGAAAAATCAAGGAGATGCTAGATGGGGATATTATTACTCCTTCTACTTCTGAGTACGCATCACCTTGTATTCTAGTTCCTAAAACGGACTCGTCCTACCGACTCTGTATTGACTATCGACAGTTGAATAAAGAGACCCTTTTGGACCCTTTTCCTAGAATCGACTCAATCATTAATAAATTTGGTGGTTGTCGATACTTTACAAAAATTGATTTGAAGGATGGGTTTTGGCAAGTCGGTCTAACTAAAGCCACGAGAAAATTTTCTGCTTTTGTAACACCTGGTGGAAAAATTCACCTCCTAGATTTCAAAGGGTTATGAGCGAGATGTTGGTTGATTTATTGGAACTCAGAGTGGTTGTTTACATTGACGACATTTGTTGTGGCGCCCCAACCCTTGAAGAATGTGCTTCCCTCACCTACAAAGTTCTCAATAGACTGAATCAATATAATATGACAGTGAACTTGGGAAAGTGCCAAATTAGTGTATCTGAGAGGTGGAACTTTTAGGTAGAATTATCAACGGTAACTCGAAGCAAATGAAGGAGGAAGTAATCGAAAAGGCTAAACTCATGAAACGCCCATATAATCTTAAGTCACTACAATGTTTTACTGGATTTACAGGTCATTTTCGGGCCTATATACCAAACTATGCCACGATAGTTCGACCGTTGGACAACCTGAAGAAAAAAAGATTCTAGTTTTATGTGGTCTGATAAATGTGAAGAGGCCTATTTAAAACTTATTGATATCATCACGTCAAAACTAATACTAGCAATCCCGGATGAGTCATTGCCTTATGAAATGTCAACAGATGCTTCATATTATGGAACAGGGGCTATTCTATACCAGAGAGACGTGAATAAAAGGAGGTCACTTCAACTCAGATTGATTAGTTATTATTCCTATACATTTTCCAAGGCTGAACAAAATTATTCCATCACTGAAAAAGAATGCCTTGACGTGTTGAAGGCTGTCAAACACTTCAGATGGTATTTGGAAGGCAAGTATTTTGTTGTCCACACGGATCATCGCGCATTGACACAGCTACTTTCCTGTGGCCATCTCCGGGATCGACTTGCGAGGTGGCAGCTGTTTCTGAGCTCATTCGAAATAAGAGTGAACCACCGTTCTGGCAGGGAGCTCAGCGATGCAGACGCGCTGTCTAGATTGGCTTTAGAAACACCTAATTCCAGCGATCAAACCGTACTGTTTGTTAAACATCAGAGTATTCCTTTAAAATTAGAAGATCACGGGAAATATTTTGTCCCTCACGAACATCGAACTTCTAATTTTATCTATGTACCATGATGATCCCTTATCAGGAGGACATTCGGGGTTTTGGAGGATATATTATAAAATGAAGCAACGCTTTGTTTGGCCTGGTATGAAGAATGACATAAGGAAATATGTATCTTCTTGTCCTATCTGTCAAAGGGTCAAGTTCAAGTATAAGAGCCGTCCTTCAAAGATGAGTTTGCCCCATCAATCAAGGGTACCTTTCCATACTGTACATGTAGATTTCGCCGAGGCTCCTTCTAACATCAAGGATAAGAATTCAACATTTTTACTACTTATTGACGAGGCTACTAGGGTGGTTTAAGCAAAGGCAATGAAACAACATGGCCGTGCTCTAATAAAATATGTCATCGAACATGAGGATCTGAAATCAGTGAGAACTATAGTCTCCGATCAAGGGAGATCATTTGTGTATGGAGAATTCCCTAGGTGGGCAACCTCCAAAGACATCCGATTAATAACTACTTCTCCTTATCACCCTGCAGGAAATGGTTTAGCGGAACGAGCTATACGAGATATAAAGACCTTTCTCTCGTGCTATCCTCACTTCAAGGGTGGATGGAAAAATGCCTTAGAAGCGGCAGTACGCTACCATAATAGATCCTACAATTCCTACCTGGGTTGCTCCCCTTTATTCAAACTTACAAAAACTTCCCCTGTTTTACCTGCCGATAAAAAGCTTAATCTTCACTGTCCCCTTTATGAAACAGAAAAAAGTCAAATTGAGCAAAACCTCTACCGACAAAGAACAAAGTTTTATTTTAACAGTCGTAAGAAAGCCCTGCCACCAGATATGAATATCGACGATTATATTTTGGTAAGACATCAGAAGGTTGGAAAGGAATGGAAGCTATCTGGTCCGCATCGAGTGACAAGGGTAACCAAAATGGATGGCCACCCCAAATATGTTGAATATGAGTCTGATGATAAAACTCCAAGAACTGCTCACATCTCCAATATCCAACCTTATCTGCATCGACATCCCAGGAGGGATGAAGTCGGGGAAGTTGTAATATACATTATAATAATATTATAATATACTCTGTTTAATTAATTTATTTTTGATTGTTTGGATTTGGCAGTACTGTAATTATTGTTGTTGTTAAGAATCTATTAAAAAAAGTGTACGTTTGACATTAGAAATATATATAATTAAAATTTGTTTATTAATTTGATAAAGCATATTTATTTATTTAAGCAAAGGAACATCACAGTCCATAATATAAATATATATGTCAATTTTTTTTCTCCCCATTGAATATAACAAAATATTTTCAAAACTTAATTCTGTTGAGGTTATGTGGCACCGAGCTTGTTGTTAACACACATTAAATATATTATGACACCTTGATAAAGGTTGGCGTTCAGACAACTGAAATATTAAGGTAAAATAGATTATTTTTCGATCCAATATATGCCTTTTTAATTAAATATCAACTAATGCGATTCAAAATACTTTTGAATTGTCTTTTTAGGACACAGTACAGCCCTATTGAATCTACCAAGAAGAAAATCGACCTAGAAACACTTGGTGAAATGGTTTACCAAAGCGAAGGAGAACGACTCCCAAACGGCATGACAGGTGGTTTACGATATAGGGATACGCTCCATGAGCCTGAGTTACTTATTTTGTTACTGTTTGTATGATATATGTATATCCTATTTACGGGTAGAATGCTAATTATTCAGTTAAGCGAAAGTAGGATTATAGGTTTCCAATTGGTTACTTACAACAAAGACATTTTTAAAAATTAAAAATTCCTGGATTCCTAAATTTATTTACTCGAATATTTCAAAATGAGAGGATTTTAAATAATATTTCTTTGATATGGAAAGTGGTGAAGTCTGAAAGTATTGACTCTATGAAACGTTCAAATCCACGTGTGGTGGTCCCCCTTCCTTCGTGGAATACTTTATTTGATACGAAAGGTGCAAGTGTCCAGGTGTTGTGATTCTCCTGGAATTCTTTATTTAATGCGAGATGGGCAAGTGTCCACGTGTTGTGATCCTCCTGGAATACTTTATCTAATGCGAGACGTGCAAGTACCCACGTGTGGTTGTCTCCCCGGAATACTTTATTTAGTACGAGACGTGCAAGTATCCACGTGGGGTGGATTTCTTGGGCTACTTTATTTGACAAGGGATGTGCAAATTCCAACGTGTAGTGACCCCGTGGAATACTTCATTTGACATGAGACATGTAAATGTCCACCTGTGGTTGTGTCGCTGAAAAACTTTATTTGACGCGACGTGCAAGTGTCCACATGTGGTGTTCCTTCTGGGAAACTTTATTTGACGCGGCATGCAAGTGTCCACATGTGGTGTTCCTTCTAGGAAACTTTATTTGACGCGACATGCAAGTGTCCACGGGTGGGGTACCTTCTGGGAAACTTTATTTGACGCGACATGCAAGTGTCCACATGTGGTGTTCCTTCAGGGAAACTTTATATGACACGACATGCAAGTGTCCACATGTAGTGTTCCTTCTGGGAAACTTTATTTGACGCGACATGCAAGTGTCCACATGTGGTGTCCCTTCTGGGAAACTTTATTTGACGCGACATGCAAGTGTCCACATGTGGTGTTCCTTCTGGGAAACTTTATTTGACGCGACATGCAAGTGTCCACGGGTGGTGTACCTTCTGGGAAACTTTATTTGACGCGACATGCAAGTGTCCACATGTGGTGTTCCTTCAGGGAAACTTTATATGACACGACATGCAAGTGTCCACATGTAGTGTTCCTTCTGGGAAACTTTATTTGACGCGACATGCAAGTGTCCACATGTGGTGTCCCTTCTGGGAAACTTTATTTGACGCGACATGCAAGTGTCCACATGTGGTGTTCCTTCTGGGAAACTTTATTTGACGCGAAATGCAAGTGTCCACGGGTGGTGTTCCTTCTGGGAAACCTTATTTGACGCGACATGCAAGTGTCCACGGGTGGTGTTCCTTCTGGGAAACTTTATTTGACGCGACATGCAAGTGTCCACATGTGGTGTTCCTTCAGGGAAACCTTATATGACACGACATGCAAGTGTCCACATGTAGTGTTCCTTCTGGGAAACTTTATTTGACGCGACATGCAAGTGTCCACATGTGGTGTTCCTTCAGGGAAACTTTATTTGACGCGACATGCAAGTGTCCACGGGTGGTGTTCCTTCTGGGAAACTCTATTTGACGCGACATGCAAGTGTCCACATGTGACAATGACAATGAAAAACACATTTATTGACAGCTTAGTCAATTGTTACACTCCGGAGAGTTAGGCAGTTAAATATTTACAATTTAAATATTCACATCAGGAGGTTTCCCTGCCAAGGGTAGTCTGGACTCTGTCAGGGGAGTAACATCCTCCTGAGCGCGTATAAGCCCTCACGTACAAAGGGATCTGAGTCCCGAGCGCGCTCAATTGCAGCACTGATAATTTCGGTGATAAGGTTTTTCTTGTGGGTGGAACAGGTCCTGAGGAGAGGCTCCCTGTCCTCGGGGTATATGACCGCATCCGTGATGCCACCCTCTGTGATTCCCAAATCAGTCATGGGCCCCGAGTAGCGTTCATTGCACAATTTATAGATTATATCAGCTGCTTCATCCCAGCGCTTCGACGTCAGATCCTCCTCCACTTGAAACAGTGGAGATGGAGATGTCGCCATGGCCGGTGTTGTCATTTTCCCATGAGGAGCGGGCGGTGTTGGCTCGGCAGGCCGAGGCGCAGGCAGTGGGGGTGTTGGAGACACTGCAGTTGGTGTTGTCCTCAGCTCAGCTTTGACTTGCCCGAGGACTTTGTAGAGGTTGCTGGCTGCTCCGGGCCTCAGATTCAATATTTGCCTGATCAGGCCGGCGAGGGCGTCGCACTGCGGAGGCGACAGGAGGGGTCCCTTCCTCTGCGCCTTGGTCCTCGAGGTGAGGAGGTCCAGGACCTCCTCCCGCCCAAGACCAAGGGCGTCCGTCCCAGCGAAGGACACGCTGGGGTGCTTCTCGATGAACGCATCGAGATCGACTCTTGTTGCGTTCTTTGCCGATGACGCGGAGGACGCAGAGGTCTCCTCCACGATGGACATCTCCACGTCCGGTGTTGGGGCCGCAGGCTCGCGACTCCCAGGTGTTCGCAGGGACGGAGCAGGGGTCACTGGTGGAGGGGCAGGAGGCGCATCCTCCGCACGTAAGGCCGTAGGCGCTGGTGGTGATTGCCGGAGTGCTGCAGGTGGATGGAGCGCAGCTCGGCTTGTGGGAGGCACGTCGGAGACCTCTATGGTTGGGCTGGGGGATGCCGGAGGTGGAGGCTGGGTAGATCGTTGTTGAGGCAGCCTAGGCGCAGTCGCTGGTGGGACGCTGGTTGGAGAGGTTGGTGTGGCCGGTCCAGGAGCGGTGGTTCGCCCTGCAAGCAGGGGACAGTTGGCCCTGCGGTGCCCCTGCCCGTGGCATCTGGAGCACTTAATGCCGGAGGACAGGTAAGCGGGCCAGGCCTCGCCTTTGATGGTGATGTTGAGGCGGGTGGGGAGCCTCTCGGTGGTCACTCCTTCGTGGAGGACGATGAACGCCTCACGGCGGCCGTCGGTGTAGGTGTATGGGCCGGCCTTCATCATTTTGGGCGCGATGGATGTAATGCGCCCATAGGGCCCAAGGGCCTTGATGATGGCTGAGTCCTCCACGAAGAAGGGGAGGTTGCCCACCGTTATCCTCTCCGCTCTTTTGCGGAAAGGGAAAGCCCTGAGGAGAGTGCCCTCAACCTCAAGGCCGTTGTTTATGAGGCGCTCGGCGAGGTCCTTGTTGGCTAGTCCCAGGAGTTGGTGGCCGTTTACCTTGGAGATCTGGATAATTCCGGCGGTACCTCCAAGCAGCCTGTCCAGCGCCCTCAGGTAGTGGAAGGGCTGTAGCTCGGGGCCGTGTTCCAGGTAGACGCAGTGCTCCTCGGAGGAGGACGCCTGCCTCGCTCGGGCCTCTGTGATATGGGTCCTAGTTGTCGGGATCTCCTGTGCCCGGGGTACCGATCGCGCCGATGAATGCAATCGGCGACTGCTCCTGGCGCCTCCGCTGTTGGAGGATGGTGCAGCGGCTGTAGGCGAATTTGATGATTCGCGGCGCCTCTTCTTGGTTTTCACGACGTTGAAGTCGTCTTCCGCTCCGGGGCTCAAATCCTCAATGCAGTCCGCCCAGTTTCCCAAGACACGGGCAGCGCCGTTGGATGACGTACCGGCCGGCAAGTTGAACGTGACGTCACGTGCGGCGGCCAGATTTACATCTTTAACGCCTGCCGGCGGATTTGCATAAACTCGATTTTCTGAGATTTATTTTAAGATTATTTTCTGATTTCCGTTTTCGCTTGAAATCCTCCCACCAGTAGGAGCTGGGATGCTGGGCCTTCCAGGCTCTTGTTCAGCAGATCCCGAGCTCCCTGGCGATGCCGAACTCGACATGCCTAAATGCATTTTACCGCCCGCCAGAGGCGAAAAACACGGAGCTCGCGCGACGCGTGGCCGCACGGCCGAGTGTAGACATGTGGTGTTCCTTCTGGGAAACTTTATTTGACGCGACATGCAAGTGTCCACATGTGGTGTTCCTTCTGGGAAACTTTATTTGACGCGACATGCAAGTGTCCACATGTAGTGTTCCTTCTGGGAAACATTATTTGACGCGACATGCAAGTGTCCACATGTGGTGTTCCTTCTGGGAAACTTTATTTGACGCGACATGCAAGTGTCCACATGTGGTGTTCCTTCTGGGAAACTTTATTTGACGCGACATGCAAGTGTCCACGGGTGGTGTTCCTTCTGGGAAACTTTATTTGACACGACATGCAAGAGTCCATGGGTGGTTTTCCTTCTGGGAAACTTTATTTGACGCAACATTCAAGTTTCCATATGTGGTGTTCCTTCTGGGAAACTTTATTTGACGCGGCATGCAAGTGTCCATGGGTGGTTTTTCTTCTGGGAAACTTTATTTGACGCAACATGCAAGTGTCCATGGGTGGTTTTTCTTCTGGGAAACTTTATTTGACGCGACATGCAAGTGTCCACGGGTGGTGTTCCTTCTGGGAAACTTTATCTGACGCGACATGCAAGTGTCCACATGTGGTGTTCCTTCTGGGAAACCTTATTTGACGAGGCATGCAAGTGTCCACATGTGGTGTTCCTTCTGGGAAACTCTTTTTGACGCGACATGCAAGTGTCCACATGTGGTGTTCCTTCTGGGAAACTTTATTTGACGCGACATGCAAGTGTCCACGGGTGGTGTTCCTTCTGGGAAACTTTATTTGACGCGACATGCAAGTGTCCACATGTAGTGTTCCTTCTGGGAAACTTTATTTGACACGACATGCAAGTGTCCATGGGTGGTTTTCCTTCTGGGAAACTTTATTTGACACGACATGCAAGTTTCCACATGTGGTGTTCCTTCTGGGAAACTTTATTTGACGCGGCATGCAAGTGTCCATGGGTGGTGTTCCTTCTGGGAAACTTTATCTGACGCGATATGCAAGTGTCCACATGTGGTGTTCCTTTTTGGGAAACTTTATTTGACGCGACATGCAAGTGTCCACGGGTGGTGTTCCTTCTGGGAAACTTTATTTGACGCGACATGCAAGTGTCCACATGTGGTGTTCCTTCTGGGAAACTTTATTTGACGCGACATGCAAGTGCCACGGGTGGTGTTCCTTCTGGGAAACTTTATTTGACGCGACATGCAAGTCTCCACATGTAGTGTTCCTTCTGGGAAACTTTATTTGACGCGACATGCAAGTGCCACGGGTGGTGTTCCTTCTGGGAAACTTTATTTGACGCGACATGCAAGTGTCCACATGTGGTCTTCCTTCTGGGAAACTTTATTTGACGCGACATGCAAGTGTCCACGGGTGGTGTTCCTTCTGGGAAACTTTATCTGACGCGACATGCAAGTGTCCACATGTAGTGTTCCTTCTGGGAAACTTTATTTGACGCGACATGCAAGTGTCCACATGTGGTGTTCCTTCTGGGAAACTTTATTTGACGCGACATTCAAGTGTCCACATGTGGTGTTCCTTCTGGGAAACCTTATTTGACGAGGCATGCAAGTGTCCACATGTGGTGTTCCTTCTGGGAAACTCTTTTTGACGCGACATGCAAGTGTCCACATGTGGTGTTCCTTCTGGGAAACTTTATTTGACGCGACATGCAAGTGTCCACGGGTGGTGTTCCTTCTGGGAAACTTTATTTGACGCGACATGCAAGTGTCCACATGTAGTGTTCCTTCTGGGAAACTTTATTTGACACGACATGCAAGTGTCCATGGGTGGTTTTCCTTCTGGGAAACTTTATTTGACACGACATGCAAGTTTCCACATGTGGTGTTCCTTCTGGGAAACTTTATTTGACGCGGCATGCAAGTGTCCATGGGTAGTTTTTCTTCTGGGAAACTTTATTTGACGCGACATGCAAGTGTCCACGGGTGGTGTTCCTTCTGGGAAACTTTATCTGACGCGATATGCAAGTGTCCACATGTGGTGTTCCTTCTGGGAAACTTTATTTGACGCGACATGCAAGTGCCACGGGTGGTGTTCCTTCTGGGAAACTTTATTTGACGCGACATGCAAGTGTCCACATGTGGTCTTCCTTCTGGGAAACTTTATTTGACGCGACATGCAAGTGTCCACATGTGATGTTCCTTCTGGGAAACCTTATTTGACGCGACATGCAAAGTGTCCACATGTGGTGTTTCTTCTGGGAAACTTTATTTGACGCGACATGCAACGACGCGACGTGTCCACGGGTGGTGTTCCGTCTATGAACAATCTGTCTCTATACATTTATCTTCAAAATGTAACATCTTCCATCAGGTTCAACAACCAATTCCAGAAAACACATTCTAATATTCTTTTCAGAATCCATTAAAATGATTGTCTAAAAATGTATTGCGATGAAGAAATTTCAAGATTATCTTGAGAGTTGAAAATTTAAAAAATCTATACAAACTTGAAAATTAATTTTTTTTTTTTTTATCAGGCAGAAACTCAGGGGGGTGGGGGTAGATGTCTCAACTTTAATTCTTTCTCACATACACCTGGAATAGATTTATTTTTTTGAGGAAAGTTTACAGAGTAGTTAATTAGATTTTGGGCGGGTATGTAAATATTCTCAGTTTCTTTCACAGCCGAAAACTAATCTTCTGTTACAAACCTTTTTTTTTTTCGATCTGCTTTATAAAAAATCTTTTGTCAAATAATTCTGATTATTGTGATTCATTTAAATTTTAAACCAGAAGAACTTTTGACTAGAAAAATCTGAAATATTTTCTTTTTTTGAATATTAAAGTTTTGGATCTTTTTGTTGCCCGAATGTTAACCTGAACATTAAGACACCTAACTTGTGACTGGGTCGATGGAAGGGTCGTCTAAAACGTTTGTTTTCCACCGCTATGACCCGGGATCGAATCCTGCATTGGGATTTTTTTTCTAATTGAAAAAAAAAAAATGTTGCATCAATGGCCCCCGATTCTTTTAAAAGTCCAACTCCACCAGCGAGTGCAAGTAACCAAACGGGGCTCTGGCATATTTGTAATTGCAAAGTCGAACTGTTTCGCACATGTGTAGACATGTGGTGCACTTACAGTAAAAACAGTTATCAACCTCTACCCACCATGATAATCATGGCCTGTACCACGTGTACTAGGGATAATAATTTTTAAAAAATGTGACTAATGTATTGTAGAGTAATTAAAAATTGTGCTTAAGGATTGTTGATGACAACTATTATATAATTGGGAACTATTAGCGTGGATATTTTAAACAATATTTAATGCTGTTATTTTAGCGACAGATATTTTCTGGAAGAAATTCCTTGTTCAATCTTCCAGTCAGTTTAATTGACCATTTTTTCTAATATTGCATTGTGTTCATTTAAAGGTTATACAAATTATTACTAACTAATCCATATTTTCTATGATAGAAAAATGATAACGATAATTTATTTATAATGCATTTTTGCTACTACTGATAAGATGTCATTGTTAAAACTATATTCGTTTTGACAAACTTCATTCGGGTAAATCTGGGAGAGAACCAGGTACATTCGATTTATAGACTTTTTATAAAATGAAACAGAATTCTCTACTGTCCTTTCTGCGATTGAAAAAACACATAATGTTTAATGTATATAGGCTACTTTCATTGAAATTCCGAAATGATGCCATTTCTAAAAATCCGATTGAAAAAAAGGATCACTTGCTTACGATTCATGAATATTTTAAGCTTTAAAACCTCACAATATTTTTAAAAAATATTAACTTTTTATAATAAATTAATTTATGTTTGCTATCAGCGTATTATTGGCGAATTTCTGATGCCTGAAAAACGAATCTTTATTCGTTCCTGTGTCAAAAATAAAATTCAAGTTACAGAAACGTTAGTAATGCTTAGAAAGGCATTAGGAGAGACATGCCTGAAGAAAATCGCAGCCTATGAATGCTATAGCTGCTATAAAATTGGATAAAAATCGATGCAAGGGTCGGAATACCTATAGAGAAGAAAACAGAAAAAAAAAAAGAAACAAATTAAAGAAAAATGCCAAAAATTGACATTTCAGGAATTTTCGAGGATAGTGAGTCTTTAGATGAAATTAGTTCATTCCATTAGTCACGACAACCGTGGCCAATGGTAAAAAGGTTTCCCTGGTCTTATCACTCTCGAACAGAAACAGAGACGCCAAGAAACATGAGACCATGGTCACGGATGATAATGAATGGTCCGATAAAGTGACACCACGGAGACCTGGGTTTATGTGGCTAAGGAATGGCACGGTAAAAAAAAAAAAAAAACGAAAACCAAAGCATGCTCGCGTCTTGAAATTCGAACTCATGGTTATGTTGGTAACAATTTTTGATAATAAAGAACTGGTCTGAAATATATTTGTTCCTGTAGGACACACACACACACACACACACAAACTATAAACCAACATATCTAAATTGATATTATCCTGCGGCTTCGGAGAGCCATAAGGAAGAAACGACCAGAAAATGGGTTCTTCTTAGAACTAAGTTCTGCAACACGACAATGCCAGATCCCATAGCTCTATTAGAGATATCAATTTCTTGCTCAAAAGAACAAAGTACCTATACATTTCCTAAGGCCCTATTCTCACCGAATCTGGTTCAAAATTACTTTTTTTTCTATACAGTAAAATGTCTCTTAAAGGGCAGCGATTCGAA